>JAXCHB010000056.1:8795000-9215000 GCA_036926305.1 Uropetala carovei
ACATGACTAGACCCGCGGTATAGTGAGGCGCATTATACCGGAGTTTTACTGTATTTATGAGTTTTGAATAATTATCTATCAGTGAAGCAGTGTGGTGATCAATGGCAGACATTTCGATGCCTGTTATCGGCTGACCGTGCATAAAATGACAACGCTAACAGTTCCAACGTCCTTTTAGTCTCATTTGTTACATTTCGGCCCTTTATGCGAAGTGGGCCCGCAAATTTGATTGCGTATCTTGTGCGGAGTAGGGAAATGCTACAGTGACTGACGAGTAAGAACATACATCCAAAGTTTTAATAACATCGCCGCCTCGATGTAATATTAACATTGTTGTGAATAAGACTTCCCTTTTTTTGGGGGCTTGTCTTCCTTTCGGGTTAACAAGGTAAATATGACTGTGGTAAACGCAAGTGGCCAAACTAGCTAACGCGTCATGTTAGTGATCTTGCGCCTGCGAACTGAAACGTAAAAAAATCTGTGTTCACATGATGACGTCATCGCAACTTTCGTGAAGTACGTAACAGATTAGAACATTTAAGGTGGACTGACAAAACAGCACGACTACATATTAATTCTTTTGAGTTTATTTAATGTAGTAACAACGCCAGTATGTGTTGTGCCATTGATGGTTAGATTGAATTAATATATTACATTCCACCAAATGAAATATTCTCCAGTCACGGTGTAAACCCACCTGAAATCGAGGTGATGTCCCGCAAGGGACCAGAATTTTATCCCTTAATTGCAGGCAATTCACAAAATCGAGAAACACTAAATTGGGTAATACAATACATTTATATGGAGCTTTGGTCGGGGCCGCAAAAAAACCGCCTTATTTGCAGGTAAACCTTAAATGGGAGAACCTTAAATCGGGATTCCACTGTACATCTGCATGAAAAGTACTCTAAAGTGCGTATCAGTGTGCGTGTAAGGAAAGAAACAATTTTTTGGCTCCATCACACTATAGACAATTATTTTCGATGATTTCTGAATTTATTATTGCAACTGGTTACTCATTGTTACAATTAAATTTCTATTAAACCCTAATAGCAATAAGTGATAAACACATAGCGGTAATATAGTATGTCTAATGTACTGTATTGATATGTATTATTTGGGACACAAATGTGTCACAAAATATCCGCCAGGAACGTAACCCCTACTTTTATCATAGTTCTTATGGGAATCTCTGTTTTGCTATACGTTGTTTCGTTATAAGTCGCATTATTCAGGAACGCATCTCCGACATATAGCGGGGTATTACTGTACTCCACTGCACAAAACATACCCATTTGTGATACGTTGTACACTTTTCTAACTTTTTATTGATTTGTCTGCAAGAACCTTCATGCAATGATAAAAGCTAATGAATAAAAGTACTGATTCTAATTTGGATGCCTTTGATCCACCCTATTTCCATCTAGCGCTTGCATACTCTATGCCAGGGATGGCAAATGATTTTTGATTCGCGTGACAAGAAGATAATGTGAACCATCAGAATTTTTTTTCGCATTCCACTAGTTTGCTCCTTCTCTAAGAAACTACATATTTTATACAGAAAATACAAGCTTACACGTGCCACTTATATCCCTGCTCTATGCTTTTGTTAAGATTATCTCCGATCCCAGGGGCAAGTTGCACAGTTGCCCCCCCCCCCCCCACCCCAGTTGCATCACTAGGTCCACCATTACCAGGGTAAACACTAAGGACGTATGAAGCATGTAATGGTTGGCAACAGAAAAATTTGATAAAATATGACATTCAAACACACCTTGGTATTAAGTTCCACTTCATTAGGAAGTGTGTCTCTGAGAGCTCTCAATCCATGTTTAATCAGATCATCCAAGCTGCACTCAATGAATTTATCCAAGTTCTTCTCCAGATAGGTCCTAGCACTTTGAGATCGAGAGCCAATAGCCATAGCTTTGCAATCAAAATAATTGGCAGATGGACAGGTTTGGTAAATGTGAGGACCTTGGTCCTAAAATAAAACAAATTCATTCTTAGTATACTGCAAGTATGAAACAAAATTCCTAACACAGTGAATGCTATGAAAATGATTGATATAATCAAGCCATAAAATAAATATTTAAGTTTTTAGAAGGATGATATTGGAAAAAATGATGAATTTTACAGCCTGAGGCTATATGAAAAGTCCTCAATTTTTTGCATTTAAAATTTATTTTCAATAAATAGAAAATGTAATTAATAACAAGAAACAGACAAAAAATCTTACAAATAAAATATAAATAAAACTCACCAAATTAAAAATATAAGGAACATAATAGTAAAAGATGAGCCAACTTATAATAAATATACCTTTCTTAAGACTTTCACATGATAACCTCCACAAATTAGGAAATAAACTTACAACAATAGCACTTAACTAAAGTTATTTTAATACATTTTTGACATTGTCTGTTAATTGCTGCTTAAGAATTCTTTGATGATTAATTTACCAAAAATATCCACAGCAAAGTTTTTAAAAATTGATTACCTCTGCATATGGTGAACTTTTAATTCCTTCCAATAAAAAATCTAACTTCAGACTTGAAAAAGAAGTTTTAAATTTTCAACAGGAAAACCAGCTTACATATAAATTGTTATGAAAAATAAAAAAGTTTATTACTAGTTCTTAAGCAGGGGTTTTCACATTTTCTGAAGCCATGGAACCCTCACATTAAAGAGTTTGATAGAATTCGAGCTTTACAGGAATAAAAGAGGCCAGTACCGGACACACATGTGCTTTACTAGTTTATACCAGAAATACAGTAAACAAATGAATAACGATATGAATAAATTGCTTTCCTCAACACTCCACCTCAATTTTTCAAATTATTACAGCAAAAATAATCCACATGCAAAAATACAGTTACAAAGTAAATATTACAAACAATATGAAGAATCTTAACATTCAACAAGTCCCAAAGATTCACAAAGATTTTGGAATCGTTCTTTAGGAAGGCTTTTGGTTAAAATATCTGCCTTTTGATACACAGATGGTACATACTCCACATTAATAATTCCTTCCACACAAAAATCACATACAAAATTATATTTGACATCTATGTGCTTCAGCCTTTTATGTTGTTGTTTACTTAATAAAGCAATACAAGATTGATTGTCTTCATACAATGTGATTGGATGCTGTAAATCAACATCAAGATCATTCATTAAATATTTTAACCATAACAGCTCAGCTGATGCTTGACACAATACAACATATTCTGCCTCTGTTGAGGATAAATCTACAGTGGATTGTTTCTTGGTGTTCCAGGACACAGTACAACTAAATACTTCAAACAAATACCCAGATGTTGATTTCCTATCTTGACTGTTACCCCAGTCTGAATCTGCATAGCCCACAAGAGGTTGGTCAGTCTGTTTTGGAAAGTGAAGACATAGATTTAATGTACCTTTAATATAACGAAGTACCCACTTCAAAGCTAACCACTGTTTTTCTGTAGCATTGGACTGAAAATGACTGAGACAGTTTACAGCTATACTCAGGTCTGGTCTAGTTGTGAGCATTACATACATTAAGCATCCTACAAGCTCACGGTAAGGTTTTGACTCAACAAATGAAATACCCTCAATGTCTCTTTTTGGACTGGTCTCCATAGGAGTACCAACAGGATTATAATTCTCCATATGAAATCTTTGAAGAAGTTTTTTCAGATATGAGGCTGACTCAGCATCATATCATTCTCAGAACGATCAATTATAATCCCTAGAAAACATTGCAAAGAACCCAAATCTGACATCTTAAACTCTGATATTAATGAATCCTTAATCGTTTGCAATAATTTATCATGATTTCCTGCAATAATTACGTCATCAACATACGAGGTGCTACCCAAAAGTTCCCGAAATGTATCTGAAAAAAAAAGTAGACTTGTCCAAGTCCTAATCGCCACCATCCCCTTCAAAGTAGTCCCCTTGGGAGCGTACACAACGATCCCAACGTTTCTGCCACGATCAGAAGCTGTCCTGGAAATCCTATTGTGTCAGCGTCTTCAGCACCTCCTGCGATTCGGCCTGGATCTCCTCTACAGTGTCAAATCTTTGCCCCTTCAACTTGATTTTCATCATGGGGAAGAGGAAGAAGTCACAGGGGGCTAAATCAGGCGAGTAAGGGGGTGGGGGATGGCTGCCATGTTTTTGGAGGCCAAAAACTGCTGCACTGCCAGAGCGGTGCGCGCGGGCGCATTGTCATGATGGAGGACCCAGTTGTTCCTGCACCATTTCTCTGGCCGCTTTCGCCTCATGTCCTCCCTAAGCCGCCGCAGGACGTCGCAGTAGAACTTCGCATTGACAGTCTGACCTGGAGGGACGAATTCCTTGTGGATAATCCCGTCATTGTCGAAAAAGCAGATCAGCATTGACTTAACATTGCTTTTGACTTGCCACACTTTCTTCGGTCAGGGTGAAGATGGACTCTTCCACTGGGACGATTGTTGTTTTGTTTCAGGGTCGTACCCATAAACCCAACTTTCGTCACCAGTTATGACCTTAGAAAGGAAGTCTGGGTCATTTCTGACCTGCTCCTGAAGTTCCATGCAGACTTCCAGCCGATGTTGCTTCTGATCGTCAGAGAGCAGCCTTGGCACGAATTTAGCAGCAACCCGCCTCATGTTGAGTTCGTCCGACAAATGTGCTGGCATGTCCCGTATGACTGTCCCACAATGTTGCAAACGTCACGGATCATTAGCCTACGGTCCTCAAGGATAGCTTCACGCACTTTTTCAACATTTTCCAGCATTGTGCTGGCTGAAGGTCATCCAGAACGTGTGTCATCATCAACTGACATTTGGCCATCTTTGAACCGGTTAAACCAGTCGTAGGTCTGTGTATGACCCAAAGCGTCATCACCAAATGCTTGTTTAAGCATTTTGTGAGTTTCCGCCGCAGTCTTGCTAAGTTTGAAGCAAAACTTGATGCACACATGCTGCTCCTTCACGTGCACCATTTCAACAAAAATAAATCGCAAAACGACACAAACACGACGTTATAAAAACGCATAGAACAAAAGAATGCGTGCACACAGCGCGAAGCCAAGTCGCACACTGGTTCACAAAGGTTACATGCAGCGCTACCGAGCGCCACTAGTCCGTACTACAACCAGTTCCCGCGCGACGTTCAACTTTTGGGAACTTTTGGGTAGCACCTCGTATAATAAAAGATACACTACATTCTGCCCTTTCTTATACACATACAAGCACTTACAGGCAATCCTCGACATCCGTACATAATGCGATCCTGAAAACGTGTCCGGAAGTCGAATGTACAGATGTCGAACATAGATTAACATGTTATAGGGGGGGGTTCTGTTCACAGAGAGCCAAAAAATATTATAAAATCTCTAATCTATACTATATTTTGAAGCATGTGATTGTGTGTTTGTTCATGGAACTCCTCCTAAACGATAAAAGCTAGAATAACCAAATTTGGTACGATTCTTCCTTACATCCTAACTTAGTGAATTGTCAAGGTTTGATGAACCAGGATTAATCAGTGCTGCCAATATAGGGGATTAACATTTTTCCATAAGATAACACGTATGAATCCATTTCTTGACTTGCAAGGTATTCTTCCTTCAAGGATAAAAATATGTAAATATGGACCAATTTTTTTAGTTTTTGATTTATTCGACCAATAAAACTCTATACTATCTTATTCCTGCAAAGTTTACATGTTACACGGTCCAAGTTTTCAGAAATACGCTATTAGTTTCGAAATTTTGTGGATTTTTCGTACCCCTCCCAAGCGTTGCCAAGGCGGCCGTCATTGTTACCTCCGATTCAGTTAGCTTCAATGAAGCTTACAAATAGACGAACATTTAGTGTTATCTGATTCGCAGTTTTGTTTAACCAACGAAACGATCGATGTTTATGGATAGCAACATAAATAGATGCTGATTATTATTCAGGAAGCGTTTATTGTTGAAAGTAATTGAACCTTCTTTCGTCTATTGAATACTGGAATCTTACATTTTTTGTAAGTAAAATAATTATATTCTACATTATAATGTTTATTAACGTAAATAGGCTCACGTATCTGGTGTATATTTACCAGTCAGTGTTCAATCATGGACAACTGTACTTTGCTTTTTCACAGGTTTCTTGCTTACAAGTATTAAATGTAAACATTTCATAGGCATAATTACACAAGATTTGAAGCTGGATTTGGCGAAAGTGATATATATGATCGGTGCACAAAAGGCGGTTCAGGGGTGCCAATCTATGCTATCTTGGGATCTTGTTCCCTTGTATTATCCTAAGGTTATCACACACATAGTGTAATTGACTATTATCTTTTTATAATTTATGGCTATTTGTTTTTATTCTTTTTTCTCACATAATTTTTATTACTGTAAGAGTTAAATTTATTCGTACTGTTTGCAACAGTGCTTCCATCGTTACCATAATCTAGTCATTGACTATAGTTATTATATCTTGGTATTAAGTTCCCTTTTTCTTGTTTATGTCTACTTATTTTTTTGTATTTTTGGTGAAATTATCTTTGTTTATGGCAGTCTTTCCTGGCAGAGGTGGAAGATCAGCTGTTGCTGAACCCCAATACCATTTTACAGGCTGAGTTGGATAATAAATTACTTTGTGATTAATGAAACTTATTCTGTGTTTGTGACTACAATGTGATTACCAGCTGTAAATAAATATTATTATTATTAATAATATATTATTAAATATATTATTAAACAAAACATTTGAAAGTTCGGGGTAATTAAAATGTTAAAACAATCATTTGAAACGGGTTAAATTAAAGAAAAACACATTCACATCAATGCCGATCTTTTATTTCCACCAAATCAACCAAATCTCAGAGCTCAACAATACCAGCGTTTGTTGTTAGCGACACATAAATAATACACAAAAAATGTGAGATTTCGGAGCACTAAAAATGTTATAAAAATGTTATAAACAATCCTTTGAGACGGGTTAAGTAAAACAAATGGACATTCGCGTCAATGCTGAAGCATAAGCTTTCTGAAACTGCCTTTTTTGAAAAAATCCATTCGGTAGTTCAGGAGATCATGATGACGCAAACAGACATTACTGTAATAATATAGAGGATATTTGCTTGTAACAATCCGTTTCCGAATGTGCATTCAAATATAACGATAATTGTATTTCGTATCATATATATCACTTTCGCCAAATCCAGCTTCAAATCTTGTGTAATTATGCCTATGAAATGTTTACATTTAATACTTGTAAGCAAGAAACCTGTGAAAAAGCAAAGTACAGTTGTCCATGATTGAACACTGACTGGTAAATATACACCAGATACGTGAGCCTATTTACGTTAATAAACATTATAATGTAGAATATAATTATTTTACTTACAAAAAATGTAAGATTCCAGTATTCAATAGACGAAAGAAGGTTCAATTACTTTCAACAATAAACGCTTCCTGAATAATAATCAGCATCTATTTATGTTGCTATCCATAAACATCGATCGTTTCGTTGGTTAAACAAAACTGCGAATCAGATAACACTAAATGTTCGTCTATTTGTAAGCTTCATTGAAGCTAACTGAATCGGAGGTAACAATGACGGCCGCCTTGGCAACGCTTGGGAGGGGTACGAAAAATCCACAAAATTTCGAAACTAATAGCGTATTTCTGAAAACTTGGACCGTGTAACATGTAAACTTTGCAGGAATAAGATAGTATAGAGTTTTATTGGTCGAATAAATCAAAAACTAAAAAAATTGGTCCATATTTACATATTTTTATCCTTGAAGGAAGAATACCTTGCAAGTCAAGAAATGGATTCATACGTGTTATCTTATGGAAAAATGTTAATCCCCTATATTGGCAGCACTGATTAATCCTGGTTCATCAAACCTTGACAATTCACTAAGTTAGGATGTAAGGAAGAATCGTACCAAATTTGGTTATTCTAGCTTTTATCATTTAGGAGGAGTTCCATGAACAAACACACAACCACATGCTTCAAAATACATTATAGATTATACATTATATGCATTCAATCATTAAGATCCCTCTGAGTGTACTACATGGTTTTTCATATTAGATCAGAATTATATAATGTTTTGATGTGTAGCGTTATTGTTTTATTATTATTTATAATGACATGTTAATACGGTAAATTAACATTGTAATAAAGTATTGTCGAAAATTATAGATTTAAAAAATATGAATCATCAAAAACATTCTTTACGATCCAATGATGCCAAAGAAACATGACTCATATTTCTATTTTTCAAACTTTTTCCGCCTTAGGAAATATATTTTTTGTGTTAGACCCGTGAAATACACAGGGAAAAGAGTGAAATTGGCCACCAGCCGATGCAATATTATGCAACACTGCTGAAATATCACGATATTTAAGATATATTTTAGGAAATTGGATTAGTGCGAAATTTAAAAATCATCAGATATTAAGCTAAGGTCACATTGTGCATAATATATCTATATTTTAAGAAAAATTTTTAATTTGAAATAAAATCCACGTTATAACGAAACCGCGTTGGCCAGGGATGCGTTAAGCGGGGCTCACCTGTATATGACAAAAATTATTTTCATATCTGTAAAATGACAAATATTACACATTGAATTAATTCTTACTTTTACTTCCTGTGCTTTCATTAAATTTTAATGAAAAATACATTTCTAAGCGTTATAAAAGAAAATCTCATCAGTTTTGCAGTTCAATTGTCTCAGCGAATGTCAGTGCTGCTCTAATACACAGCAACATCTATTTCTATATAAATCTAGGAGAAATACACAAAAAATACAATAATTGAACCACAAATGCAATAAACACAGGAAATCATTAACCACATATGAGAGGTAACACTCACATCATATCCAGAGACTAGAAGCCCAACACCATATGGTCGTCTATCATAGCGTTGAGTACATACTTGCATCTTATTGCCAAGATTAGAAATGAGGCGAGTGATAGGTAAGGGTGAGTCATGGGAGTACCTATGGTTAAGGCACTCTGTTCGCATATATCGGCTGAAAAAGAGAAAGATGAGGTAAATATTGCATACAATTACAAAGTGAATGTTTCAAAAGACAATTTTCACCTCAGAATCCTAGCATCAGCAGTAAGTCCAGCGATACTAATCCCCAAGTGGTCATCAATGGGAATCACTTTCTTTTGATGAGCTGACAGCTCTGAAGATGCACGCTTCAAGGCTATTAAGACAGCATGAGACTTGTTTTTTAAGCCTACAGTGGCAGAACCTAATTTTACAGCTTCCATTGCATACTCGACCTAAATAAACAAATTGGACAGTTTAGTTTCTTAATTAATTTATAGTAAACTGTTTGGAGATTAAAATAAAGGGAAGAATGATACTGCTCAAGAATAGCCTAGAGCAGTGGTGCCCAACCATTTCTACACTGCGGGCTGCATCGATTGTTGTGAATCCTTTGGCGGGTCACATTGGAAATTGCCAATTACTTTCGAGTTTTAATCGGAAGTTATAAATATATATTGAGGTGCCATTTTGGTTCTAATCAAATCTAAATGAGGTTTATATGGTAAAAGTTTTATTATCAAAACTTTCATATAAATTTATGAATTTGTTAAATTCTTCGATTGATTTTTCATAAAAACCCTTCGTGCACCGTAGGTTGTGCATCACTGGCCTAGGGAATTATAATCATAGGAATATACGCAATACTCAGCAGTTACATTTTTCGTAACACAAACATAATTATCTATAAATCATAACAAATTTTCCTTTTTTACTAGTTAATCTTGATGGAATTCTTTCAGCTAAAACAAACATCAATCTGATATTTTTTAAATTATAGCAAATTCATATATAGCTTCGAAAACGCGGTACTGCAACAAACTTTTGCTAAAAACTTTAAACGATGGAAGTAAAAGTTATAATTGTCTCGGATTTTAAAAGAACAGAGTATTCTTACCTGATGCAGACGCCCTTGGGGGCTCCATACTGTAACGTCGCTATCGTACTGGTTGCGAAACTAAAATGTTAAATTTTATAATTAGTTCATACCAAAATCGAATTATAATAATTACTAATCAACCCCAACAACATCCCAAATTTCAAAATGTTACATAGCAATTTTTACTCCAACCATCAATCAATTTACTTATAAACAAGATTAAAAATGATTAGTAGAAATATTTTAAAATAACAATAATGGTACATGAACACCAGTAGTATATTTTAAATAGCAAGCTCTGAAAATATAGGAATAATTTTGAATTGAATATCAATAACTAAATCAATAAGAGAAACTAAAATTTTGATAAATTTATTTCACAGAGTTTACATAGAAATGGTTCCTAATTTAAAATTACTTGCTCACTCACCATAATGACAGCCCCAAACTAATTATGAAGCGATAGATAGCGCAAGTGTGCATCTTTCTCGAAAAATTGAAGAACGAAATGCGTCTGCGTCATTTTTCAAGAGTCATCCTATAAAAGCTACAATTATAGCAATAAAACTATAAACAATATTTTTTAACGGAAAATTGTAATTTTTTTAAATGGGCATTTTTTTGTCCACCACTGTGTGTGTATATATATATACACACATATATATATATATATACACACACATATATATATACATACACACATATATATATATTTGTATATTTATAGGCTATGGTTGATAAAAAAACGACCTTCTGGAGCTCAGTAACGCAAACGAAAGGCAGAAAAAGATAAGGAGCAAGGAAAGCAAGAGGGATTCCTCCTGAAATGCCTTTGTACACAGAAAGCAAATCAAGAACAAGAATATGACTGTACTCTTGTTGAAACTAGCACTGGAGGAGCTGAATGTGGTGCTCCTACTACAAATTATATAAACTCTAACACAGAAGTTTCACAAATTGGAGATATATCTGGAAAACACACAGAGGAAAAAAATGATGCCAAGAAAAGTGAGAGTACTGCAAAATCTGCAAAAGAAGATGGTATTGTGCCTGACTTGAATTACAGTGACCCTGCCAACTGGCCCTACTGTTGCAGTGATAATTTGCAACAGCTTATAATACAATATGGACCACAGCAGGTTGTATCACATGATTTTCCCAAAGACTGAAAAAACAGAAGATTTTCTCCTATACACTACAAGAGGAGACTAGCAAATGGTGAAGAAGTATGCCGTCAATGGTTGATATATTCAACCTCAAAAGATGTGCTTTTTTGTTTTTGCTGTAAGGTGTTCAACAAAAAAAATGGTGCATCATCCCTACAAGAAACAGGTTCAAAAGACTGGAAGAACATTGCAGCAATTCTTTCTTCACATGAGAGGAATACTGATAATTTAGAAAACTATCAGACCTGGCGTGAACTTGAATTGCGCTTATCTAAAGGAAAAACAATTGATAATATTAACCAGCAGAAAATTAGGCAAGAAGAACAATATTGGCGACAAATCTTAGAACGCTTGATTGCTTTGGTCAGAGTTCTTGGCATGCAAAACTTGTCATTCCATGGTACAAATGAAAACTTGTACAGTGCTAACAATGGAAATTTTTTTAAGTTTATAGAATATCTAGCCCTTTTTGATCCTATCATGAATGGACATTTGCGCAGAGTTAAAGATCAAGAAACAATGGTTCACTACCGAGGAAAAGATATCCAAAATGAGCTTATACAGTTTCTAGCAGGTGCTATAAAGCAGCAGATTTTAACACATACAAATTCAGGCAAATACTACTCAATTATTCTGGACTGCACACCTGATGTTAGTCATATTGAACAAATGACAGTGATTGTACGTTTTGTTGATTTAATCAAACCATCAGATAATGAGATGTATGAGCCTGAAGTTATCATAAGAGAACATTTCTTGGGATTTGTTCCACTAAAGGAGACTACAGGTGCCTTAATGACAGAAACTCTTCTTGGACAGCTTGAGCAAATGGGATTACCAATTGAGAATCTGCGTGGTCATGGTTATGATAATGGGAGTAACATGAAAGGCAAAGAAAATGGCGTACAAAAGAGAATCCTGGACATAAACCCATGTGCCTTTTTTGTGCCCTGCAATGCACACTCTTTAAACTTGGTAGTCAATGATACTGCTAAGCATTGTCTGGAAGCAACTAGTTTCTTCAGTTTGGTTCAACAGATCTATAATTATTTCTCTGCATCGACTCGGCATTGGCAAATTCTAACTAGCCATATATCAGACTTAGGCATAACTGTTAAGCCATTGAGTGAAACAAGATGGGAGAGTCGGATTGATGCTTTGAAACCACTGAGATATCATCTTGAAAAAATATATGATGCTTTAATAGAGATCTTTGATGACACAAGCCTAAAAGGTTCATCTGGAAATACTTCCCGAATTGAAGCTAAGGCCCTTGCTGATGCAGTTTGTAAGTTCAAGTTTGTGGTAGCCCTTGTTACATGGTACAACATCCTTTTGAAGTAAATCTTACAAGCAAGCTACTACAAAATAAGGAAGCTGATTTAAATTCAGCTACAATCCAATTGCAAGTGACTAAGAATTACCTTGTGGGCTGCAGGTGTGATGAGGGTTTTCAACAAGTTTTGACAGAAGCTACTGAGATTGCAAAGGAACTAGAGATACTACCAAACTTTGAGACAGAACAAGTTAGGAAAAGGAGAAAGAAACTGCAGTTTGAGTAAGAGGCCCAAGAAGAGGCACCGCAAGATCCAAAGCAGAAATTCAAAGTGGGTTTCTACTATGCTGTCTTAGACATGGCCATACAATCTGTTGAAGAGAGATTCCAACAGCTACAACAATATAAATCCCTATTTGGCATCCTATATGATATATACAGTATAAAGAAAAAATCTACTGAAGATGTACTTAAGGCCTGCAAGAATTTGGAAAAATATTTGATGTATGATGGAAACAAAGATATTGATGCTGAAGATCTGTGTTATGAACTTATAGCAATAGCTCGAAGACTTCCAAAGTCTATGCCGCCACAAGGAGTACTTCTCTTCATATTACAACAAAAACTCCTGGATAATGTGCCTAATGTTTCCGTTGCTCTAAGGATCCTTCTCATACTTCCAGTATCAGTGGCAAGTGGTGAACGTAGTTTCTCAAAGCTCAAACTTATAAAAACTTACATACGCTCAACAGTGTTGCAAAAGAGACTAGTTGGCTTGGCAACTATATCAATTGAACATGCCCAGGCATCAGCACTTAATCTTATTGAATTGGTATCAAAATTTGCGAAGGAAAAGGCCCGCAAAGTGAGATTTTGAGGTACCTGATGGGTTTGTTATGCCAAGTAACCTTAAAAGATATATAGACATAAAGGTGTATGAAGTAAAAGGTTTTAATATCTTTGGTGATCTTTTATATAAACTCATTGGCTATGAAGTTTTTGTTTATTTATATCTGTTTAATGATATTTGATATAGCTATCACTTAAACAAAAAATACATTTATTGTGTGGTGTTGAGGGTTGTGTTGCCTTTGGCAGAGGTATACGTGCTACCAAGTGCCCTTCTAGTTCAAAATGATTACTTATTCTTGCAGTTTAAAATAAATTTAGCAGGTTCAAGTTTTGTGATTTTCATTTTTTCTACAAAACATATTTTTGAAAATCGAAGTTGGCAATTTTTTTTTGGGGGACGCAAGTAGTTAGCCTTGCCTAGGGTGCAAAATAGTCTGGCACCGGCCCTGAGGGCAACATAAACATTAAATAATTATTTCACAAGATTATTCAAGGTACATCTGCCGAAGTTCCTTTTGAATTTAAACCTTTATCATTAGACGCTTTAGATCAGTGGTGTAAAATATTTTTCTATAATTAATTTTTCGAAATCTCCGGACTACTTTATTAATATCCATATCAATCTAACCAGCCCCATCTACTATAATATATTTTGAAGCACGCGTTTGTTCATGGAACTCTTCCTAAACGATAAAAGCTAGAATAACCAAATTTGGTACGATTCTTCCTTACATCCTAACTTAGTGAATGGTCAAGGTTTGGTCAACCGGGATTAATCAGTACTACCAATATAGAGGATTAAGATTTTTCCATAAGATAACATATATGAATCCATTTCTTGACTTGCAATTGATCATACAACATGAGATTAATGATTTGGTCAGGGATTTAAACCTACCAAAAGAATCAGCAGAGCTTCTGGGATCTAGACGAAAAGCCAAGAATCTGCTTTCTCCAGGTACGTTTTTTCGTGATACAGGCATTGTGAATAAAAATTAGTTTCCTATTTTTCTGAAGAGGATTCAACGCTATATTGCAATAACATTTGTGCCATTATGATCTACTTTGGAATTGTCTATCGAGCAATCGAATGGTGGTTGTTTATCGACTCTTCAAAGAGAAGCCTCAAAGGAGTTCTGCTTCATAATGGTAATGTGTATGTATTGATTCCTGTGGTCCACTCAGTGCAGTTGAAAGAAAGTTATGAAAACCTTCAACTTCTCTTGGAGAAAGTACAATACAAAGATCATGGTTGGTTTCTGTGTGGAGATTTCAAAGTGATTGGTTTATTGCTTGGTCAACAGTCTGGGTACACAAAAATGCCATGCTTTTTGAAGGGCCGGATTAATCATGAATGGGCCCTGGCGCAACATAATTATTTTGGGACCCCAATATAATAATAAAAAGTAGAAAACTCTCTTCACAATCATTTATTTGTATATTACATACTAAAAATGTCGACGACATGATTTTAATACACTAAAGCAGGGTACCCCAAACTTTTTATTGAAAGGGCCACATTAGACTTTATGTACGACAGCGCGGGCCACTTAAGACTTTTCAAATGACTGATCGGGTGGTGTGAGAGCTTCAAGTTTCAAGGGGGGGATAAGGCAGGCAGGCCAGATTAAATCACTGCGTCAGCCGCACTAAAGGATTCAATCAGATCTGAAAAATCAAAGGATTGCAGAATTTCACTTTCAATGCTCATGAGTATCAGAGCATTTAAACGGTCTTGAGACATAGTTGAATGCTGAGCGCACTTGATCCGCTTCAAATGGCTAAATGATCTCTCTCCAGTGCAGTTGGAAACTGGAATAGTCAGATAAATGCACAAGATTACATATACATTAGGGCAGTGTTTCCCAAACTTTTTAGAGTCGTGGCACCCTTAAGTGACTTTTCAGAATTTGGCAGCACCCCTCCCTATCCACCATCAGTAATAATCATGCTGAAGTTGAACCCCTAATCCCAATCTCCGTATATCCTTTCATTTCGAAGTGCCAATGCGACAAAATGAAGGTCAACTTAACTCTGGTTTGCATTTTTGAAAGCCGATGATGCAAAATGAGGCTAAAAATGGGAAAACAGTATTCTTTTGCCGCACCCTTCAGAACACTTCACGGCACCCAGGTTGGAAAACACTGCATTAGGGAATGCACTCTCAAAGCTGTTTCTTCAGGAAAGACATCATTTCTGGAGGATTCCAGTTGGTCTTGGTATTGGTGTCTTCCTTCTCTTTCAGTTTCATTTGATGTACCAGTGCCTTCCACTAACTCCATTCTTAAGAAACGACATTAAAAGAATCTACATCAGTTGCAAAGAAGGAAACCATGTTTGTTGTGACGTTGACGTCACAACAAACGTTGTTGACGTTGACATTGTTCAATGATGAATTGATGCAATGAGTTCATCAATGTCACTGCAGTCTCAAGGTCAATGGATTCAGATTGAAGCATTTTGCTTGTCAGATTTGTATGTTGGAATGGGTTATATGAGGAGCATGTGTGGGAAAACCAGGAGAGACAGAGTCAGGAATACTTGGGTGATGAATGAATGTGGAATGAAAGAAACTTTAAGAGGTCAGTATGAAAGGGGTGTGCTGTGATGGTTTGGGCATGTGGAGAGAATGGATGAGAACCAGATGACTAAATTGATATATGATTACGGTAGAGTATGCGGATCAAAAGGGAGAGGAAGACCAAGAAAAAGCTGGCTGAATGTGGTGGAGGAGACTCTCAAGAAAAGAGAGATCAGAAGTTTAAGGAATGGAAGACGATGTATGAAACGATGCATGGATGTCTTTGAAGTGAAAGAAGTATGTAAGGATAGGAAGGTGTGGAGAAATATTGTGAATGGTAGAGGCATTAAGCTTGCTTACCCCGTAAGGGAACGGCATGATTGGTATGTATGTATGTATGTATGTATGTAATCCAGTTTATTCAGTCCATTAATGATTGATTCTGCTTCAGATCGTGTATCCGTTTTCTGCAGTGTATCGGTGGCCAGCATCTTCAAAACTGTTCTGTAAGACTCAAAGTTCACAACCAAACTATTAACTGCAACAGCTCGAGCACACCACCGTGTGTCGCTTAGTCTTTTGGGGACAGATGACTTTTCATGTTTCTTCAGTTCTTCATTTAGAAGATTCCATCAGTGTGTGGATGTTGAAAAGAACAAACAAAGTTTCTTTACTGTTCCAAAAAATGTAACAGCTTCAACAGTAGATTCTGCTGCAGCAATTCCTGATAAGTTCAACTGTGCCATACAGTAACCGGTAAATTCGTCTAAAGACAATTCGTCTAACGGAAAATTCATCTAAAATCGTTTTTGCACAGGAAAATTCATCTAACCAACAATTCATCTAACAAAAAATTCATCTAAAATCGTTTTTGCACATTTCCAAAGATAATTTCTATTAATTCTGTAATTAATTAAAGTTATATTTTAATATTTGTAAATGTTTAATTATTAAAATGATAAAAACAATAAGCATAAATATAATTATTATTATATATCCATGACGCCAATATTTTGTTTTGAATGTTGTAAACCTTAACCCTTTCCTCCCCTACCATACGCCTTGAGTGCGTAAAGTTATATTTTAATATTTGTGAACATTTAATTATTAAAATGATAAAAACAATAAGCATAAATATAATAATTATTAAATATTACAAAAAACAATAAGCATCCATTATGCCAATATTTTGTTTTGAATGTTGTAAACCTTAACCCTTTCCTCCCCTACCATACGCCTTGAGTGAGTACTTTGTTTATTTATTGTTTACTAGCAGAATTTCCCGTTGAATTTCAACGGATTTAGTAAAGCTACTACAGCAAAACATACAAACTCTTTAAAATACCTATATAGTAAATACTTTTTAAATTACAATTAGCTTTTCTTAACAATTAATCATATATGCTTGTAACAATCTGTTTCCGAACGTATTGCATTCAATTATCACGATAATTGTATTTCCTATCATATATATCACTTTCGCCAAATCCAGCTTCATTTCTTGTGTAATAATGCCTCACTGAAATATTTACTTTTATGTCTTGTAAGCAAGAAACCCGTGGAAAGTATGAAAAATCCACAAAATTTCGAAACAAATAGCGTATTTCTGAAAACTTCGAACGTGTAACATGTAAACTTCGCAGGAATAAGATAGTATAATTTTATTCATCGAATAAAGCAAAAAAAAAATCTGATGTGGCCAACACGACTTTCTACATATTTGGGATATAGTTATTTAAATTATTATGAATAGCATTATAAGGCAAAATTATTATTTCCTATCGTAAAAGAATACAGTCATCCTTATTGCCATGAATTAGGTATATTTTGAATATGTTTACAGAATTCACCTCTAAATGGTGGTGGCGCTGTATACTATAAAAAGCAAAATATCTCCAAAATGGATGGTTCTACGAAAATTTGTTTCAAACAAAACTTGGAAGAAATATTATTCTCTACAACTTTGGTACTCACGAAGATGACCAATTACGACGTTTTTAAGGAGATATTTGATGAAAACCGAAAAAACCGATTATTTTTTATAAATAATTCCTAAACAACTGCTATAGAAAATTATTTCAAATGAAAGTTGTAGGAAATTACATTCTCTATAACATTTGTATAGAATTGTATATACAATAATAATGTTTTAACGGAGAAATATCGCAAAAACCGAATCGGGTTTCGAATAAACCTCGACTTCCTGTCAACCGTTATTGTCCAAAAACTAATCAGTTCTTTGTGCCTATACCAAAGTGTTGTATATGAAATTTGGTAATGATATGGCAAGTACTTTTTGAGTTAGAGTGCCCACAATCACATACGCACACACACACACAGACATCATTCTGAAAATAGTCTAAATGTGTTCTAGGGACCTCAAAACGTGTATTTCTGTGAAATCTCTAAGTTGATTTTTTTCATTATCAAAATACTTTCCCATTACTACGTATGGAGAAACTAAAAAGATCGGTCCATATTTATGTACTTTGATGCTTGAAGGATGAATACCTTGCAAGTCAAGAAATGGATTCATACGTGTTATCTTATGGAGAAATGTTAATCCCCTATATTGGCAGCATTGATTAATCCCGGTTGACTAAACCTTGACAATTCACTAAGGATGTAAGGAAGAATCATACCAAATTTGGTTATTCCAGCTTTTATCATTTAGGAGGAGAAACACAAACAAACCCTTAAAAATATATTATAGTAGATTAATTAATTTAATTTTAATTATTTCTTATTTTTAATTAATTACTTTAATTTCAAAATCTGTGTTCGAAGAATTTTTATTCATTTTAAAATTTACGTTTTCGAGTTGTGCTACTTTCGAAGAAAAGGTGAGATATGTACTAGAAATGTGACAGAAATTCTTTAGATGAATTTTCCGTTAGATGAACTGTATTAAGATGAAACTGCTTTAGGCGAATTTTCCGTTAGACGAATCATCTTTAGACAAATTTTCCTAAACCCGTGCCATACAGGGTATGAACGGCCTTGCTGTTAAATTCCATAACACGGGCTTGAACACCAGAATGTATGCGAGACATATTACTCACATTGTGATACGTCTGTCCCCTGCAATCATTGATTGATATTTCCATTTCTTCACAAAGAGTTTTTTTAATCACTTCAAAAAGATTCTCTCCAGTGTGGGAAGTGACAGGAACAGGGCCGTGCCCAGACATTTTGCCGCCCGAGGCAAGATATAATATGGCGCCCCCTTAATTTTTTTACTAATTGTAAGTAATTTTATTATATGTTAGACGAAAACGATAGGGAATAATAAAAATCTATTTATTCAAATCCTTAATTTTATTTAAGATCGATCTAAACTTTTGTTTAAATTTATTATCAAGTAAACTTCAAGAAGTTGATTTGTGTGGAAATGAACACATTTAATTGAACATTTGAAATCGTGTGATAGGCTTAGACAGGGCTGACTCAAGACATTCGTGCGCCCCACGCAGATTTCAATGATGGTGCCCATAGAGTCATACAAGTCATATGAGGAATAGTTTATTAGTTTAATTGGATACAATTATTTTGATTTTGTGTATTTTTATGAATGACTAGCTGAAACACCCGGCTTCGCCCAGGAAAGAGTTTTCTTTTAAGTGGCAAACGATTTTTATTGCGCGGGGCAAACGTTCCCCATTCCTTAATTACGCATGCGATGCTTACATTAAAATTTACTATTTTATGTATTGTACATATTGTAAAGTTGTACCATTAATATAATTACGCATTAACGTCTTACTTAATATTCACATGGACAGAAGCACCGAAGCCTTTAAAGCAGCAATAAAATTATGTGGATTATGTCAATACTATTAGCCAAAACGTAAACAATAAACAACATCTTGGTTACCGAACAAATGTAAGTAGATGTATCAATTTGTGTTGCGATAAATCATTCTATGTTAATGGTAAAAGATAACAATGTTCTAATATTCCTTAAAAATCATTTGACTCACTTTAAAAGTATTTATAAATTATATTTAGGCATAAATCCATTTGTACCCTTTATCTTGGCGTTAGCTATTCTTCCTCTACGGCATGCCACGGTGTGGATTTTCCTTGCATTAATCTTTACATGTATATCTCTCCCTTTGAAGAGGACAACAATTAAGAAATTTAGCTTTGTTGCCGCCTGGAAAATGGTCATCTAAACTGATAAATTTTGCGCTTAAAGGAAAATTGAGCCATTTAGCATGTAAAACGACAAAACATGAACAGAATTAAAATATTCAGTCTGTCATGCGTAAAATAAGCCATTTCCCGTGATCGTAAGTTAATATTAAGTATATTTATAACCACATCAGTGAAGGGCTGCATGGCATTTTGGGGTTCCTCTACACAATTTCTCAAGCATTCTTATGGAAATAGTACTTTGTTGACCCCATGGGGTATAAGAGATCCCACGGTCTGCAAATCTAGACCAAGTTCTTCCTTTGGTCCATAGGATGGCCCATGAAACTTTTGAATTCGATAGCTTCAATGGTGTAAAAACGTATAAAGAACATACATACACACACACAGATACACACACACATACACTCTAAAATATTTATAAGATGGTGTATCTCAAAAAAAAATTTGAAGTGAGGGTTTGGGGAGCATCGATTTGGTTTTTCAACAATAACTCTCGAGTGAATTAACTTAGGAAGTTCAAATTTGATATTTGTCACTTTCAATACAAGTATAAGATCAATCTCCTATATATTTATGAAAGTCTGTTTGTTTGTGCATCTATACATTTCCACAGCTTTAAAGCTAGAATAATCAAACTGTCAACAAATACTTTCTTCACAAATAGGAAGGTCGTAGGCTACTTTTTAATCCCAAATGTTTTATATTAATTGTACAAAAAGCAAAATAACTTTGTATGCTAATGCACTGCCATCTAGAGGTGAGTCAGAAAGAATGGGACAGTTCTTCTCAAACTGTTCTGATGCCTAAACTGTTCAATAAACTAATTGTTCTCATAAACTTCCTGTTTCAAAGAACAGGTAACTCTACATCTTACACAGTGAGAAAGGTGAGAAACGACTACTTCCTTATCCGTAATTGGACGACAGGGACATTAAACCGACTGATTAAACTACGAGTATTTTCCCAAGTTCTACTATTGATGTGAATCAAATTTGGTACGACTGTAGAGGGCTCCCAGAAGTACTTCATACGTAGTTTTTGTTTCTCTCTGCCCGTTTTATTCAAAACGGCGGCCGAGTGAATTCTTAAATACCATGTATCGTCTAGAATTTCGATCGGATCTGTACCAAATTTCCCCGGGCAATGCCGGGAATTTCTGCTAGTACAAAATATAAAGAAATCATTTAATTTCCATATATAATGGATTTTCTTTGTGACAACACATTTTCCATATAAATGTATTCATTACTATAAATTCTCTGTTTCCTATCTATATTTGAAATGATTAAAAGCTCATATTATTAAAGTTAATGAAATATTATTATTTAATAGAAATATTTTAAGGTAAGTCAATCTAAGCACTCAAATGTAACTAAATAAAAGTCGGAATATATAGATATCGAAAAAGGTGTTTGTGTGTACGTATGCACGTATATATGTATGTATATATGTTACTAAACGCATATTATGCAACTTAATGAAAATTAATTTTCTAAAGATAAATATTTCACTGAAAATGTCACATTATATATGCAAAGTTAATTAAGAAAATATTCTACATTAATATATACATTTAAAGCAAAAAAAATGTTTAAAAATATCTTGAGACTTGAGATGGTTTAATTTAACTTTTTTCCTTGTAAATAATACAAAGTATAAAGAAATCATTTAATTCCCATATAATATGGGTTTTCTTTGTGACATAACAAATTTTACATATAAATATATTATATTACTATAATTTCTCCGTTTCCTGTCTATATTTGGAATGATTAAAACCACAGATCATTAAAGATAATGAAATATTGTTATTTAACTGGCAGAAATTCCCGGCGTTGCCCAGGGAAATTTGGTTGAAATCCGATTGGAATTCTAGATTATACATGGTATTTAAGAATTCACTCGGCCGCTGTTTTGAATAAGACTGGCAGAGAGAAATGAAAACCACGTATGAATTATTTCTGGGAGCCCTCCACAATCGTAACAAATTTGATTCATATCAATAGTAGGACTTAGGAAAATATGCGTAGTTTAATGTTTAAATAGACCGCCATTTTGAATGAAGTGTACATACAAATATTAATAAGCCAAATTTGGTTGGAATCGGTTGATTGTGGGCGTGCATAAAGGAGCCGACAGATAATGGGTTGCCATTAGCATTAGCATACAAAGTTAGTTTGCTTTTTGTACAATTACCTATATAAAACATTTGGGATTAAAAAGCAGCGTACGGCCTTTCTATTTGTGAAGAAACTGTTGAAAGTTTGATTACTCTAACTTTAACGGAGTGGAAATGTATAGATGCACAAATAAACAAACAAACAAACTTTTACAAATATATAGGAGATAGGTATTAAATCCAGAAATTCTAAATGGAAATGTAAATGATGCCTTGAAGGATTATTGCATAATTTTCAGGATAGCTCAGCAATTACAGTAATTGAGGGGTGTGAGGCAAAAAGATGGTAACCCACAAACTTACCTATTTGTAGTTAGGTTACGTACAGAAAAGAAAAACACTTCAATTATTATTTTGGAAATTTGTTTATCATTTGTTGTAGTTCATATTTTGTAACTTGCGTTTATTTAAGATTTCTCTTACGGGTGCCCCCCACCCCTTGGTCTGATTTTGCTCATCTACAAACTTGATCTTATACTTGTTTTGAAAGTGACAAATATCAAAGTTGAACTTCCTAAGTTGATTTACTCGAGAGTTAAAGTACAAAAATGGGCCAATCTCAATAATTACTAGTAACTTCGCTTTTACGTTCATAGGCAACCGTAGCCTAGGGGATAACGAATAGGACTTTCGGTGCATGGATCTCGGGGTTCGAGACCGGCGTTGTTCAACTTTTTTTCTCGTGTAAGATTTCATTTTTCGTGCTAGTTTTTCTCCAATTTTTCGGAAAATAATTATTCACCGCAATTTTTATTTTTTTCACGCAGGATAATTATTTTTAATCACTAGACCACTATTTTCCCCCATTTTCAGAAAATATTTATACACCGCTATTTACGTATTTTATTCCCAACCTACACCCTCAAAAATCCCGTGAATTTATTATTGTAAGATTTAATAATTTTTCCTGCGTGAAGAAGATTATTGCGATAGCTAAAGATAAAGAATATATTTGCAGATAATAATAAAGTAACCCATCTTATTAGTTATTATTGGTACAGGCATATAGCATCGGAAGGTGTGACCACGAAGAATAATTTCTGCGAGCTCCTCGCTCTGCATCTGCCCGTCGCTGGGTAGACACCCTCCACCTTTCAAAATTAGTATGAATTTCCAGCGCATTCCTTTGGATGATAATCGTCGAAGAAATACGGAAAACATAAATATTCATGGCACTAGGAGCAACATATAAATGAACGCTTGCCACAGTTGCAGCGATTTATTTTAATTTCGTCTGTGAACGAAATTTCATTTACATTAAGAAATAATTCACGCCGCTCGCAGCTATTTATATGCTGCTCCTATTGCCATGAATATTTATATTATCGTTTTTTTCGTACGATTACCATCCAAAGGAATGCGCGGGAAACAAAAACTAGATATAAAAGGTGGAAGTGCAATTACGGCGGAATATCACAGCTTAAAGAATACGCCAATGTCTACGGAGAGTGTCAATGCAGTGATGGACAGACGCAACTAATTTTCTTGAGGGAGTAGGTTGGGAATAAAATACGTAAATAGCTGTGTATAAATATTTTCTGAAAATGGGGGAAAATAGTGGTCTAGTGATTAAAAATAATTATCCTGCGTGAAAAAAATAAAAATTGCGGTGAATAATTATTTTCCGAAAAATTGGAGAAAAACTAGCACGAAAAATGAAATCTTACACGAGAAAAAAAGTTGAACAACGCCGGTCTCGAACCCCGAGACCATTCATCGAAAGTCCCATTCGTTATCCCCTGGGCTACGGTTGCCTATGAACGTAAGAGCAAAGTTACTAGTATTTATTGAGATTGGCCCATTTTTGTACTTTTTAATTAATTATTTCTCTTAAACTAAGAGGCGTTGGCCCCTAATTCCGAAATGGTATTTTTTTTTTAACTAAACTTTCCACTGGTAGAAGATGAATCAAATCTGAGAGTTACACTCCGTAGCCTCTCCTTGTTAGACTTTCTTTTATTTTTTAAATTTTATTTTAGATAATTTTTTATGGCTAACCATCGTCCACCTCGGGCCTTATGAATTTATTTTGATGGGTTTTCATTTTTGTCAAATTTTGGCATCCCCCTTCAAGAGGTGCCTGAGGCGGTTGCCTCACCGCCTCACCCATCGACACGGCCCTGGATAGGAACAAATTCTAAAAATCTCTCAACTGGGAGTCCATCAGCCATGACATACCTTACAGTAAATGCGAACTGATCGCAGTGAGTTATATCAGGGATTGAGTCAACACTGATGGAATAGTATTTTATGGTCTTAAGCTCGTTCAATATCGTTTTTTTGACCTGACCCATTAGACTAACAAATTCATCACATATTGTTGAGGAAAGGTATGATGTATTACCACGACCAGCATTTCCATATTTTTTAATGTGACCAGCGAGGAAGAGATCATAATCAATAAGTAATTCCAAACATCCAAGAAAATTTCCATTATTCTCACTACCAAAAGTTTAATTTGTCCCTCTTAGTCCAAGTCCATGAGTACAAAGGAATCTTACAGTTGACACAACCCGTTTCAAAACTTTTTGCCAATAATTTCTTTCCTTCTCTTTTTCCATAGCCAAAAGCTTGACTTACGTTACGTTACACGTATTGAATACATTGCAATAGCTTCTCATTGATCCAATGAACATTCATGAACTGATAATCCGTTCACGTAATTCGAAGAGTCAAATCCTTTAGTGGATAGAGAAGATGTACTGGTGGGACAGAATAGCTTGCATACGAAACAGAAAACACAACCAGCTGATGGTGAATAGATAAGCCAGGGTCTTTCACATCTTTCACCATTTGGCATAATTTTTGTGAATGCAGAATCATTCAAATTTCTTTGGATTGTACCAATCTGCCTTTGAGAATTAATGTAAAGACCATCTCGATTGCGACATATCTCAGGTCCTAATCTAACCCAGTAGTCAATAAGGTCAGTATTCACATTCCATAAAGCTGGATCACATGATGGAACACAAATTTCATTTTCACCTTTAGAGTCATCAACAATCTCTGCTTCAGGCGTAATGTTTAATTCTTCAGTAGGTGGATTTTCAGTACCAACTTCTACTGTACTATCTTCCTGCTGGGTGCTTGAGCTTGACCTATCACCAGATGTCACAAAGAAAGTGCTAATTTTTGGTAGTTTTCCAATGTATGATGCAATTTGAGAGTTCTTTTTTGGTTTCTCTGCACCACTTGCATGCTTCTTCATTATGATTCTGAAATATGGAAAAAGGAAAATAATTACATTTATTTTTACAGTATACATATTAACTAGATATTAAGCAAAAAAAGTGAATTTTATGACAGAATGTTGAACTTAAGTGATATTTAATATATAATAGAAATTATCTATATAATAAATCGCTTAGTGTCCATCACGCTAAGATTCATAAAGCTAGTAACTCGAGAAGTAACGAAGATAGAAACTCGAAATTTGGCAGGGATGCTTGATTAACACTTTTTCAGGTGATGACGAATTTAAATCGTGAAAAAATTCCTTGGTTCAACTCCAAGGGAGGCATTTCCATTTCCCATTACTTAACATGTAAAATGCGAATTTTCAACGTGCAGCCTCTTATTCACATGGAAATTAAAATTAGAAGGAATTAATCTACGACCTTCGGAGTTGAACCATTTTGAAGAAAAATTTGTAAGTTCCTTATCCTGTTCATCTTTTTCGCCCACAGTTCGAAGTATTCCATGTTAAACGTTTAATTTACATATTTTATGCAAATCTTGCCATTTTAATGGAATGTTGCCATAGTGACTCATTATATTGTTAAACCTCAAAATCCGATTAATATATCAATCCTTACGGGAATATAAATGCACTTTGAATGCTTTAAAACGACAGAGGGGGAGGAAGAGGAAAGAGAGGGGGGAGAGAGGAGAGAGATGGAGGAAGACAACAATATAAACAATTAAAGATAGCCTGTATTATTGATAGGCGTTTCTACTATTTATATTGCTATGTTTTAGTAATATTTTTGTCTGCCGTTGTATTCTACATAGCAAACCGCTTTTAAAACAACGTAACTCAAATAATTAGACTTAGATTGTCCAAATATTTCTTAAAGGTTATGTATTTACCTTTTTGTCTTTCATTAAATTAATTAATTTCTTTTGTTCATTCACTCAAGTTATATAAGAAACTAAAATATTCACTGTGGTTTTTAAGTAACTGAAACCTCTCCATTATTGAAGAAATATTTTGGTACAACACAAAATAAAAAAAATTTTCTCGGAAATAATCTTGGAGATTATGAAACCTTGCATCAACCTGCGCAGATTCAAAATTGATGTTCTTCTATGTTACATCTTTGAAAATATTTAATTTGAGCAAAGGTAACTCTATTTAAAGTAATAATATACTTCTTAAAGTAAAAGTATGCCAAACGGGTGAAATTTATTTTATTCCCCGTATAACACTACAACCAACCGATACTGATTTTCCATTCGAGTGGCAGAGACGTCAATTTCCCATTAAACCAGCTTTTGGGCTCACAATAAATAAAGCACAAGGACAAACTTTAGAAGCAGTTGGTGTTTTTTTGAAAGAAACTGTTTTCTCTCATGGACAATTATATGTAGCTGCATCGACAGTTAAAAATCGACAAAATCTTCGATTTGCCGTGCCCAATTACCCACATACAACAACATTAAATGTTGTTTACAGAAAAGCTTTAGCTTAAAAGTTAAATTTATATCACTGATATTTATAATGCCATATATGATACTAATAAATAAATATTTTTGTTATATATGGAAAATTTGAATATTAAAAAAGAAATGGTTATAATACTTTATACATTCCGTGTTTTTATAAAATTGCTGGCAAAGTTGCAATGGACTACTAGTTAAATAATAAAACAATATTAAAATTAATATATAAATAAAATTAATAATGTTAAATCATATCCATCTTGGCTAAGCATTTCTATACTAATTCTATACATTTCTACACAAATACCATACAAGACACTATGCATAGAATTTTTAGGGGCCAAAAAATATCGGACAAGGAGGGTTAGGGATGTTAGGGATGATATAAAAAAATTCTCAAGGACATTTGTGGGCCCCTAGCTTTTATGGGCCTGGCGCACATGCGCCATGGTTAATCCGCCACTGGCTTTTTGTGTGAGTTGGATAGTCAAGCAAGAAATAAACACTGGGAAAGAAGACTATGGCCACCTCGGAAAACTCTTACACCTGGGTCAAAAAATATAATACATGACTCATTGATTGATCCTAAAAAGGTACTGTTAACCCCTTGCATATTAAACTGGGTTTGATGAAACAATTTCTAAAATCCCTGAACAAGGAAAGTGATTGCTTCAAATACATCTACATCAGGTACCAAGGATGGTGAAATGTGAATATGATGGCGGACTATTGTTGGATGCTGAAAAGAGGCAGTTCTGGTGAAGAGAGTTCCGGAAAGAAGTAAAAAAATGGAAATTTAATCCTTTTAACGCATAAAAATGGGCATAAATATGACAATTTGTAGTATTCACTACCTTTGTGTTCTACTTCAACACAATTCCATATGTAAAATGACCGTTGAAATTGTATTGCATACCTTTATTGTGAAATGTAAATTTAAGCCCATATTAGAATTAGAGAAATTATTTCCTTTCATTTTTTAATGTCAAAAATTCTGACGTGATAGAGCAAAAAGGGTGTTATTTCTGAAATCAGCATGTGAAAACGATTTAGAAACAGCTGTCATATTCAAAACATTGAAATTTTTTTCAAAAATGCAGATCAGTGTAATTGATCCAAGGTTTAACCCCTCTACGACGGAGGAGTTTTTAAGAATTCCCTCCTAAGCGGACGAAGGAGTATTTTGAAAAACCACGAAAAAGTTGCGAAAAACTTTTAAAAAATCATAACTTTTGATGTTTTCAATGTTTTTGATGAAATATTTTATGTAGTTACATAAAAGATGAAATTTTTAAACAGTATCATTTAAAACATCATATGTCACACACAAACATTACTACATAGAAGCAAATGAACAGTAATCGCTTATTGTTACGGTGCGCGTTCCCGGTTTATATAACTTTCAGCATAGCATGAACTATGAAAGGTATTGACATGAAATCTTATTCAAAGAAACATTTAAACATTACTAAACATCATTTGCTGAATATACCTATCTAAACCAATTAGGTAAAAGGTTTATCGCATGTCAACTTTTCCATGTCTTGACTGGAAATTTTTAACTAAGTGTTGTATTTATGATTTTTTAAAAGGCGTTTCATTAATAATATAAACGTTTTAGTTACACAGTCATCATTCTTAATCATTACATAAATCAAATAGAAAAATTGGTTACATTTCGTTCATTAGAAGTGGAGATATGGAGTTGTATTTATCATGAGATTTCAGACACAGAATACAGAAAACTTTTAAAAGTCACATATTAGCTCACAAGTCCTTTCCCAATTGTTTTAGAAAATGTACACGTGTAATTGGATTCAGCATGAAATTTACATTATAGCATCATAAACATATCTCTTGTAAGCGAAGTCTTTGAAAAGATACCGTGAATCATATCCGAGCATGACCGTTTCCTCGTATACACGCACTATATGGGTCAACTTTAGAAATCGAAACTGCATAGGTCCGTGGAATACGAGTCCATAAATTGCAATTATTATTATTGTAATCAATAAAAAATGTATATTTGTCAAAAATTGATTTTAATGAGCTGTTTTATTTAGTTTTCCCTAATGTTAAATATCGATAAAACATACTTATTGATTCACTAAAATATCAGTCATGTTACAGTTTTGAGTTAGCCTTTCATTTTAACATGCCGTTTCGTGTTTCTGGGTGACGGAAGGACTTATTAGGTAAACTCTGCAAACAATACAAATAGCAGAACAAGCCGGTCATTGAAGGATCGCCGAAGAGGAAGCATCTGAAGTGGGCTGTGTGTATTTAGTATATAGGAGACATATTTCTTTCTCAAGCGGACGACCAGTTTTCTCACAAGGCTCCACAAAGATACAAGGGAAAAGATTATATTTCTTCTTCGAGAAGGTGAAAAGAGGAATCGTAATTTCGTGGGAAAATGAGAATTTCATTGCAAACTTTCACGCTGATTATAAAACGTTAGAACAATAGTAAAATTACAGGTCATGCATTACTGAAGAGGCCAAAACTTCCTCTATCAAACTACGTATAGGTTATTCAGATTGACGAATATTCCTTTTGTATTTAGACAAAAGTATGTGGTTGCGCTCCAAATTTTCGCCGCAGAAACGAAAATTTCACCGCAAACTTTCACGTTGATTATAAAACGTTAGAATAGTAAAATTACAGGTCATGCATTACTGAAAAGGCCTAAGCTTCCTCTATCAAAATGCATATACCTTATTCAGATTGACGAATTTCCCTTAAATAATTAGCGAATTTTCGGGGCAAAAACGAAAATTTCACCGCAAACTTCCACGTAGATTATAAAAACTATATTAAAATTACAAGATACTAGAAAGGTCAAAGCTTCCTCTTTCAAAATATATGAAGGTTATTAAGATTTACGAATATCCCTTGCGCCAATAGACAATAAAAGGTGGTGACGCTCTGTATTTTCTGCGCAAAAATGAAAATTTCATCGCAAACTTTGACGTAGATTATAAAATATAGAAACAATAGTAAAATTATTTGACATGCATTACTGGAAAGCCCAAGTTTCCTCTTTCAAAATATATTATGGTTTTATAGATGTATGATATATTAAGTAAGATAAACTGTAAAGAAAGCAAGCACTACCTCGGACGTGCAGGACACGTCGCTCGGCGACATACGAAGTTCTTGTTGGACGTGCAGGACACGTCGCTCGGCGTTGAGGGGTTAAAGCAATACTTTTATAACAAGAGGTCAACCTGGCAAAATGCATTATTTGAAGAGAAATTTAAAGTAAAATTTGAGTTAATTCAGCAATAGAAACAAGTGGTATCTTATCAAAACCAAGCATCTTCTCAATGGAATGACTTTGAGAGACCTGGGACAGGCAGTCAGTATAAACATATTAATAACCCTTTATTACAGAGACTTCTATTCCCTCATTGCATATAGCAGGGGTCAGTAACCTTTTCTATATGGCAGGCCACATTTGTTGTTGCGAATGGTTCGAAGGGCCACATTGGAAATCACAAGAGCTTCGGCAGGCTGTATGGGTGTTTAAATCAGAAGTTACCTTGAGATTTTGTGGTCTCATATTAGTGAAAATCAATTTAACTTATTTACTAGTGTTAAAACTCCACCAGAAAAGGTTTTAATACTCTAATTTCACTGAAAAAATATGCAATTGACTGTATACAATTATACCGATAACTTTTTCATTATGGCTTCGCAGACCCCATGAAATGCTAACACGGGCCAAATGAGGCCCATGGGCTGTAGGTTGCCAACCCCTGGCATATAGCATCGTATTTTGGGATCTCACCATCAAGCTATAAAAGTATTTAAAATACAAAAAAGATCAATGCAAATCATAGCAAAGAAAAAGTATAACTCTCCTTGTAGACCCAAATTTCAAGAACTAAAAATATTACCTCTCCCATACATCTATGTACCTATATACTTTCCTTAATACTTTATACTAAAGTAATATGAAAAATTTCCATAAAAATTATTATATTCACAACTACCAGACAATACAACGACCTGCATGTTAACTGTATCAGATACAAAAGAGCATCCCTTAATCCTAAAGAAATGGAATTACATCTATATAATAAGTCTCCAATTTCACTGAAGAACATTCACCAATCTACCATGTTCAAAGAGAGATTGAAAAAGTTTTTAACATCAAAATTATATTACTCTGTTAAGGAATACAGGCGACTCCCAAGATTCGACAGGAATGTGTTCCTGACCTTCACCTTTCTCAACATGCTTTAAAATTCCTAATTTCAATTCATAACTATGAGTCTTATGCACTCTTTTATTTGATCCACTTGCATTATCACTATTACATTTCCTTTTAGATAACATGTCAAGTGATAAATTTATAAATAAATTTATATAAAAGATTAACAGAAAAAAGAGTGAAATCAGCACAAATTCAAACAATTAGAGCAGAAATAACTATGTCTACACTAAAACTAAACCTCGCATGGTTGGTTGGGACGAAAATTACTTCACATAAACTAGTTACCAATTCAATCGGCTGGGTCGAATAACCAGGTTTTGACTGGTCGAAATCTCGAATTTGTCGAATCTTGGGAGTCGCCTGTATTTGGATGACCATGTTTAATAATTTAGATTCTAATATGTATTGATAAGCATATTTTGGCATAATGATTGAAAAAATGAAGTGTAATTGTGAACGTATATTTTGTACTTTATTATCAGCTTATGAATGGATATATATTTCTTGTAAATTCTTATCCATATGCATCATATTTTATCAGACGACTTCTACATCTACATCTGGGCAACAAGTGGCACATTTTGGTCAGTTTTGCAGCCCATAGACATTTTGAAAAATCAAATTCCCAAATTTACGAAATTTTGCAGCAAAAATAATTAGTGCATTCCCGAGTACAGGCAACTCCTGAGATTCGACAGGGATGTGTTCCTGAAAACGTGGTCGAATCTCGAAGTTGAATCAGCACAAATTCAAACAATTAGAGCAAAAATAACAATGTCTAGACTGAAACTAAACCTCACGTGGTCGGGCGGGCCAAAAATTACTTCGCATAAACCAGTTTCTAATTTGACCGATCGATTGGCTACATTGATTCGACCAGTCGAATTCTCGAGTTGGTTGAATCTCAGGAGTCGCCTGTACTTCCATTTGTGACTCCTTGTTCTCTAAAATGAAATCCATCAAGAATAAATCTTGAAGTTCATTGACAGATGTTAATTTCACTTTTTATCAATTGAAAAAGTATTAAATTCTTTTGAGGCATCTCTAAGGAATCAAATCAATTCGGTCATTTCATAACACAAAGAATCCTTTGCAGCAATTTCTGAGATTAAAAATTCTGCAGATTTTTGGATTTTGTCATATTGAATATCTTCAGAACTTTTAAGCATTAATCATTTAGTCGACGAAGGATGGTCATTACTTCTTAACCACTTACATATATAATCAACCACCGTAGAATAAAATTCAAGAAATTCTGTTTTTTAATTGAAGGGTTGTACAGGCGACTCCCGAATTTCGTTGGGGATGCGTTCCTGAAAACGTGTTCGATACTCGAATATTCGAATGTCGAACGCCGTTTTTCCATATACTTGCATGTTATAATTGGAGGATACGTTCCCGCATCTCAGGAAAAAGTCTCCCCTCACGTTCTATAAAGATAAAATAACATTACTAATATGTTAATACAACAATATTAAATTATGAATAAATTATATAATAAATATTTTAAATGTATAACTTATTTTTTGCACCAAAAATGAAAAAATAAATTTTTGCTTCGAACTTCAAAGATAGATGTATGCAATATGCTGTACAGACAGCCCGGTCTGGATCGCGCGAGTTGTTTGTTACAAATAACTCGTGCCAGCTGGATAACATACCTGCATACATCTATATATATATATATATATACAACTATTTATCGCAGCGAAATTAATATAAAAGTTATTAAAAAGAACAAAATAACTTAAGAATAAAGAAACAATAAAATTAAAAATATTTTCATACCTTAAATCTTTTTCAACTGTGCTTACTGGACGTGGTTTATTAATTGAGAAGTTGGAAGATTTTAGTTGGAAGAAGAGGAGCTATTGGGTGGGGAACTGTTTATTGTTGTTATCAAATTACCTGAATTTATCATGTTCTAGAATTTTCTACTTCTGTTTTACATAAGTGCTAATAGTTGAACGACACATTCCCAACGATCGTGCGATTTCAGTATGGCTTTCACCTTTCTCAACACGTTTTAAAATTTCTAATTTCAATTCATAACTATGAGTCTTATGCACTCTTTTATTTGATTCCCATACATTATCACTATTACATTTTCTTTTAGATGCCATGTCAAGTGATAAATTTATAAATAAATCAATAAAATAAATAAATTTAAATAAAAGATTAACAGAAAGAAGAGTGAAATCAGCACAAATTCAAACAATTAGAGCAGATATAACTACGTCTACACCAAAATGAAACCTCGCGTGGTTGGTCAGAACCAATTACTCCGCGTAAATTAGTTCCCAATTCGATCGGCTGGATCGAAATCTCAAATTAATCAAATCTCGAACAAATGAAACTCGGGAATCGCCTGTATTTGAATCTTTTAACATTTGCATCTTTGCATAAGCTGTTTCACCAACAATTTTTTTATATCCCGTCATTGATTTTTCTCTGAAATAAAGATATATTTGCTCTGAAGATTACAATCTCCACTCCAGATATCAGCAAAAGAGGCTTCGCTTTTTCTTGTCGTCTTAAAAAATGCACGCTGTCGTTTGGATGATGATGCATGGTTGTTACATTGTGGTTCATCGAAGATGAACCACAATGCAATGAGCAAATCAATGTTGAAGGACAGCTTTGGAGGGGTGGAGAAAGATAGAAATTCTGAGCAGTTTCTACTGTTCTCCAAAAGATCCAAAAAGTAGTACAAAGTAATATAAGGTAGTACAGAAGGCAAAAAGGCAGTACTGTACTACCAATAGTGCATCTGGGAACCCTAGTTATACAGTTAAATGCCATTTGGAAACTGACATTTTTTTATCATGGAGGAAAAAAATAAAAAGATGGTAAGGGGCCCAGGAGCATGAGAAATATCAGAGCCCAGCATTTCAACCCCCCCCCCCCCCCCCCCCCCCCCCATGCTGGGCAGCCGCCCAGTTCTCCCATGCCTGTATCCCCAGCACTGACTGTCAAACAATGCCTCAAAATCATCCAAGAGAAATAGTCAAGGTAGGATTTGCCATTTTTTATTTTAAAATATAAATCTAATAAGCACATACGGAAATATTTTTAAAATCATGTAATTTTACCTTATAGCCAACAAGGACGGTAATTTAAAGCTCAAAATCAATATGTGTATTATGTTGATACTTTTACCACTAACTATTGTAGGGTTCTTTTGATACAAAGCTCACACCATTTTATGGTAAAATCCAACATTTATTTTTAAAAACAGAAACTTGTACATCATTTAATCCAACTGGCACAAGCATATGTTACTCTCACTTTCCACGTGTTAAAATTTGAATTAGTATAAAACTTTCGTAAATATTTTTAAATTTTCCCAAAAATAGTTGGTTAAAGGGCTATCGATTCAATACAGTTACATTGCTTAATTTTACAATATTTCTTGAAATAGAAATATTTTGTACAAATATGGCAAGAAAAGGCTAACTGCTTTTTGAAGCAATTGATTTTGAATGCATAATAAGTCACATCAATACCAAAAGAAAAATGCAAAAGATCCTGCAAGGATTTTATGAGTTGAAGTAGCATCAGTCAATAATGCAACATCACTATGTTTGTCTTTTCCAGCATTACTTATATATATATTCACCATGAGAAGCAAAATAACACTTTTCCATGAGTACAGTGATTCCTCGAATAATGTGTTTGTGAAAACTTGCACGCTAAGTGAAAATGCGTTAAGCGGGGACAATTTTCCCATTAAAAATATGTAATGGAAAACAGGGGGTTTGCATTTTTGGCTGTCGTTTCACACACACAATTTGTCACAAATAACATTTTCTACGATCTTTTTAATATTCAAAATTTAATTAAAACATAAATACTCCTTAACCGTACAAAGTGAGAATATTTAGAGACAAAATAAACAATGAAAAAGGGTAAACAAAAACCGGGTAAGGAAGGAATCAAAGGAAGGAAAAACAAAAGTAACACAGGTTTTACGGGGGAAGAAAACCTCGCTGGTGGCCTGGTGTCACACGTTCATGCACTCATTTCCTCCCCAAAGGAAAAACATTTTCCGTCAGGAGAACAATCACTCAAACACGCACTTAAACAACAAAAGGAAATAATAAAAATAGAACGGGAAACCTAGTACACATTCACTCCTAAAGAAACCAAGGTTTTAGAAAACTCATTTATACACACACTCTCGCAAAACCGGGAATCTCTAAATATTCAAGGGACACTAATACATATTTCAGACACAAAGCACCCATCCTCAGAGGGAAATGTCTGAAATACGTATTAGTGTCCCTGTGTGTGTAAACCTGTAAGTGTTACTTTTGTTTTTCCTTCCTTTGATTCCTTCCTTACCCAGTTTTTGTTTACCCTTTTTCATTGTTTATTTTGTCTCTAAATATTCTCACTTTGTACGGTTAAGGAGTATTTATGTTTTAATTAATTCATCTCGCGGTAGTCTCCAACCTTCTTTAATTATTCACAATTTACATAAATTACGTTTTGAGGAAGATACTGGGAGAGAAAATGGCAAAAATTATAGGAATGAACTCTCACTTCCAGCAAACTGATTGTTGATATAATGCAAACAGATCTCAAAGCAGCAGTCGCTGGCCAAACAAGCGGTTGTTGCCATGTGCTGTAGGATGTTGTATTGTTAGCTGTGTATAAACTAGAAAGTAAATGTGAAAGGCGCAAATCATGATTATGTATCACTGTAGCATTGTATTGGTGTTGTCCTATTTAAAAGAAATAATATTTTGTATTACTTTGTGAAAATGATGATGTATGTAAAAGTTACACACTCCAAAAAAAATAATATTACTACTCTGTGGTTTACTCAACTAATGAAAATAGTCGACTGTAGACTGTGAGCATCAATTCGCCACAAATTAACTGCCCAGTCGCCACAAGTGGAGATGGGGATGGACACCACTGATTTACATCAACTTATGGCACTCTGCGAAGTAGTAGTCTGCCACTTGAGTTTATGTGCGCTATTGCGGAGATGGCCGCTTTATATGAAAAATGTTCCCTAGAGCATAAATCGCTGTATTGCAACAATGTGATATGCAGGCACACGTTATACGAGGAATTGCTGTACTTAATTGGGTGAAATTTTGTGCTGCACACAACATAAGTTTCCCATGCCCTTGATAATATTTAAAAATTACCATATAAGTTGCATTGCATAAGAAAAAAAGTGTAGTAAAAACCATTGAGTTTTTCAAATAAAAAAATCTGCATATAATTTGAAAACTAATCATACATAACATGAAGCTTTCTTTAGTAATATGAGCTGCTTAAAGATAATTCACGATAATCTATCCCTGAAGGTAGTAGTATTTTCTAATACAATGAAAACTGAAATAATAAACATCACAAAGCAAGGCATTAAAAATTTCAGCATCTCATCACGTAAACATATCTAACAAAATCAGTCATACTACAAGAATCTGTCACAGCAATTGAGAAAAACTGTACCAACTTGGAATAAAAGCATTCACACTTAACAATCCAACACAAATAAAGATTCTTCCACACCAATCTAACAAAATATTTGCACATATTTCATACGGAAAATATAAATATACACAAACAAAAACTGATCACTTCCATAAACTTTGCAAGTTTCAACAGTTTAAATTAATATTAAACATTCTACAAATTGCTCATCAACATATTGGTATTCTGATTTCAACACGTTTCCAGCAATGAGATTTGTTACTGAAGATGTAATATATAAAGGTCAATCAAAAATGTTCTGAATGTAGTGATGATAGCTATACAATGGGTCAGTTTTAGCAGAATCCTTTCAATAAGAGTTTACCACTATCTTTAAACATATACCTCAAGATTTCTTTAATTGAAGGAATTTCCTGAGATTAAGAAGTAGAAAAAGTTTCTCAATTTTTTATAAAAAAATGCATAACCACAACTAACATCATAAAACAGGAATTGTTTCAGCCTTTAGGTGCTAAATCAGAATTAATTAAATTTCATCATCTGAATAATTTTACAGCATTTAATAGGAGTCATGTCCACAACATTTTTTTAAGTTAGTACAACTGCAGGAGAATTAGATGCTTTTCTCAATTAGAAAATAGTAACTTACACCATCCAAGATGCATTCAGCTCAAAAACTTTATTTTGGTTTCAGTTAGTATGGATACTGAGAAGTGCACAAACAATTCTAATGTAATTGACAATTATTTAAAACATGTGAACACCAAGATGTCACAATTTGCAAAAATGTAATAAAATACTAAAAGATAAGTAAAATACAAAATTTAAGAAATGTTAGAATGTGTAAAGATAAACAGCTTAAATCAGAGCAATAAGAAATCAGTGATGAAAGAACTGATTAAATCAGAGCAATAAGAAATCAGTGCTGAAAGAACTGATAAATTTTCCACATTGTTTAAACAGAATGCAATAGAGAAAACTTTTCACCAACAGAAACTAAACCTTTGAGAAAATTCTTCATGGGATCTTTGATGGAAAATACATTATTTAGCATACCAGCTTTTGGTAATAACCCAAAAAATATAAATATAGTGTTTTTACACATGAGATCATGTCTAGGCTCTAGACAACTACCTTTCACAAATGATAATGTAGAGTTATAAATTAAAATTTTGGATCCACATGTTCAACATTTTATGCTACAACAAGAAATGACCATAGTAACAACCACTATTCATTAATTATTAATATTCACAACATAGCAATCATGTGACTTCTCCAAATTGACAATCATTCATCACAAAATGCTCTTGCGTAATTGCAGCCAACTCTTTCAGCCATTCATCTAAAATGACAGCACACATAACAACATTCCCCATTTCCCTTGTGTCCTCTTTTGTTTCCGACTTTGTCCAAGACAATCGATGAACATAGCTGAAAATGCATAAGATCATACTAAGCAAACATAGGTTTAATTTTACACAAAAGTTTAGATTTGTAAAGCCAATGTTCACAAGGATAACTAACCGGTAACCAGATCCATCAGGATTAGTCTGTAATTTAGCATCATGGGAAATACTTTGCGCTGTAGCTCTCTTGAAAACAGAGGACAATCTAGATGAGAAACTTTCCCGTTTTACATCACCTATAAAATAAATGCAGAAACTATTTGAAAAGCTAGTAGTAGTAGAAAAAATTAACATAAAAAAAATACACATTCATTTATCTTTAAAAGTCATTATTAACACGCCTTTGATTCTCTTAAGCCAAGTTAACCCCTTAAGTGGGGAGAAAATTTTCCTTAACTTTCAGCTGGTGGGGAGATAATCTCAAGATTTAATTAATTTAAAAACGAACTTTTATTAATGCTTATGGTTGTTTATGACTTACAGAAACATTGTTTCATAAAAATTGAAAATTTTTTTTGCATATTTAAAGTTTTTTTGGAATTGGTGTAATCCTCTCAAGTCAAAAAGTTTACATAAAACATCATATGAACGTAAATAAGAATGAATACATATCCAAACATGCATTTTGAAACCATATAAATATAAAAATCCATGCAAATATTTTGTCGTTAAATAAAAATAATAATTATAAAAACATAAACATCTTTATTTCCAGTCCCCGTGTCTCAAAGTATTTGTAGGGATCCACTGCTTTGGTCCATTTCTGTTTTTAACGATGATTGTTCTATATACACTATTTACACATTTAAACCTTCTTTCAATAGTCTGTCTTAGTATGATACATTTTAAAGCATGGAGCTGCATAAAGGGGCGCATCACACTCCTTGCAAAAGTAGATGGTCTCCTTCCGCTGCTTCTGGGATGCGCAAACAACACATCTTTTGGTCGCATGTTTTTTTTCCCTGAAGATGGATTTACTTCAGGAAAATGCCTTCCAGTTAGTCTCCCGGGTGTTTGCACATCTGACCTTTTCACCCTCTGTGGTGTCCCCTTAGAAGATATTGAGTTTCCACATTTGTGAAACAACTACTGAATTAGCTCCAGCCTAAACTGTAGATGAGTAAAGCTACCTCCTTGTTTTTGGTATATTACATAAGAATGAAAAGTTACTAAATCTAAGAAATGGAGGAAAATCTTCTGATAATATTTTTTCCTCTTTCTCACTGCGCTATATGTGACCATGTATTGGTCTGACAGGTCTACACCACCCATAGTGTCATTATAATCAATGCAGGCTGTTGGTTTCTGCGTCATTTCTCCTCGCTTGTTTTTTAAAATTTTCATACTGTCGTCATGGATACTACTCAAAATGCAGACGTCTCTTTTATCTTTCCATTTCATTGCCACCAATTTTCTTCTAAACCCAGCCTCCCTTTTCTTCAGAGTCTTTTTCATTACGTTCTTATGGAGGTCTTTTCTCTTCCTCACGGTTCCAACCGCATCAATTTCATATTTATTTAAAAAATCAAACAGCTCAGGGCTGCTGAAATAATTGTCCATACCAATCAAATATCCTTGCTTGAGCAGTTTTTCTGCTAATGAAAGTACGATCCCTGACGGTCTAGTAAATCCTGACACATCAACCCCTTACACATTGCTTATTAGTTCTCTCTCTTTCCCTGTATATACGAGCATGTTCCAAACGTAACCAGTTTTCGCTTCACAGATTTTGAAAGACTCTATTCCGAATCTAGATCTCTTCTTTGGAATGTATACCTTCCACCCCATACGACCCTTGCATAGCAATAAACTTTCATCTACAGATAACTTACCCTCAGGAATATAACTTTCTGAAAACCTTTTCAGCAAATGTTCCATCAGCGGTTTGATCTTATATAGTTTAGCAGAAACCTGGCCTTTTCTGCTATACATCTCATTATCGGCAAAGTGAAGGAATTTCAAAAGCAGAAAAAATCGTCTTTCAGTCATCATTTCATAAAATATTGGGGTCACTAACAATCTGCTCCTAGAAAAATAATGTCCCATTTTAGGCTTTTGAATAATTCCCTGTAGGAGGAGGATCCCAAAAAACAATTTTACTTCTTCTTTGTCTGTTTCAACCCAGTCCTTTTTGCAACTTCTCCTTTTCAACTTTTCCATGGCACTTTTCTCAGTTATCTTCTGTTGTGCATAAAGATTTGTTTGATTGGCGATATTTTCGCAAATTTCTTCATCAAAAAAATGTTCAAATATATCCAGTGGATCTTTTTTGTTACAAAGTTCACCCATAGTCCCTGCGACATACCTAGCAGGAAATCTCGATCTAGGTTTGCCGCTCGCTAGCCACTCAAAATTACATTCCTCGTAAGAAAGATTTTCCACACTGCTTTCTTCCCTAGAGTCACTATCAGATGAAGATTCTTCTTGTAACTCAATCAATCCTCTTCTGATTGATGGATCAACTCCACTAGGAATAGCTATGTCTTCTGCAGAAACAATTACTTCATCTACACTTTCACCTCTTCCCTCACTATAGGAACTATCTTCGCTAAGGACCAACATGTCGGCGGAAATATTATCTGGCAGACCAGAACTACATTTCGCCATTCTGAAGGGTTAAATAAGTTTTTTCAAAGAAATCAAAAACTCAAGGCAAGTCTGACAAGCGTTCAAGCATTCAGTGCCGAATAAGAAATAGAACTGACAAGACAAAAATGAAGGACAGCGTGGGAGATTTCTTTCTTTGGAGTGTTTACTATTTAGAAAGGGATTTTCCCTTTTCTTAGGGTTTAGGGAAAAGTCAAGTGCGAAGGGACCCACTGCGCCGAAGTTTGCGGAAGAGATGGTTGGGAGTGAAGGGGAATTTAGTATGCAACGCAATATTTTGAAAAGTTAGAAATTTCGATAAAAAATTATCACTAATAGGGAAAATTAATAGGAAAAACAAAATTAATTACAATACATATACTAGAAGTCAAAACATGTATGATAAACTTTAAAAATTTTCAAAGTAATTCATTATGAAAACTCATTCATAATCAGCACTGAAATTGCGTGATCTGGCACAAGTAAAACGCTTACACTGGGTTTGTCTTCAATGCATAGAAGTAAAAAAAAGATTCCAGAAGAGGCAGAGGCATACAAAATAGCCTATGAAAGGATCTGCTACTAAAGTCGCTTTCCTCCCGAAAAATCAGCATTTTTCCGATGCGCGATTATAGTCGTGCTCCCCACCTGGGGATAGACTTCGGGTTGCGACAACTTACCCCATCCAAGGGGTTAATATTGTAATAGAATCGACAGACTTGGTCTTAACTTTGTAGTAATCCATCATTACAAACTTAAGGAAAAACTTTTTACATGCCGCTTTTAAAAAGTGGCATGTGAGTTTTTCTTTTCATTAGTTCATAATATTATATTTTTATGCATTGGTATATTTATGAATTTCTTTAGAAAAAATTATTTAAAAAGCTTTCAGAGTAGCTGAATGCCTGAAACAATGATTCATCAGTATGAAGGGGATATTATATTTACTGACACGTAAAAATGTAGTAATTAACGAAAGGACTATATAATTTTTATCCAATATATTAAACATTTGTATTGGTGGCATGCAGGACCACAGTCAAATACAGGCAGTCCTCAGTTACCCAACACAATGTGTTCCTTAATTAAGCATTGGATAATGAATCGTTGGATAACTAAACCCTTTTTCCCATACAAACAATGTTAATAATGGTGGTTAGGTTCCCGAACAAGGACCAGGTAAGTGGCATACCCAGGGGAAGGGGGGAGGGGGGGGGCAACTGGGCATTTGCATCACTCCCCCAAGACAGAGTCACTATGTTGCAAAAAACTGAATAAAAACATTTGTTGAGGATATTGAGGATCAAAAAGGTACAAATTACAATTTATATGTTTATTAATTAAAATGTTCTATTACACAGCTAAAATGATAGATATGGAGAAAGTTTTCTCGGGTTTCCAGCTGGGTGGTGTGGAATAATGCTTCCGACATTTCGGCAACTCTCTCTGCTGGCATCTTCAAGGAGAAGTGTCGAGTTAGGTTTTTGGTCCGGTATTTATAAGGGCCGGCCGTTACGGCTCGACCTCTGATTGGCTGTTGGAGGTAGGCCAATGAGCGTTTATTGGCTAGGCGGGAGAGCATCGGGTTCCACGTCTTGCTGAGGAAGAAACCCGTGTCTCAGACTACAGAATAAAGTACGCTGAGACAAGAATGATAAACCGGGCCTATGGCTTCTGGGACCGTTTGGTCAAGGAAGCCATCGAGAACAGGTTAGAACGGCAAACTTTCAACCGAGACACGGGTTTCTTCCTCAGCAAGACGTGGAACCCGATGCTCTCCCGCCTAGCCAATAAACGAGGCGCTCATTGGCCTACCTCCAACAGCCAATCAGAGGCCGAGCCATTACGGCTGGCCCTTATAACCTAACCTAAAACCTAACTCGACACTTCTCCTTGAAGATGGCAGCAGAGAGAGTTGCCGAAACGTCGGAAGCATTATTCCACACCACCCGGCTGGAAACCCGAGAAAACTTTCTCCATATCATTCACCGGGAAAGACTCAAATCATTTCTCAAAATGATAGATATTAAAAAACAAAAAAACAAAGAATAACATAGTAAAGTTTGAGATTTTTGCCCCCAAACCCAAATTTATGGGTGCAACATTGGACCAGATACTCTATTTTCACCTAAATAAGTTAGAAAACTACAATCAAAGTCATGTAAAATCTTTAATAAATCAATAATCCTATATATAATTTTGGAAGTGTCCATCCGTCCGTCCGTCCCCCCCTCTATCTCGAAAGTCATTCGTCATAGAGATATGAGGTAAACTGCGTTTTGTTTGTACAAGCTAGAAGCTCCCTAGAAAACTTCTCATTTTCATAAAGTCCTGGGTTCGAATCCAGGAGACAATAATATGTTCCCATAAGTTTACACAGGATTTTCGATTTTTCTTCGTTTTTACTTTATTCGACGGCTAAAACTCTACACTATCTTATTCTTGCGATGTTTACATGTTAAACGGTCGAGATTTTCAGAAATATGCAATTGTTCTCGAATTTTTACAGATATTTCGTACATTTTCCGGGCATTGCCAAGGCGACCGTCATTGTCGTCTCCGATTCAATTAATGCCAATTAAACTTCCAAATAGGTGAAAGAATAGCGTTATTCTCTTCGCACTTTTGTTTAAGCATCAAAATTAATGATGCACAGCAACATAAATATTTACGGATAATTATTCTGTTGACTGCATATGGGAAACGTTTTTAACGATTTAATCAAAGCAGTTGAATCTTCCTTTCATCATTTGAATGCTGGAATCTTATCTCTTTGTAAGTAGAACCATTATATTATACATCTATAATGCTTATTAATGCAAATAGGCTCACGCATAAATTCAAATGAGAATAGGGACGTACGTTATTTTTTTAAACACATTACACCGTTATCTTCTCTTCATTGATAATCTACATAAACGGTTGCATTGACTGTTATATAAAAAAGGACATATATTTGAATAAAAAGAAAAACATAAAAGTTCGCGATCAATTACTGTGTAGGGAAATGAAGAAACAGGAGAAAGAATATGCTATTACCGGGAATACGAACCCGGGTCATCCACTTGCCGGGCGTATATTCTACTATCGTAGCAGACTAATCCTCCTGTTTCTGAGCAGCAATATTTTCTTAGGTTGGGGCTTTTAAAATGCAGATTTCTGACTGACTTCTTATAATGTTATATAAAAAATAAAGGTCATATTATTCAATACTGTGTACAGTAGTTTTAAAAGCTTACGGCAGTCAGATGCGCGAACGGTCACGTGACATGGAGGGGAATGGTCAGAGAGGGGGAAGCTTAAGGAGAAAGCGAGCTGCATGATTTCCCGCTTGCCAATGTCGCCAACCTAAGGAAATAATACTCGGTTGTTTATCTACAACAGATTGTGGTAACACAATTTTAAAACGGAATTCATATGATATCTGCAATTTAATGGAAAGGATTTTTAAAGGAAAAGTAAAGTGAATATTTTACAAACATTTTTATTACATTCACAAGATACATTTTCATGACTGTTCTTTTATTCAGATTCATCCGAATCTCCCGATTCCGAATCTGACGTTATGACAATTTCGTTTACAATATCATCCATTATCATTTCATTTTTTATATAATCATTTTCAATTTTTTTAACATGTTCGCAGACATTCTGCCACTATGCTACCCCAATGTGTGCACATTTTTCTTCGATCAATTCCTTCACCTCATTTAATTTAAAATTTACGTTTCTTGACCCTACCCAATTCTTTAATATACCCCAAATATTTTCGATGGGGTTAAATTCCGGATGATATGGCGGCAGTCTAAGTGTTGAATGTCCATGCTCAGCTAATATTCTATCCCAAGCAAACATTTTATGAGCTGGCTTATTTTTTTAAATTTTGTCGTAGAGCTCGATTTTAGTTTCAGCCGTTGAGAAGAATATGCCTTTTGTATTCAGCCAAGCCTTCATTACATCTTTCCTGGAATTGCTGCACGGTGGGCAGTCACGCTCCACGTTGTGGTAGGACACATTGTCCATCGCAACAACGGAGTTCTGGGGTAAATTGGCAATAAGCTGGTTTCTTAGCCATTTTTCATAGTTTACACTATTCATGTCCCCATGGTAATTTATACACACACTCACAAAACCAGGAATAACAGTTCCTTTTTATTTTGCGATGAACAGCGATTCTGGCCCTCTCCCCCATTCCCCTCTTTATAGACTAACGGTCCATCCTTCCCCCTCCTTTCACTTTCACATAAATACTTCTCCATTAACACTCAAACCACACACCAGACCTTCATTCAACATCTTCCTCTGATGATGGCCGCATTGCGTCCGAAATACGTATTAGTGTCCTTTGATTATTTAGAGATTCCCGGTTTTGTGAGTGTGTGTGTGTGTATAAGTGTGTTTTCTAAAACATTGGTTTCTTTAGGAGTGAATGTGTTTTCCGCTCTTTTATTTCCTTTTGTTGTTTGAGTGCGTGTTTGAGTGATTGTTCTCCTTGAGGAAGAAAAAGGTTTTTTTTTCCTTTGGGGAAGGATATGAGTGCATGAACGGGTGACACCAGGCTACCTGCGAGGTTTTTTTCCCCCGTAAAACCTGTAAGTGTTACTTTTGTTTTTCTTTCCATTGATTCCTTCCTTACCTGTTTTTTTAAACCCTTTTTTATTGTTTATTTTGTCTCTAAATATTCTCACTTTGTACAGTTAAGGAGTATTATGTTTTAAATTAATTAATTCATCTCGCCGTAGTCTCCGACCTTTTTTAATTATTGAGTACAACGGTGGCATATTATGTCTGATATGCCAAGAGAAAATAGCTGTTTTCAAGGAATACAATATCAAACGACATTATTCTGCGAAACATTCCAAGTTTGACAGACTCATGGGTCAGGTGAGAATTGACCGAGTGAACTCATTGCAAAAAAATATTACTGGTAGCAATCATTTTTCAAAGCTGCAAAGGAGAACACTGAAGAAGCAACCAAAATCAGTTTCATGATAGCCGAAGCAATTTCCAAGAGGGGCAAACCATTGTCTGATGGGAAATTTGTGAAAGATTGCCTAGATATATACACATCTGTTTGCATGTCCTGACAAAAAGCCATTAGCACAGAAAATCAGCCTTTCACATCAGACCATTGCTAGAAGAGTAAATGAGCTAGCATCTAACATTCATAACTCTGACTGAGTCGCATATCTGTTTGTTTCATTAGCAATAGAAACAACGAGCTCTTCAGCAAACATAGTTCAAAAAACTGTAAAATACCTCCTTCTGGATTCCTTCAAAATTCAATGAAGATTCACCTTCAAAAGGAAATCTTTCCAGAGCAGGAGGAAGAGGACCTGACGTGTTCACTTCACGCCATCGATTATCCTGCAATGGATTCACTGTGTACTCTGCATCAGAACTTAATTATTCCTCGGACACACTTGATTCCGATCCAGATTCCTCAATGCAAATCTCTTCAGCGTCAATGTCACTATCGGAATACTCCTCACGCTCCATTAGGGATACGTAAAGTGATATAAAATCACAAAATAACAAAACGATATGCAATAAAAATGTAACAGAATATAACAATATAACATAATATAACAATATAACAAAAACAACGGTAAAATAAAAATGCTAGGGAGCACAAACGGAAGGAAAACTGGTGGACGTATTCATTCGAAAGCTCTACGAATAACTGCCGCGAAAAGATGTTCGAAAGGCCGATCCCAAAGGGTGCATACTTATCTCCAAGGGGTGAGGAGAAGGACCTTCCAGGAATTGAGGAAAGAAAGAATGCGTGGGAAAAACCCTCTCAGGGCAAATGACCTAGCAATGGCCGGTCTCCTTGGTAGGGTAAAGAACATCTGCAGTAGCAATCGAAGCAACTGGGTTGTCAAGAGAAAACTTTGTCATCAGTGGTGCAAATGACTGTGTGAGTTCAGTGCCCCGATATTTCAAAAAACCCACTCCAATAAATCTAAACTGTCTCTCTGAGTGACCTTTGACGGTTGGAATGAAAACTTCTAGGAAGGTCCGAAAAAACTCGGTTGCATCGCAAAAGGAACGGAAAAAATACAGTAGCCCAAGTATACTCGGGGTTCTCAGAATTTGACCCTAGTCTCAATCCGAGTATACTTGGGGTAATCAGGGAAGCAGTTAAAGCATTTATTCAAAAATTAGAATTGCTTCAAAAAAGTTAACTATGAAAAATATTGTCCAATTCACAACACTATCAACAAGACGTGCTGAGACAGTGAACTATGAAAAATATGCTGCAATGATTGGAAGCCTGAAAGATGAATTCAAGCAAAAATTTGCTGATTTCAGGAAGCATTGTGATGAACTTAAACTGTTTGCAGATCTGTTTGGAACTGATGCTGCTTAACCTTTATCCGCCGGATTTAAATACCCTCTGGCATGGTCCCACTGCCGGATGTAATTTTGGACATTTAAATATTTTGTGTGTGTGTCTTTTGCAAAAGTCGCATATCTCATGAACTATTGGTGATAAAATGTTCAAATAAAAAGCATTTTGTGGTCAAACTATCAGAGAATTACATCATTCTGCCTATTTGTAGAAACAAACAGGGCAAAATAACCCTAACAGACTAAATTACGATGCCGAAATAACTTATTGCTGATATAAATCAAAATAAAATGCAAAAATACTGCATTTAGTCACTTTTTGGCAATGTGGTTCCTGCTCAGTCTGCAGCTGACACAACCCCAGTATTTACACTTCCCTATAGAGTTGAGCTAGTGTGGTATTCCTCGAAGCAGGGCTCAACACATAGTCCCACGTCACATGCCTTGCACCTATATTTCGTCCTTGAGTTTTTGCTCTTTGAGGGACACACATGGCAACAGATAAGGGTCCCCGAAATGGGCCAATGCTTATTGTCCTTGGCCTCTTAAGTGCTTTATTTGCATTCCACTAGCACTTGGTTGCCCCCTTCAGAGAGTCTGGGAAGGAAAAGCCCTAGAGCATTAGGCCTATAGCGCCCTCTTCAACCATTTGCCGCACAAGGGAAAGTCGGAATTGCCGATGTGAAAATGCGCTGCCGCACGAGGGAAGGAGAATCCAACTATTTAGGAGAGTTAGATCGACTAAATAAAAAAATAATTTCTTTGTCCATTTCCAAGTGCAGCGACCGATGGTGTAGCTGTTAGCCATCCTATCTCAACTAGTTATATAAAAATAAAGGAATCACTAAAAAATAAACAGACGAACAGCTACAGATATTTTGAACGGACAAGTCTACACCCACTCTACTTCATGGTCTGCAAATGAATGAACATAAATGTAGTAAAACATATATGCATATATGTGAAAAAGGAAGAAGAAAATAACAAAGGGAAGGAATCTTTGGGGTAGGGCTTAGTCCTGGGGTTCAGTTTATTGCATCTCTTTGGGTTGCAACGTAGTAAAACACAAATGCGGAAAAGGAAGAATAACAAAGGGACCTTTGGTGTTCAGTTTATTGCATCTGTTTGTGTTGCGAGAGTGTCTCACCTCAGCAGAGACGTACACTTTGAGTGAAGCACTCTCGATTGTTTGTTTACACTCCCCTCCCTCAATATGCAAGACCTTCGGCCTTGGGAGAGCAGATGGAAAAGAAGGATGCCTCGTCTTTCTTCTCCTCCAAAAATTTTGATTCTATGACAAAAACGACATCTGTGAGCGGCCTTGGAGCTAATTGGGACACCGGTGTCCCTTTCGGCAGGCTTATCCAGAAATTTGCCGGGACACCAGCGTCCCTTTCTGCATTTAAAGGTTAAGTTCATGATATGTTCCAACTAGAATTAATTGAGGTCCAAAATAACAGTGACATGAAGACAGCTTTCGCGGAGAGTAACATTCTGACATTTTATAGGAAATTTGTTACCTCAGAGTCTTATTTAAATCTCTCTAGTCATGCCCTTTGATTCATTGTGCTGTTTGGTAGTACATATTGTTGTGAAAAGCTTTTTTCACTAATGAAAAACATGAAGTCAAAGTCAAGATCACTACTGACAGCCGAACATCTATCTGGCATACTCTGTTCCGCTACATCAAGTGTGCTGGCAGACACTGATTCATTGTGCAAGCAAAAACAATGCCAAACATCTCATTAGTATTTAATAATAATTTTTATTTTGTACTAGCTGCCCTGCCCATTTTCACCGAGCTCATATTTTTATTAAAATATATCGGGCCTTTCCTACTTTGAGCTGTGCAAACTCGTTGTTCTCTTAAACGGGTGTCTGTCTGTGTACTTGATTCGGCTGCTCTATTCTCTATTTCGAGAATTATGCAAGTGATTTTCATTCAAACAGGGCTCTCTCTCAGGGCTTGTCTTGTCAAGGTGCCTGGCATTGTTCATTGAACGCATTTGAGAAAGTCGTAACTCACGTTCTTTGGGTGTTTCATTAATTCTCGATAGCGCTGCTCTCCTAGCCCTCGATGATGATTTAGACAACTGTGACCTAACTTTCGGCATTTTAAAATCATAGAAATTTCAAAACACAATCTAAGCTGTGCTGGAAACTTAACGTAGAAAGATAGCACGCGGGAATGTACCAAGTGAGCGAGCGGAGCATCGAGCGTGTGTGTGAGACGTGTTGCGTATGCGTAGTGAGCGACGCACGGTCCGAGCTGCACCATCTGCACGAGGGGAAGGTGAGAGGGGAATGCGATCCTAGTTCCTAAGATCACCACCGGGCAGAAGTAGATAGCACAGTAAGTGGCGCATGCCTGGAGTTGCTTTTCTCGTTGACGGAAAATGGGTGTCAAGTTTTTTTTTTCTTAAAATATGACCCTTCAGACCTGAAAAAAATATAGCCTATGTTACTCCTGGAAGTATAAGGAATACACCAGTGAAACTCCTGTCCAAATCGGTGCAGTGGTTCTCGAGTTTATCGGTAACATACATACAAACGAATGATTTTATATACTAAGTAGAGATAGAGATGTTATAATAAGAATAATATAATTTTTAATTGTTTTTGTCAATATTTTTAAATCATTTTAAAATAATAAAAGCATTAACTATATACGAGAGGTCTACATGGCCTAATGTGATAAAAGGATGATTTCTAATCACTTTTAATGCTTCAAACTGTGCCATGCTAGACAGTTGGACAATTTTTACTTACCTTTATAAATGAAAAGATTGAAGATTCTCAATTTTTTCATTTGTGATCAGTACTATGCACTCACGCATATAAGTTAACCTCCACCATTTTAACTCTTATTACCTTTATAAAATTTGCACACTGGCCTGAGGATAAGGAAAATTTTTAAATGTGCCCACCCTCGCAAAAGGGTTGGACAACCCTGATCTAAATGATCGGAAATATGAAAGTTCACTCCTTGGACACACTGTCAGTAATTGCATACCTGCTTGACAGGTATCCCTTGCGGTTTTGTTTATTTGCAGTTTTTGACAATTTTACTAGTTACTAGTTTTGCTTTTTTGTAATTATTTTCACTATTTTGCAATAAAAAATTTTTAATAGTAAACCGTTGTAGGACTTTCAATGCTAAAACAAGTAAGATAGTGAGGTTATTGTTTATAATATATCGATTTTCTGGAGACTGCTGGAGCAAATACAGACTGCAGTTTTGGAAAGATTTGGTGAGAAATAGCCTGGGAATACCTCGTGGCAGTGGTATTGCACATGAGAAATACCTCAGTCATAGCGACCAGCCTCACAAAGACACATTTGAGAAACTTACACACAACTCCAGTCTTACAGCCTATGGAATAAGGGGTCATTGCAACCTTCCAATTGTATTATATCCAACCAAGTTTTAACCACATTTTAGAACTAATGGATATCAATTACTTAATGTCTGTTCACAAAAGATGGGATTTATTCAACATTCGAACAGGCATTTGTAAGAGAATTTCGGGACAAGGTTATGGAATCAATGATGAATGTTTGCTGGCTTAAACTTTGGCTATTAATATCAAAGGTTGTCCCAGCCTTTGCAGAGAAGCTGACAAGATCATCGAAATGGTTAAAAATGCTGTTGAGTAGGGCTTTGAATATCTAAAAAAAAGTAAGAGATTTACTCAACTTCCAGCAAGATGGATGGACCAATAAGGAACTTGTAGAAAATGTGCAATCAAGTGAGAGCAAAAAATAAAATATTTAGAAGCAATGGTTTACAGTGAAGACATTAATGGAAATATTCAAGATGGCTAATAAGTTGAAAGAAAAACTAATGGATGTTGATTCATCCATGAAAGAAGCATAAATTTCAAGAGGATAATTGACTCTGTAATTTCTCCCTATGAAGAAATTTTTAAAAATTAAAATACAAAATGAAGAGAACACACAATTCCTGAAGCCAAGTTCCTCCTCTTCTATCATCTCCAACTAACGCCTTCCTGGAAAACCTCCATCTTCAACATAGCTGCTACATAATTCATGATAAGTTAATTATCTTTCCTCTTTTTTCTTAGTTGTTATCTATTTCCATGCTTGTCCACTTGTTTATATTTTCATTTTTTTAAGTTCTCTGTTTGTTTCAATGTCCCACAATTGTGAATAAAGTAAAAAAATTGCACTTGGGTTAATTCTTGTGGATGTGGGAATTGAACCCCATTTTCTCCATCACTTTCTGGACTTGTCATTAGCGGTTTTGTGGTTTGCAGGTTCTCCAGGAATGTAACCCCTGCAAACTGCAAGGGATGCCTGTACCTATAGTATTAGCAATAAACTCACCTCTAGAAAATGATTCCGGCACCGATGTCCGTCTGTTGGCACTACTAGCAACATCAGGTAAGTGCTTCCTAACATTTACTAATTTTTCTTCCCTATTCACTAAAAAATGTTGAGCTTGCAGAATCAATTCATCCACATTTTCTTGTTTACTTAAATAAGAGTCTATTTTGTGTTTCAGTGACTCCAAAACCTGATAAAGAAAATTAATACCATGAAATTGAAAATCAATTAAAGAATATTTTCCACTTAAAAAAACTTTTGTTTTCATTTGGATAATAATGCCTTTCAAAAAATAATATGAAGAGAGAATAATTTAAAATTAATTCCATTTGGGCAAACAATATTTGTCAAAGCCTTTTAGTTGTCCACAAAATACACTTAATAAATAATTCACTAGGCAACAGTTATAATTCAAATTTGTCAAAATAAACTAACCTGAAACAATGAACGAATGCTTGGCTGGAAGACAAGAGAATGGTTTAATAAAAATGAGTGCAATAATGGCTGGGGATATAATGCCAGCCTGGATATAAGGCCAGTGAGGTGTAAGTTAATGTATAAATCATTGAACATCATTCCTTCCAGTTTCTTCAATAAAACTTCAAGAAAGGGTCCTGAAAATTAAAGAGCAAAATAAACAATAGCACACTAGGTTGTTTGTTTTTAAAAATTTCAAGTTTAATTTAATGAAAAGTGCTATAGATACAATGAAACCTCATATTTATGACATCGTAGGTTCTAGGAAATTTCTTTTTTAAAAAAAATTTTGGAATTTCAGAAAACTACACAAATCAAATTAATAAGCTTTAGAAAGGTTAAATTCAGTGCTTGAAATGAGCCAGAACACACTGGAATGCTGCACCGGCTCATCACACGTGCCGATGATACCGTTCCATTTCGCCCCTTATAAAAGCGTTCCATTTCGTAAAAATTTCCGTTTCACCAATACTAGCGTTCCGTTTTGTGACATTTTCCATTTCAAACATTGGTTAAACTCATTTCTTTTGTAGCAGTTAACACAGTATTGACATTGAACATAACCAGATGAGGAAATTTACAAGTGAGCGAAGTATTACAGAGCCAATTATATAAAGAGCTTTTTTCTTGTCTTACGATTATGATGTCAAGATTACATCGGTTGAAATGGTCTAAAAATTCTCTTTAAAAGCATTATATCAATGCTATGCAATAATATGTTATTCATTTAAAACAAGTTGCTATGGAAGTTTTATTTTATTTTGATAAAAGTCAGAAAATTTTCCCTCTGGTTTAAAAGAAATTTTTTAGCTCTCGTTTCACACATTTGAATTCTGTTTTTAAAAAACATAAACCTGTCTTTCACCTATAGAACTGTTTATACCCTGAACTAATGCCTTAATTTAAAAATGCAAATTTTTAATGCCCTGCACCAATTTCATGCTTTCCTTCCTGAAGATAGAAATGAAATTAAGGGGTTGGAAAAAGTATTCAATATACTCCTCAGCAGCTGCCTAGAACTACAAAATTTGTGCCAAGTCTAGCCCTCATGTTGACCGTCCTCCTATCATGAAAACCTGGCTTCTCCAAGTTGCAGCATTCCAGGGACATTGCCTAAACAGATGGAAAGACACACTGAATACATAAGCAAATTTTTTTCCAAATTTTTGCCTCCAGAATGAGGAAACAGCTTAATACGCAAGGAAAAAAATCTGAAAAAATTCAATACTGGGGGTATATCGTTAAAATTCACTGGAAATTAATTAAATTGGTTGGTGATGCAACATTAAGGATGTGGCATGTAAAAACATTACACAATCACTGCAAAAAATGAAAATTGGACAAATATTATTAATATTGACGACAAAGATGCAAATGTCATATTTTGCAGGCTACAGTAATGCAAGAGGGTCGCAAGAAAAATGCTATAGTCAGACAAATATCATGGCATCATCACAGTTTAGTTTCATATTCCGATAATTCTATCATGAGAAACATTTCAGCAGTTTCTTTTGGTCAAAAGTTACTGTGATTTTTTGTTGTTTTGGAGTAAAAACCTGTACATTCCAAGATTTTGAGTAATATTGTCCTTTATATTCCTTGAAATTAATATATTGCTGATCATGTACAAATAATTCACTGAAACTTTATTATTAAAAAATAATAACAATAAGAATTCTACAGAATGAAGTCAGGTGTTTAGAGTTGTATATATATATATATATATACTGCATAGAAAACCTCTTTCTTTGCTGAAACCAGTGTCACGAGAATTTGAAAAGTGTGTACATATATCTAAATTTTAAGTGAAATATCGTATCTGCACTTGAACCTTTGTTATTAAGGTGCAGCAATATTTTAGAACACATTTTTGCAACAAAGAAGTGTATCTTATACACACCAAAATACAGTACACCAACTCCCCAACTTACGTAAGCCCGACTTACGTAAACTTGCACTTATGTAACTTTTTCTTGAACCACAAACGAAAATTTTTGTAGTACATACTATATACATACATATTACGATATGGGCTCGGAACATCAACGTAGCGCGGCACGTGCGAATGGATACATTGTCTTCTGAAACAGGAGACGGTAGCACCGCAAGGGGCTGTAAATCTTGCAATGTAATGAATATTTTTCTACGTATGCATTACGAATAAAAATTTTAACGAAAAGTAGACATTTTCAGAATAAGTAATAAATAAACGGCTACACATTCATCAAGTTACATTCTCCATAAATGTGTACCAGGAGGCCCCCAGTAAATGAAATGACGAATAAAAATTACATATAATGTTATAATCTACAAAATAGGTTATTTACGTAAATGCGACTATAAAAAGATATTTGTCTAAAACTGCAAAAATAAGCTAACATCCCCTAAAATACACATCACTTGTGGTTAGAAATTACGCTGAAAATCTAATCAGATCTTAACATATTATTGTAGAAATACGCCATCATTGAATAGGCTTTATGCCCACGATCTTCGTAATTGTTTACCCGTCATTCTAAGTAACTTGAACTTACCTTTTAGAACGGCGAGACAACACAAAGGATGTAAGTCCAGAATATCAAGAACCAAGAATGGGTTTGGGTATATGTAGGAAGAAGAAAATATGAAGTTCCGCTCCAAGAAACTCAAATGGTATCACTAAGGCGTCGTATATTTCACGACAATGTCACTGTCTGAAGTGAACGGCAGAAGTGAGGATGAAATTATTTATACCAAATTTACACTTTGTAATACTTAAGAAGGTACAGAAAGCGAGCCGTTGGAAATCCGATCCACGGTCGAGATATAGACAATGTTGCAAATTGCAGTCGTAAAAATTACTACGCCTAGTGTTCTAGGGTTAAATATCTCTATCACCGATCGTAGTGTCATCTATGGTCCACCATTCGAACTACCACCAAATCACCAATATTGCTGCCATTTGCTAAGGGGGAACAACTTGCGGTTACAGTGAGGGAATGCACAGCGTTTCAACAATATAATAAATAATAATTTCAATACATAAGCCTATAATTTAATATAGTTTATTAAATAATTATACTCATATATAATTAATACGTGCAAAGTGATACTGCGTATTGTGGTGGAGGTGAGAACTGACAGCAGCCGCCGGCTTCTACCCTAGGCAATACGGTGAAATCCGACTTACATAAAACTCGAGTTAGGTAAGAGTTCACAGAACGGAACCTTTACATAAGTCAGGGAGTGGATGTATATATGTAATATGTACACCATTTAATCTACTTTTGAAATTATCACCTCTTTTCCAAATTAAGAGGCAATTCACAGAACACTAAATGAACATAGCATTGGCAGAGAAAAGGGTAAGATGACTGTTGGATTGCCTGGGATGACATAAACAGAGGGTAGATGTTTTTCTTATACAGTATAACAGGGGTCCCCAAACTTTTTATTGAAAGGGCCACATTAGGCTTTATGTACGACAGCGCAGGCCACTTGAGACTTTTCAAATGACTGACTGGGCCATGTGAAAACTTCAAAGAGTAAGTTTCAAGGGGGGTAATGCAGGCAAGCTGGATTAAATCACTGCACGGGCCGGATGTGGCCCGCGGGCCGTAGTTGGGGACCCCTGGAGTAGAAGCCGTTTTTCTAAATAATAATATTTTGGAGGACCATCTGCTGTAATACCAAAGTTAAGAGGTTACACTGTAGTTTTATTACTATTATTACTTAATCACAGCTTAACATTCATAGTAACGTTAAATTTCCACTTCCAGAAAAAAATGGTCAAGTATCTTTAAGCAGCTAATAAGAAAATCCAAAAGCTAACACTACATAAATTCACTAACAAGTACTCTTACCAATGTTAGGGGTGGCATTATATATGTCCAAGTATGTACCATCTTTCAGATGATGCTGAGGTACACACTCAACAGATTTGGCGAAGTTGTTGGAAAATGAGTTTGTATTTGATTCTAATGATCTCTCAGCAGATATGCCAGCACCTGCATCATTTACAAAAGATTTCAAAGTGAGATCTTTTATCTGTACTCCACCCAAAGAAGTTTCTGTGTCCAGGTCACAGTTATTTTCTTTAAAACAATTATGGTCCTCTTCTCGCTCATTCTCAGGGGTATTTTCTAAGGACTCTTTAAATGGAAAACTTTCATAGCCACTACTTTCTCCAAATGACATTTGGCTTCCATCTTTAAACACATTTTGTTGATTGGTATCATCACCCGAGGCATGTTTTGGCAATGAATACTTTCCATCCAATCCACCGTCTCTTGAATAATTAAATTTAGCAGGTCTTTTGCCATTCATTCTCAATTTTGAAACAGGTTCGTTCAGATCAGCCATTTCTAAGTTTGACCTGGATGGTAGGGCATCCTGATTGCTTCCTGCTGAAGATTTTCCAGCCATGAGCCACTTTTCATCTGTATGATTTGTTTGATGCATGCCATTTTGTTCAAAACTGCTGCAATCTTTTTTAACTTTGTCCAGTGCGTCATGAGGGGGTTTACTCCCATCGTATGGATATGCCCAACAATGACAAGCTTTAGCACAATCACCCACATTGCGCTTGGCATCCAGAACATACATCACATAGTTTCCCAAAAGGGAATCAGTCTTACTTGAAGCTGTATAAAACGACTCACATCCAGAGGCAGTTCGACGATGTTGGCTCATTTGAGAAATAGAAGGTGAAATCTGCTGACCAAGATTTGGTAGGGAGGGATTTGGAAATTCATTACAAAGACTCATAGAGTTATTTGCAGAAAGAACATAAGAGAAATGTAAAGGAATCATCTTCAATGTAGAAGGGTTAGTCCTCAATGAAATACAGCATGTAGGGGCTAATGAAAGAAACTTCATCGAGCTGAGGCTATAGGTGCTGACTTCATTAACTCTTTTTCTTTGAGAGAGCATTACATGTGTACAAGGTATGAGATAACGAAACACCAGTTCCAGCATAACATCCTCAGAGTTTAAATCCACCAAAGTTTCAAACAAAGCTAAAGAAACAAGGCAAAGCTGAAATAAAGTAAGAAAAATATTAATAGGCCATCATGATGGTTTATAACTAAATTATGCATAAGGGTCACTATAACATGACATCTTTCCAATTAAATAAGTATTAAGTAACCAGAATAAACCAATAATTTTTCTCAAATATAGTTTGAAATAAATAAACTTACTCGTGATTTTGTACCCAATCGTTGTATTAATATATTTAAAATTCTTTCACCTTCATACTCATCCACTATCAAAAACTTTACAAAATAGTACAACATAGTAGGTTCTGTGATACTCCTTAAAAACAGATCAAAATAAACTGTGGCTGCAATTAATTCTTCCACATTGTTCTGCAAAAAATAAGAACAATTAAGCTTGTAACAAAGAACAATTCAAAATTAGATCAAGTGAGATTGAATAATTAGTTAATGTAATAATCTATCTTAAATATTTCCAAATATCATGATAATTAATTAGGTATTTATAATTTGATTATGTGAATCATTGCTATCTCAACTTATACCTTTTCTATAATCATGCCTCTTAATCCCAGTTCAATCAAACTTAAATTTAGTTTCAGTGACTGTTAATCATGCTTTATTGAGTGAAATAAACGAGTCAATAGAGTATCAATTATCCAATATTCTGAACAATTGTTCACATTTCTTAGAATTTTACCACTACAATGGCATGCATTCTTTTGAAATCTGCAAGGCATATTCTTTTCATTTTTACAGTTGATTACGCTTGTTTAAAAATCATAAAACAATTCCCAATAGATTGTAGATAGATGATCCTCTATTGTACCTATAATTACACTAAAATTTAACTATCACCTAAGATCCAAAGATGAAAGAAAACAGCTGATTATTCTACTCAATCTGTTAACAGAACCAACTCTACAAATCGCTACATTACAGCTCTATTTCATGTTTATGCATCTACAGAACAAACAAAAAACAGGTTACTACGGAAATATAACTAATAAGCAGATTTAAAAACAGATTAGCAGTTAGCAACCATACAAATTAAACACGTCAAGCCAAGCATAAATATGTATAAAATGAAAAAGTTACTTGATGCTAGAAGAATAATATAACAAGATAATAACTTCATAAGCAAGTCATATGATTAAACAAATGAATACTGACCGCTTCCATTTCCAAGTCTAAGCTTTCAACTGACAACCCAACAGTGTCCTACGAGCAGCAGAGGAAGAGGGGAAAAGACACTGTGATTTAGAATTATGTTTCACATAGACCCAACTATTCTTACACAAAGCAAAGTTACAACACTGTAGGTAAAAAAGGTTTAGCAGAGCAACACACCTAAATCTCTGGAAATAAAACTTTTCACATACCAAAGACATTAGAATTAAAAAATGCTTTGTGCTTAGTGAGGCCAAGATCATTGTGCAGGCTCATATCCAGCAATACATCAGGGGTTGTTTTTAAGACTTCAAACTAATTGGTGCAATTTTCTTAAGGGGGTCCATTTGTACTGTTCAGTTATAGAAATTCGAACTGTCATTTTCAAAATTTCTTAATTTTAATTTACATAATTAATTTAATTTAACAAAATGTGGAGAGGAAGAATTATTTATTGATAGCAATCCTAATGGTAATAACAGTCCTGAGCAAGAATCAACCCACAGATCATGCCATTTGTGAATTACTTTGTGGACCTCAATATGTGTGTGTGTTGCACCAATTGTACCTACATTAAAAACACCCTTGCAACATATCATAAGCACCAAAATTTCCCATGTTCTGTAAAAAGCCACACTAATCTCTATTAATGTAAATTCAATATAATGTTCAAAGATGTTACTTAGCCAAATGCTACAAATGGACCAATTACAATAAGCTCTAGATCAGGGGTCTCTAACCTTTCAGCACCCAAGATCTACCTACATTCATTTGTGAATTTACCAAGGATCAACCTAAAGGATTGAGCCTTATATCTATCTATCTATATCTACAGTTCACCCTGCAAGCCACCGCAATGGTGTGTGGCAGGGGGTGCAATAGCACCAAGGGAAAGCACATAATAATGAATAGTATCACTCTACGTCGGCTTATTTCTTATCGTAACTTCTGTTCTGCTCAGCTATCGTTCTAGGGAAAAACGAGCCTTTGTACCTCTCAGTCCTACAGGCTATCTCTCTTATTTTACGAGGATGGTCCATTCTACCAATATAAGTTGGCACTCTTATTATTTCTTCGACATCGCTAGAGAATATATGCGTTCTAAATCTTTCAAGAAGTTTTAACCTAGAGAGTGATCGGTGCTCAGTTAGTGATTCCCATCCAAAGTCCTGTATCAAGCCTGTAACACTTTTGTTTCTATCATAACAATTTTTGACGAATCTAGCGGCTTTTTGCTGCACTCTTTCTAACTCTGAGAATGATCCTTTCTTATACAGATCCCATATGCTTGACACATACTCTAATAGCAGTCTTACTAATGAGAAGTAACATGTCTCTTTGACTTTTTCCTCACTTTTACCAACTATGCATTTGATGAATCCTAGTTTCTGTTTAGCCTTCCCGCATATCTTTTGTATGTGCATATCCCATGAGAGGTTGCTTGTTACAGTAACGCCTAAGTATTTGGCAGAATCGGCTAGTTTTAGCTGGATGCCTTCAACAGTGTAATTCGTCGCGCCCATGTTTTTGTTTCCCCAGAATCTCATAAAGGAACACTTTCCTAAGTTCAATTCTAACTGCCACTCTTTACACCACTCAAGAATTGCATTTAAGTCATCAGAAAGTAATAACTGATCATTAGGACTGTTAATCTCTCTGAAAACTACTGTATCATCTGCGAATAACTTGATTTTATTTTTAATAACCTTATCTAAGTCGTTTACATATAAAAGGAATAGTAGGGGGCCGATTACACTTCCCTGTGGAACGCCTGAGGTTATGCTGACTGAATCTGATTTAAATCCATCTATAACTACTATTTGTTCACGCTCATTAAGAAAGTCCCTGATCCACTCGATTATCTTTCGATTAATTCCACAGTCATTTAAATTCTTCACTAACTTACTGTGCGGAACTTTATCGAAAGCCTTCTTGAAGTCGAGGAAAACCGCATCTATCTGAGTCTTATGGTCTCCTGATCTTAGTATATCGTGAACGAACAGAGCGAGCTGTGTTTCACAAGATCTCGTCTTCCTGAAGTCATGCTGACATTTACTTAGCAAGTTCTGACTATCTAAGAAGTCCATCATGGAGCTTACGATAATGTGCTCGAGAACCTTGCAAGATAGGGAGGTAAGCGAAATTGGCCTGTAATTTTCTCTGTCGTCTTTTTTCCCACCTTTGTGTAGCGGTGTTATAAAGGCTAATTTCCATTCCTTAGGTACAACGGCATGACTAAGTGACTTACTGAAAACTATTTCAAGATAAGGTGCTATTTCCAGTGCTAACTCTTTGAATACTCTAGCTGGTATCTCTTCTGGACCCGGAGATTTATTTGACTTGATATTTTTAAGCTGTTGAGCTATCCCTTTCGCTAATATGACTATATTGCTAATTTTTTCCTTGCCTGGTTTGGGCACCACGACCTTTGCTCTCACGTCTTCAGTAGTAAATACGCTCTGAAAAAATAAGTTTAACAAATTTCCTTTATCTGTGCTATCGCTAACTACCTCTCCTTGGTCATTTATTAACAGGGCTATGGTTGGGCGTCGACCTTGAACTTCTCTAACATATGATCATAAGCATTTGGGATTTTCACTTAGATGTTCACTAAGAGTCTTTTTCTTCAAGTCCGTTAGTGCTTTGCGCATGACCTTTTTGGTCTTAGTCCGACAATCTCTGTACTTAAGTAAAACTGAAATTACTTCCTCCTGTGACTTACAGTTTTTGATGCGTTTAAATTTGGAGTGAAGCTTTCTTTGGTGTCTGAGGGCACACCTAACCTGCCGATTATACCACCTTGGTTCTGCATTATCGCTAATAAATTTACTTGATATATACATATTAATACCATTCTAATTTCTGATAGAAATGCTTTCCAAGTTTCCTCAACGTTTTTCGTGCTTGTCGATTTGCTGAAAACGCCGCAATCCTTGATGAGTTTCTCTTTAAAATCCTCAAAGTTAGAATTTTTATACATGTACACTTTTCGCTTAGGCTTGTGATATTTTGCAACAGCTATATCCAAAAGTACTCGAACTGCTTGGTGATCACTGAGTCCTTCTTTTACAGTTACTTCAGAAACACGCTCGGGGATGTTAACTGCTAGTAAATCTAATATATTGTTCACTCTTGTTGGTTTTTTGACTACCTGGATAAGGGAATGTTTATTGAAGATGTCTATTAGCGCTTTGCATGACTCGTGATTCCTACCGGATGGTATGAAGCTACAACTCTGCCAATTTATCGAGGGTAGGTTGAAGTCACCTCCTACTATGATAATGTTTTTACTATTCTTCTTCTTTAGTGAGTTTATTTGAGCCTCTAGATCGTATATTTCTTCTGCGTCTGAAGCTGGCAGTCTATAATATGCACATACATGAATGTTTCCCAAACCTTCACTCTTTATGGTACACCAAGTGCTTTCAATATTGTTTTCAGCAAACTTGACTGGAGAACTTATTAGTATATTATTCACTGCGATAAACACCCCTCCACCGCTCCTATTTGTCCTATCTCGTCTATGAATATTATATCGTAAGGGGAAAATTTCACAGTCGTGAATATCCTTGATATGAGAAATACTGTTGAGCAGGGGGAGGGGAGGGGGGATCCTGCAAATTTCTTCCCAAATTTCAGAGGCATCGAAACCAGCATCATAACATGAAATGTCCTGCTTAACACGTCAATCCAATTTAATCACAAACAACTTTTTATTTGAGTTAAACAATCTCGAATAAAGTTTTATTCAAGTTTTCGTTCTGTACATGAGAATATTATAGTTCAAATAAAATTGATTAAAATTTTATCCACCAGGATAATTTGATGTATTACTTAGTTTTAAGTTGAAGAAAAAGGCTATTAAATAAATATACAGATGGAAGAAATCATCCAAAACATTACTTGAATTAGTTAATCAAGTTACACATAAAGTTGCAATTAGCCTCAAACTTTCACCTTTTGCAATAATTCGTGATTGGAACACCACATATCGAGCTACACTTAAGCATATTCAGGGTCGATGTACATCAATATCTCGCTTCAAGAACTGATATCGAGAGACATCTGTATTATGTGATTTATGCATTCCGATTGCTCTTAATTTTTGAAAAATTATAAAATCACCTGCAAAGCTCGATAAAAAAGTTCTAATTGTAAGTAATCTATACCGGCACACATTTCTCACTTGATTCAATGAAAAGTAATAGCACTGAGGCAAGATCCAGCGATCGGCTTTAAAAGGACCAAAGATAGACCGGCCGTTCGTGATCAACTGGTTGGAGATCCCTGCTCTATATTATCCCAAATTCAATTATTCAAGATGTCTGAATGGTTCATTTAGGATCAAGTCCTACTATCTAAAACATTCCATGTTCTAAGCAGGGATTTTCATTTTATACAAAAGTAACCACCACCCATAAAGTTCACAGCCTAGGACAACTAACAAAATAGCTTTTTAAAACTCTGCTCTGTACAGTATGGTACTAATCAGGGGAACAGATTCAGGGGTAGGTGAGATGTCTATGGTTGGCTGAAGGGGATGAACAGATAGGGCCATGTGACTTACACTATCACTTTGTAATTGTTTCCTTAGAATCTAATTTGGATTTTTTAGGAAAATAAACCTGTTTATTTTTTTGCATTTGGAGGTAATAAAAAGATGCTGATAAAGCTGTTAAAAAATGTAAGCATAGCCTCAATTTAAATCTGAAGATGGATATATTGGATAGATCATACACTTGACTCATTTAAGTTTAATATGCAGCCAATCATAGTCGGGTACCTCCAAGTTGGTTTTGAGTATTGTTTTTCTTTTGCTTCTTCATAGGAGACTTTTGATTACATAAATCAGTCGTAGGATGCTTATGGGCTGCCATTATAAAAATATATAATCTGTAAATTCAAGAGTCAGAAAACTTTCAATGGCAAACAGTTACATCAGAAAGAGTATTGTGGCGTACTCTGAGGGAGTGCTTCTTGTATTCATAGACGTAAAATTAATTTGTAACAAATGTTGTGCGCACTGCATTAAATTTGAAATGAAACACTTGCTTTGTCCTTTCCATATCGTTTAACTTCGAAGTACATCTCGTTTCTTATTCTCATCAAAGAAACGTTACTTTGTAAATAATGTGTATCTGCTCAGCATTAATTTTAAAATGAGATACTTTATTTGCATGAGACAAATTGTTTAATGCTGAAGTGTACCGTTTATATTGATTTTTTGGTTTTAAAAAGCAATTCATTTAACTTCGAAATCATTTCAAGCAAACTCATTTAAAGTGAGGGAGACCTGTGCCATACAAACTTATGGGATAAGTTGGTCTGCAATGCAACACAATTGACAGCAGATCATGGTCATTATTGAGATGTTTTTGCATATATGAAACATAGCCACTCTATTGACAAATTAGAGATTAGGAAGGAAACAGAAAAAAGCTATGGACTATACATGTTGCAATGGGTGCAGAGGATTCTACCTGAACATGAAGGAAGAGGAAGAATTGTTACAGATTCAATAAGGTTATGCTAGATCACTCACTCCAATCAACAGCAGCTGCACAATATGTGAAGTTGAGACTAGACAGCTAAAATTACTTCATAAGTCATACCTTGTTCAGTACAAAGGATAGGTTCCAAAACATCTTTGAGCTAAACAAACAGTTTACAATGTAGTACTTAATAAGGATTTAATTGAATTAAAACATAAATACTCCTTAACCGTACAAAGTGAGAATAATGATGGCCGCATCGTGTCCAAAATACGTATTAGCGTCCCTTGAATATTTGGAGATTCCCGGTTTTGAGAGAGGGTGTGTATAAATGTGTTTTCTAAAACATTGGTTTCTTTAGGAGTGAATGTGTACTAGGTTTTCTGCTCTTTTATTTCCTTTTGTTGTTTGAGTGATTGTTCTCCTGAGGAAAAAAGTTTTTTTTTCCTTTGGGGAAGGATATGAGCGCATGAACGGGTGACACCAGGCTACCTGCGAGGTTTTCTTCCCCTGTAAACCTGTAAGTGTTACTTTTGTTTTATGTTCCATTGATTCCTTCCTTACCCGTTTTTTTAAACCCTTTTTTAGGCGTGTTTCCCTTCCAGCGTGAGCGCCTATTATCGTCGGTCTGTCCGTATGTTCGTTCTTGGCTTCTACAGAACAGATTTTCATGAAATTTGATATTAAGGTCTTACAATCAAACATAAGAAGAAAATCGCAAAAATGAATCACGTATGCCAATCAGGGGTACCACTTTACTGGAGACAAAAAATTAAATTTTCGTCATAGCTCGTAAAGTATTGCTCATATCAAAATATTTTTCAAATAAAAGTCGTATAACTGGTAAAGAAGAGTATTTTCTTTCCTATATATTTTTATCACAGGAGTAGCCGTTATCGAGAAAATCAAATGAGAATGTCTTAATTCGAGTTGAAAATTTCTTGTATGGTTACTTCTTCATTGTTGCTATCATAAACAATCTCACAAACAAACGTTTAATTTCCTTATGCATGCATGCAATATTATTAAATAGGAAGAAAATGGATTATTTTTGAAGAATATAAGAACTTAAAACGCTATTTCCCTCACGTACAGGTATATAATTTCTTTCTAATACTCCACTGCACGAAACACGCCCATTTGTGATATGTTGTACACTTTCCTAACTTGTTATTGTTTATTTTGTCTGTAAATATTCTCACTTTGTACGGTTAAGGAGTATTTATGTTTTAATTCAATTAATTCATCTCGCCGTAGTCTCCGACCTTTTTTAATTAATAAGGATTTGCTCATGATAACACAAGGTTAGCTATATTTTTAAGTTAAATAAACAAAAATGTATAAATACACATGAATATTATTGAAAGCAATGTTAGCTGATTAATATTATTACTAATAAAAATAACATTCAATATTAAAGCACTTGCTGATTCGCCAGGTAAATGTGTGCTATGAATATTTGAGCAGAATTTAAATTTTGAAACCCACCAAGTATTGGCATTAAATGTTTCAGAAGAATCACCACTCTCTTCTTGCTTTAAGCATTTAAATAAAAGAAGGGTTTATTGCAAATAACTATCTAAGGAATCAATCCAACAAATTAGCAATTTCTCCATTTTCTCTAACAAATTACTATGTGATTGTATTAATTGCCATTGCAATTACTGCAGTGGCAATTAACCCTTTAGCTGCTGCATTAATTTTTGCAAAGTGCCCCCAAAAGTGTGAAATATCCAGAAAAAAGTCAATGTTCTTTGTTTGTATTAATTTACTTTTCAGGTTTATAATTTATCCACTGCACTGGTAGCGTAGTGGTTAGCATGTTGGCTTACCAATACAAAGTACTGGGGGTGTGAGCTCATCGAAAGGTTTTTTAAAAAAACTATCATCAGTGCCTGGCAGTGGGCAGTCAGTATGATATATGGCAAAAAAACAAATGATGTTGGCTATATCAATAGAGCTGTAGGCATGATCAGGGCAATTTTAACGACTACAGTACTGCGATGTCGAACGCAAGAGAGAAATTACCACATTACAATTCCCTAGTAATAATTATATGGTTGAACAATATGAGTTCTCTCGAGGTAAAACATTCCAGAGATAAAATAGTTCCCCAATCGAATCTCTGGGAGGTGACTACCTTGAGGAAAACATTTGTCGAATATAACTTATGCATAGGTACTTGGAATGTAAAAACCATGAGGAAGGCAGGAAAGTTAGAGAACCTGAAAGAAGAAATGAGAAGAAATATGATTGATATCATAGGGCTGAGCGAAGCTAGATGGAAAGGAGAAGGGCAGTTCGACTCGGAAGAATTCACGGTAGTTTACTCTGGAAGAAATAGTGGGGCAAGGGCAGTAGCTCTGGTACTTTTGAAAGATATGATGAAGAGCGTGACAAAAATAATAGCAACGAATGATAGGTTGATGGCGATAAAGCTAAAGCAGTTCCAGTGGACATGTTGATAATTCAGATATATATGCCAACATCCGTTCATGAAGAAGATGAAATTGAGTAGATGTATGAACAAATTAATGAGATTTACGAAGAAGATGGAAGAGGAAAAGTAAACTGCATAATAATGGGAGATTGGAACAGGATAGTTGGAGAAAGACAAGAAGAAAATGTTGTTGGTGAATACAAACTTGGGAAAAGAAACCGAGGAGAAGAAAAACTGGTAGAATTCTGCATTAATAACGATCTAGTAGTGACTAATACATGGTTCAGAAACCATAAAAGAAGGCTGTACACATGGAAAAGCCCAGGAGATAGAATGAGATGCCAAATAGATGACATCCTAGTAAAACAAAGATTCAGGACCAGCATAAAAATGCTAAGACATTACCAGGAGCAGACATTGATTCAGATCACATCCTTCTGATAGTCGATGTAACTACAAAGCTTAAACAAATAAGGAAAACAAGAAGAGAAAGACTGACTTGGGACCTAGAAAAACTGAAAGAAAGGCAGGATGCATTCAGCACTAAGTTGGAAGATTGCCTCAGAAATTTGAAAAACAAACTGAAGACCGTAGACCAGTGGCGGATCCAAGGGGGAGGCGATGGGGGTGATCGCTCCCTCCTTGGATAACCCCATTTCACTCCACTGGGCACTTTCTTAAATTCTTTCCACACAAAAATCCTCAATTATACGCTGCAGATTAGGTCTGTATAGCAAGGGAAAGAAGGATTCTGATAGGGGTAGGGATTTTCAAAATATAGGGCAGTTGGCAGGGGCGGATTCGATAGGTGGAGGGGCGATCACCCCCCCCCCCCTCCTTGAGAAGTTTCTGGAACTGCCCCTGCCGTGGACACAGAATGAGAGGAAATTAAAGCCTGTATCAAAGAGACAAGACAAGAGAAGAAAATCAGAAAAAACCATGGATCACTAAGGAAATGCTGGAGAAATGGATAAGAGAAGAAAATGAAAAACGTTAACAAGTTAGGACGGTACGATATGATGTATGCTAGGGTACTGGAATTAGAAGATAAGAAAATCAACGGAAGAAGCCTTTACATGGTGGAACTCCATCATGAATAAAATGAGAGAAAATATCACTCAGTATTATTTCCATTTTATTAAAATAGATACGACCAGTTTCAACTAATATCTAGTGATGATGACTAGATATTAGTCGAAACCGGTCGTATCTATTTTAATAAAGTGGAACTTATACCAAGTGATATTTTCTCTCATTTTATTCTAGATGATAAGAAGCCTAATGGAATTCATGGTAAAGGAATTATGAATAAGGATGGAAAAATAGTCACAGAACCAAAGGATATAGCACAGGTATGGGAAGAATACATTAAGGAACTATACAGCAAGCAGGCAGGATGGGCACAAATAGAACTGGAAGAAGAGAATAACATTGAAGAAATTAAAAAATTGAAGAAGACAACTTGGGACCAAGTATTATGGAAAGCGAACTAGAAAAAGTAATACTAGAACTGAAAAAGGAAATTTATGCTCGATTTGTAAGAAAAATAAACTTCAAAGACTACCAAGCCCAATAAAATAGTTAAATTAACGTTGACATTCGTTGTTGAATTTTAGAAAAAAATACTTAATTTCAGTCGTTGATTTTCAAGAAAAATAAATGTAGAAAACTACCAAGCCTGCATATAACATTGCTGCAATGGGAAAATCAGTTTTGACTATCGTCGTTTTGCAAATTGTTGAGTGTTCCAGAAACCAATTAACTATGCTTATCAAGGTCCTACTATATTTACATCAAAATTTTTAAAAATATTTTCAAATTATTGTATTATTTTTTAAATTTTATTCTATAACAAACATAGTATTGTTTGCATTGCAAAGATTCAATATGATTCTTTTTTCAATCACTGCACAGAATTTAATTTTCAGTGATTTACATAGCAATAGATAGGTTGACATTGTTTTCGACCATATATGTTAAGTTGCCCAAAGGAAATGGTCTGGAAAATTATTTAAGTAACTCTAAACAATGTGTCACCTAGTAAATTAACTGGCATTTATTTTGAAAGATTCGATAAATGTTGACAATGAGACTGATTTATTTGTGCTGTGTAAGTATTGCAACTATTGCTGTGTCAGCTCCTCGGCACCCCCCACCCGCAGACCTTGCGAACCTGCATACGCATGGGTTCTCTCTTCCTGCCTAGATTCCTCCTCACCCCTTTCCCCACCCATCCCCAGCCACACGGTGTTTTTCCACCACGTGCGCAAGAAAGAATCTGCAAGCACAGCTGAGAAAGAAGAAACAGGAAGCTGAGAGGAGAGGGGGGAGAGAAAAAATGCGTGGAGGAGCCCGGGAGAGAGTTAGTTGGAGGCGTGTTGTTATCAGGTGCACAATAAAGTATTCTCAAACTACCAGTCGGCTTTCATTCCCAAATTCCTGCCAAATCCGTTATTGAACGTGGGTCCTAACATCTGGTGTCAGATGTGGGATTTGGCAAATTTGGTAAGCTTGACTGGTAGGTGAGATGGCATCGAGAATCAGCATCCGAGGGAAGGAGATGGATCTTCAGCAGGCGATGGAACAAATGCACAACAAAATTTGGGAACAAAGTGAAGAGAACGAGAAACTCAGAGCAAGTGGAGGAGCATCCGGGGCAGAAAGAGGGCCTACTAAAAATTTCGGCCTACTGGGATCAGTGGAGGGATTTTCCGGGAGCCCGGGTGAATCTGTGACTTTCTTTTGTGATAAATTGGAGAGGGCAGCAGAATTGGGCGGCTGGTCGGATGCTGAGAAGTAAAACGTCGCCGTACTCTGCCTGAACGGAGAAGCAGCGGAATACTTCCAGAGCCGAGAAGATTGTAGAAATGCCGAGAGATACGAGGACCTTAAGGAGAAACTCCTTCAGTGCTACCGCAGCAAGAACAGCGCGTGCTTCTTTACGGAGCTATTCATAAACATGCAGAAGCTGCAGAAAGAAGATATTGAGACATTCGCGGACCGAGTCTGTAAAATCAACTCCCAGACATATGAGGTTAGCGAGTCTGCTGATTATGTCACCGCGGTCCATTTCTCCGAGGCCTCCCGGGTGAACTGGGGAGACAATGCCACCTCTCCTCGCTGCAAAGTTTCGACGAAGCGGTCCAAGCTGTGATCCGCATTCAGGAGGTTGAGAGACGCCCCGAAGAGGCACCTGTGACGCGATGTGTCTTCCACGTACCCGGGGAGATGGCGTGTTTCAACTGCGGGAAACCAGGCCACATCGCAAGGAAGTGCGGGGACGGGAGGCACTGCTACTCCTGCGGGAGCAAGGGTCACATCGTCCGGGAGTGCCGGAGTCGCTGTCGCCCGAGCAACGAGAGGGATTTAAACGGCACAGGGGCCGATGCTACTGCCAACCGTGGTCCCTGGTAAGTTGGTTGCCTCTGAGAGTAGAGATGGGGGAAGGAGCGAGTGATTTAGTGGCGGTAGTGAATATTTCAGGACGTCTGTGTCAGGTGCTGCTTGATACGGGGGCACAAATCTCTTTGGTGACAAGTGACGTGTATGGTTTGGAGGGTGCTCAGAGATCACCTTATAGAGTACAAGGCATTACGGGTGAGCAGGGCCCATCACAAGGGGGGGCAGGAGGGTCATTTGGTCCAGGCCTCACATTCACGGAGGGCCTCAAATTTAGACTTTCGATGTTTTCTCCAAATGAGGTTATACATACAGACACAGAGATACACTGACAGGATTGAAAGAAGAAGATGTTCATCATACAACTTAAAACTTATGTCCCATTACCAGGCCACACCGCCTCTAGTGCACTATGTATTAACATAAACAGTGGCAAGCAGTACACTTCCTACTGGCTTAGCGCTTGGCAACAGCATTGTCAGGGAGCAAAGGAGCTATCACGGGAGTCTAGTTGATGTCACAACTGTAACTACGCTACGAGTCAGTCTAACTTGTATGTTGTTTGTTCTTCATTAGTGGATAGGCACTGCAAATTTCGTCACCCATTGAAATGTTGTGATAGTTCGTAATTTTTAGGCAGGGCTGTGTTGTGTTCTTAACCCTTAAGCATATGGAGTACGCCAAATATTTTTAAAATGCTGTCAATTTGTAAAGGAATGCTTCATATACATTGTTCTCTTATCTATCCTATCTTTATTGCCTGACTAATCAAACAAGTTGTTATCAACCTTTTAGCTATTGTTCTTGAGGAGTAAAACAGATGCAAAGCTATGTGCATCGCTTCCGCTGTGTTAAACATGCATTGCAATTTGCCTGTAAAAGTTTCTTCTATTTTTATATCTTTGTGCTTAAAATGACGCTTATGTAAATATATTATGATAAAAAATTTTAATGATATAATATCATATGGTACTTAATATATCTTGAAAATTTAGTTCGTATATAATGTAGAAAATCCTAACAATAACTTCAACAATGAGAATTATAAATCATAACATGCATTAAAAGGCTAAATAAACAAAATTTAGAATGACTCTATTGTTATTATTACTGTTTACGTTCGCATTTTCCACACAGTGCAGCGGCGCACTCAGTACGCCACGTGCCCAGTTGCATGACATTTTTTGATGCACCCAGTTAAGGGTTAACTCTGAAATACCAAATATTTTTCAATAATTGTTGATGCTATGCCAGATTGTTCTAACAAAGAACAAACCACTATTGTAATTCGCTATGTAAAGATTGTCGACAACAGCTCAACATTTTCAATCGAAGAAAGGCTTTTGTGTTTTGATAATTTCACTAAAAAAACTGGAAGGGAAATTGCTACTCAAGTTTTAACAATTCTAGAGGAGTTTGGATTAGATTTTCAACTCTGCATTGGTCAAGCCTACAATAATGGATCTAACATGGCTAGAAAGTATAACAGCGTACAATCAGTTCTCCTTGAGCATAACTCAAAAAGCATTTTCTCCAGCTGTGGAAACCACACATAAAACCTTGTAGGTGATGATTGTGCTGAATCGTGCAAAGAGGCAATCACTTACTTTGGAACTATACAGCAAATGTACAACTTATTCAATAGCAGTCCACAAAAGTGATAAATATTGAAGCAACATCTTCCAGTTTCACTGCATGGAACGTCCAAAACTAGGTGTTCTGCACAGATTGATGGTGTACAACCAGTTGCATATCATTTGCATGAAGTAAGAATGGCCTTAAGTGAACTTGAATCTCTCAATCTCACACTGCACAGGCTCGAACTGAACTTAATTCTAACCAGAAATACATGTCCAAATTTGAAAATGTGTTCTAATGTCATCTTTGTGGGTTAAGTTACTACCAGACTAATCTGTTGATTGAAGCATGTAACGCTACACTTGATGTTGAGAGGGATAACATTGAAAGTCTCATTGCTGACATTCAGCTGGTTCGTGAACAATGGGATGCAATCTTGAGTGAGGCCAAATTAGTAGCTCAGAATATTGGCATTTCATTTGAGTTTACCTGCAATCGCAAGATTCGTAATGTCTGATGTTGAACAACATTATAGAATCAACGTCTTCTTTGTTATTGTTGACTCCATTTTATCAGGTCTTAGAAAACGGTTTGAATCACTTAATGTAATTTGTAACCTGTTTGGGTTCCTCTGGCAATTTAATAGCCTGAGTAGTAAAGATCTACGTACATCAGCAGAACAATTCCAAAGAAAGTACACCAAAGAAATATCAACAGATGTGTGACGAGGTCATTTTCCTCAAGCTAATACATTCCGTGAACTTTAAACTGGATTGTAAGCCAAAGGAATTGCTTCAAGAAATGGACTTGCTGGTGTGTTTCCTAATGTCACCGTTGCATTGAGGATTTTTCTCAGTCTACCTGCATCAGTAGCTTCAGATGAACGGTCTTTCAATGTGCTGAAGCAGGACAAGAATTACCACCGTTCAACTGTGGGACAAGATCATTTGAATGGCCCTGCTATGCTCAACATAAACAGTGACACTGCAAGAAAACTAAATTTTTCCGCAATAATTGGTCAATTTGCACAGAAAAAGGCTAGAAAAGCACTTGTTAAATAAAAAAGAACATTTATTACAAATTATTGCATTGTATTTTTTGTGTTAAAAGCGTTAATTTGTTAAATGTAAACATTTAAAATATACCACAATTTTTGTAACCCTGTTTTGGCTTTTCTTCATTTTTTAATATCCCGGGGGCCTCAAAAAATGAAGTGGCCTGGACCTCTCTCGACCTCTGAGAGGGCCTGCGGGTGAGTTGATGTGAAATTATGGGGAAAAATCAATAGTTTTTTATGTAAGAAAACATCATTATAACTTTATTATGCAGATAGTGGATAGCTTGGGTGGCTTTGATGGAATCTTGGGACTAGACTTTTTAGAGAGATATCATGCTGTTACAGATGTTAATCAAGGGTTTCTTACGGTAAAGGGACAGGTGTGGCTGTTACGAGGCGACCAAATTGCTGCTATGGATGGAAAGGAAGTGACGGTGAATGTAGATAATCGTCCAGACACAGGAATGGTGAGTGTTTGTGCTCGACTCACGAAATCCGAGATTTTGCCTCCTCGTAACGAAAGGATAATAAAGGTGGAATTGTCAAAGGGATGGGAACTGACCGGTCGTGAAGTTATAGCTGAGCCGGTATTGAAAGATATTGAGGGTTGTTATGTCACGAGGGTTGTTTGCCGTGTGAGCGACACAGACACAGGAATGGTGAGTGTTTGTGCTCGACTCACGAAATCCGAGATTTTGCCTCCTCGTAGCGAAAGGATAATAAAGGTGGAATTGTCAGAGGGATGGGAACTGACCGGTCGTGAAGTTATAGCTGAGCCGGTATTGAAAGATATTGAGGGCGGGCAAATAATTATTCAGGTGGCAAATTTTAACAATGAGGAGATTACATTAAACAAAGGGACAGTGTTGGCTTTAGTTGACGAAGTAGATAGTTGAGGTGAAAATAACAATTTAGGAGAAGTGGATGGGCAGGTGGGAACAGTGAGAAAAACGAGTAATAATCTAGATTTTTCCGAGAAAGTGAAGCATTTGAAGGAGTCAGAAAGGGATACATTGTTACCTGTGCTAGAAAGATTTTGAGATTTGTTCTCGGAGAGTGAAATGCCACCGCCAACAGATATCACTTCACATCACATTCCTACAGGTGACCATCCTCCTATCTATAGAAAGCCATATCGCAGCCCCTTCCATCAGAAGACCATTATTGAGAATTTGGTTAAGGAGCAATTAGAGGCGGGAATAATCATCCCCAGTGGAAGTCCATGGGTGTCTCCTGTGGTGATTGTACCTAAAAAGTCAGTGGATGGAAAACCAAATTTTCGGTTTTGTGTGGATTTCAGGGCATTAAATGCCATAACCACCCTTGACGTGTACCCTATTCCTAATATAGTAGAAATGCTACATTATTTGGGAGGATATAATTTTTTTACAACCCTCGACCTAACAAGCGGGTATCACCAAATTCAAATGCATCCCGACTCCCAAGCGAAAACCACTTTTAATGTGGACAGCAGTGACTATGAATACAAAAGAATGCCATTTGGGCTTTGAAACACCCCTGCGACTTTTCAGAGGGTGATGGATGGAGTATTAAGGGGGTTAAAACCTACACAGGCCCTCGTTTACCTTGATGATGTTATTATATTTAGTGCCAGTAATGAAGAACATGCCATTAAGTTGCAAAGGGTGCTAGAAAAATTAAGAGAAGCCAAACTCACCTTGAAGTTCGAAAAATGTTTGTTTGCACAGAACAAAGTAAATTATTTGGGGCATATTATTGGTGGAGACAGTGTTCGTCCGAACCCAGGGAAGATCGAGGTGGTTAAAAACTTTCCTATGCCGACTACAATGAAAGAATTGCATTCCTTCTAGGGCTCGCAAATTATTACCGGAGGTTTGTTGAAAATTACGTGGTGACGGAAAGGCCCCTTACGACATTACTAAAGAAGGGCACCGCATTCATATGGACCCCAGAATGTGATACAGCCATGGATTCCCTAAAGAACGTCCTAGAGAGTAGCCCGGTGCTGATGTACCACGATTTTACCAAACCTTTTATACTTTCTACCGATGCCAGCAGCTTCGCAATGGGGGCCGTATTGGTGCAAGAAGTAAACGGAGAAGAAAACCCTGTCGCCTATGCCTCGAGGCAGCTCCATGCTGCGGAAATTAATTACACCACTACCGAAAAGGAATTGGCGGCATTGGTGTGGGGTGTGGGCCATTTTCGGTGCTACTTGTATGGGAGAAAATTTTGGATCATTATAGATCATGCGGCCCTAAAATGGCTTTTTAGTGTGAAGGACCCCTGCAACAGACTAATGCATTGTACTTTAAAATTGGGTGAATACGATTATGATGTTGTACACAAACCCGGAAACTTCACCAAAACACAGATGGGCTGAGCTGGAAAGTATGGCGTGCAGGGGTTGCACCAATAGAAGATTGGCAGACGGAGCAAGGCAAAGAGAGAGAGTGCAGCCGCTGGGGCGGGCATGCAGGTTTCTTAATGAAAGATGGAATCCTGCATAAGAACACGTGGAAGGGAGAGCGAATTGTAGTCCCCGAGATTCTACGGAAAGGAATAATCCAGAAATTCCATGACCATCCTCTTTCAGGACACCTGGGGGTCCGGCCAACTGTAAGTCGCATTCAAAATTCCTATTGGTGGCCCGGAATTTCAAAGGACGTTGAAGGCACACTTAAAGGGTGTATTTGGTGTCAGCAAAGGAGTCCATATGGGAAAACTAGAGGCCCTCTACAAGGCCTTCCCGCTAAGGATCGGCCTTTTGATTTTATCGCGTTAGACATAGTAGGACCTCTTCCCAAAACTAGTGGAGGTAATCGATATGTACTGTCAATACTTGATCATTTTTTGAGGTACATAATGATGGTGCCAATTGAGGATCAGATGGCAGAAACAATATCAGTAGTACTCGTAAATGAATGGATTTTAAAGTTTGGCATTCCACAGAAAATACTAACTGACCAGGGAAGTAACTTTACCTCAGAGTTATTTCTCCATGTCTGCAAACGTTTGAGAGTTGAGAAAATAAGGACATCTCCTTTCCACCCTCAATGTAACGGAAGAGTTAACGAGTTCATCGCACCATTGCACAGTTGTTAAGCCATTATGTGAATAGCGCGAACAATGACTGGGATGAATGTCTCCCATACACAGTCACGGCATATAATACTAGCTTACACAGGAGTATGAAATGTTCTGCATGAAGTACTATTTGACTATAGCATGAATTCACCTTTTGAGTATGTGGATAGGAAACTAAAGGGGCTGGATGAGTCATATGTGTCAACACTGAGACATAGACTGAGCGTAATTTGGGCAAAATGCAAGAAAAATAATAAAAGAGAGAGTGAAAACCAAGTGAAAGCTTCTGTCAAAATTGAAGAGACGTAGTTATTTTGTGGGTGATTTTGTATACTTAAATGACCCTAGTTTGAGACCCGGTCAAGTGAAAAAGTTTCAAAAACCGTGGAAGATATCATTTCATGTTGTCGATGTTCTTCCGCCTTGTAATCTCAAATTGCAGCTAGCGCACCGAACGGTGATGGTTCATCAAGGTAGAGTGAAGCCCCACCACCACCTCTCCACCCTTCTCCCACCCCTTCCCACAGGAGTGAAGAGAGGAAGACCCAGGAAAGTCCAGTCGCACCCTCAGAACGAGAAGACAGAGGAAACCAGGAGCGACTTCCTGACCCGGCAGCAATAGTCAGCAACTGGGAATCGAGCACTGATCACGACATTCCCATTCAGGCAGAGAGTAACGGAGATTCCGCTCCTCAGTAAGAAGCCCCGCCATCACCTCACGATACAAGCCCCTTATCTGGGAGCAGCCCAGACGGCGTGGAGCCGCAGGAGGAAAACAAAGGAGAGGAGGAAGATAGTGCCCCTTCCCCACCACCCCCCGCCCATTGCCCACCTTATGCGCTACGCTCCCTTGGCCCCCCATCCAGTCCACATACAAGTGATAGTGAAAACTCCTCCCGTACATGAAGCAGTGAAAGTTCCTCCCCGATGCATGGCAGCGCAAGTGCACCCCCTACACACTCGTACAACCTCCGACCTCAACCAAGGACTAAGAATGGAAGAGATTAGAGTGATTTTGTGTGTGGTGCTTATGATAACGATGTCGAGGGGTGACAGCCAAGTAAAAGTGACCCCTTTGACGAGTGGGGTCGTTTTTGAACGACAAAAAGATGTGGTATTCTCTGATCACACATGGTCAGTGGTGCTACATTTTGATTTAATGGAATTGAGGAGTGAGTACAAACAATTGGGAAATGCTTTTGAGGATATAAGTGTGAATATTAAGAGGAGAGTAAAACAGAGTTCAAGTGAGGGCTTTAATGTTCCTATGAGTAGGATGTTTAATGAGTATCAAGGCGTTAAGGAAGATCTAGAGATTTTAATTGGTTTACTAGAGAATAAGAGGTCCAAACGGGGTTGGATTAATGATGGGGGAACTTTATTAAAAACTGTTTTTGGAACTCTGGACTTGGGAGATTTAGAAAACATTAATCAGCGGATCGTAAGAGTGGAGAGAGCTGGGAACGACGCCGAAGCTGAGATTAGAAATCAGCTGATTTTTATGGGAAATTTGGAGATGAGGATTTGTAACAATACAAGATTTATTAGAAGTTTAATTTCCGAGACAACTAAAATCGGTAATGGAACACAGGAGTTAGCAGCGTGGAATCGAGATTTAAGTCAAAGAGTCAGACAGGAAGAGAAGTTGAGACAAGTTGGCCACGTTTTAGTAAACGTGCAGGTCGATTTAATTAATTTCAGACAAGCAAAAGAACAAAATTAAAGAACATGTACGAAATGCTGGAAATATATCGTCGATGATTGTGTCTAAAAGGCCCCTGCTCAAAAAACTAAACATTTATACCAAACTTAGTGATTTTATACTATTTTTTTGGCTATCTGGAAATAGAACCCCCATTATAACATTAAGTCTACTGTTCGACTTTCGTACACGTTTTCAGGAACACATTATGTATGAAAGTAGGGGACTGCCTGTATTGAGATTTTGAGTGAAATGTAGTGGTCTTTTATGTTTTACTATAGCTGTAAAATTTATTTGTGGTGCTTAGTTACTTTTGTTTATTAACTTCTGTCTAAGATTTCATTCTGAAGACATTCAATTTTACAGTTTTCTCCTTCCAATGCAATTCTGCAAAATAAGCATCGTATCAACTAATTATGGAGACAATTAAAAATAATGAAAATTCCAAACCTACTGAAAACAATCAAGAGTATTAAAAACAGAAAAAATTAATGGCTTATGGTATAAACAGAATTTATATAGATTAGAAATTGAAGCCATGATATCAAAGAACTATTCAAACCAGGAATGTTCATTCTCAAGCTAACAGATAAATTAGGCGTGCCTATGCTTCTTATTTGTCATTGTGAAAATTGAAAATTCATCTTTAAATTATTCAAATAATTTAATAGGTTTTAGAAGAATGTTTGAATTTGGATATTTGCTCATTCAAAGGATAGATATGCAAAAATGCAACAATCTCTTTCTATTAAAACTGTATGCATTAAAATAAATAGAAATGCAAGATAAAGAATTTCACTTAGTCTCAATTTCAAACCATGACAAAATTCAGCAACAAAAGATGCTTTATACAAAATTAAATTTCATATTTCTTTAGCAGGGATTTAGGACATGTATCACTGCCCAAATATATTGACCAACTGTCTTAAGCATACATCAAATGATTTATATAACCATTATTGCTATGGAAAAGTTTAGTTTTTGAGACAAAGGCATTGCATATCTCATTCAATGTCTGCTAAGTAGCAAAAAAGAATGTGTGATATCAGGTATAAATTTATCCTAAAAAGTGCCAAAAAATCAGTTTCCATAATAATAATAATATAAGTAAACAAACCTGAAGAAGAGCAGGTCCCATAACAGGCACCAAGAATCCTTGGTAAAGAAACTTGAGAAGCTGAGCTTTAACCTTTGGATGTGCGACCAATGCAATGGCATTGCAGAATTCTAATGAATTCATGAACATGTTCAATTCATTCAATTCATTGACATCATCAGTTGTAAATCGATGCCAATCTTCCATTTCAATAACTAGCTTCCGTGGAAGAAGAGAGTACAGACCACTAAGACCTGTTGCTAGAAACTGAAATAGTTATGCAATATGTAATCATATTTAATTAGTAAAAAGAATTTAATATAAATTTGATATGAAACATTCCCCATCTGATAGGCAATATAAAATAAATCTTTATTTATTTCTAACTAAAAATATATATCATCATATTCAATTACCTACCTGCCTGAAAACTTGTGAATAATCATAAAGAAATATAGAGATGAATAAATTTTGGAATGTTTTTCCCATATTACATACAATTAACATCAACCTTCCAATACACGTAAATTTAGATGCCCTTGTACCTACACCGCTAAAAGCCTCATAAATATCATGACCACGTAACCTATTCTTAAAACTATTTACCTGGCAAATGTTAGAATTTTCTGCTATGTACAATCCTACACTTTCATTCTTCTTAGAAACAGTCATACACAAAAGTAAGGCATCTCTGGCTTGCTGTCCAATCGCACCTTCTTTATGAATGAATGGTATGAGCAGCGAAAATATAATAAATCTGCAAGATAATGTATTTAAATTGCAACGCTGTAAAATCTATAGAAATTTCAATTTAAAATGCCATAATGATGAACTTACTTGGCAGGCGCTCGATCAGTTGAAGGAGTAAAGAAAATACCCAAAAGTTCCATGTTTTGCATTAATGAAACACATAGTTGATTTAATAGAATTACAAGTCGTCTTTCCAACTCCACTGGGTAATAATCAGTACATGTGTCAAGAAGTTTGAGCAAGGGACGGGCTACTGGTTCACGGCCAATTAGCTCGTGACCAGAGTTACTAATGAGCATTTCATACAATTTCAACTGTTCTTGTTTCATAATATTCGCATATTTTCCTGTGCTAAGACTCCACTGAAATAATTGATCAAGAACGTTTTCAGTCAGAAGAAATTCTAAACATGATGGTCCAGAGAGTGGTACAGATGATTTCAACTCCAGCAAAAGAATCGTTTCCATTTGGTCAAGATGGTTAACTACACTAAGTACATCATCTTGATTTGGGTAGTACTTGGGCGGCTGTAAAGATAATACCGTTGCTATAAAGGGCATTTCTAAACAATAATTAACGTGAAACACGAACAATCAAGCCATAACATAAGTTTAATAGCATTGTTTGACCTACCTGAGTCTTCTTCGCTATATCATGTATTTGTTGCCAATGTTTCCTAAAACTGTCATAACAAGCAATGGGATCACAATCTTTGGGAGGTGAATGCGTAGAGCGTTTACCCAAACTGGCCCTTAACGGGCTGTTGCGTATCCAACTCATATTTGCGCATTATCAGTTTAAACTATGTAATGAATATCCAACAGCACATTAAAAACCAGTAGCTGAAATATAACGAGATATGTGACTGAATGATAACTGCTACAAATATATTAAGATATTAATTTTTACTAAACTGCCGCTTAAAATAATATTATTAATAATAGTAAACGCAAACCCTTTTAATAATTACCTTTGCTGAAACACCTACCTTTTGGTTCGTATTATAACGTCTAACAAAACGCTCCTTCAAATAAAACACGCACATTCTACAGACCGAATACAATTTATTTATTACCAACTAGGTAAGTTCAATTGACGCATTAAAACTTCGTGTCTACTTGTTCTCATTCCAGATATTACGTTTTTCCAGACCAACGTAGGAATAGATATATGACTACAAAACAAATGACGTGAGGAAAGATGAGGAATAAAATTCGCTCGTATACATTTCGCTAATATCTTTAATATTAGAGTGAAGTTACTTTTCTTTTTTATTAGTCAAGTAACAGTGATCACAGCATTCCGATATTAGAAATATTTGTAAATAGGAATTATTTATTGCTATAAAAACGATATGGGTTTATATAACTTTAAATTGTTGAGCTATTTCACAATTTATAAATAAGCAAAATCTGTATGGGTTAGGCTTTGGTTAATTTATATATTATTTAGCATTTGAAAAGCAGCAATTAATCAACAAAAACGTGCCAAAGTTGGTTTCTCTGCATAGAAATGGCTGGAAGAGCTGGAACTTCGGTAAGCATGACAAATGTTTTCGTAATGGACATTCGTTTTTTATGTTTTCCCTAAAATGTAATTATTGATCGATTTAAACGCTATAATTAAGGATCATCGTGACAGGTGTATTCTACAAGTATGTTATAAATATTTAGTTCAATAATTGCCCTCATTTTTACGAGTTATGTCTTGGCTTTATATCTTATAAGGTAAGTGATGCTATTTAAGACATCATTTACTTAAAACTCTCACAGATACCAATTTTGCACGATGTAAAGGCGTACTTAATTTAACTTAGCTTTGTTTTCAATTTTTAACGGTATTTTTTAAACGATTTCAGAGACCAGAAGATCACAGAAGAAAATGGGATCGTGACGAATATGAACGTTTAGCTGCAGAAAGAATTCAAGAGGAATTGGATGCACAAGAAAAGGCCAAACAAAAATTGCCTCCAATCAAAAGGGATCTTCTAAGGCAGAGAGATTACAGGGTAGATTTAGAATCTAAATTAGGAAAAAGTGTAGTTATCACGAAAAACACCCCAGCTTCCCAAACAGGAGGGTACGTAAAGCGTTTAATGGCATCCATTTCTTAAACATTTTTGCTGACACTGGAGTAATAAGTTTTACCTTATAGGTATTACTGCAATGTATGTGATTGTGTCGTCAAGGATTCCATTAACTTTCTTGACCACATCAATGGAAAAAAACGTGAGTGGTCCATCGGAAAACAAGCTATTTTTCATTTAACAATAATTTGACTACATGGTATTTTCTTACAGATCAGAGAAATCTTGGCATGTCAATGCGTGTTGAAAGGTCATCTTTGGATCAAGTTAAAAAGAGATTTGATGTAAATAAAAAGAAACTTGAGGAAAAGAAGAAAGAGTATGACATCGAGCAAAGAATGAAAGAATTAAGGGAAGAGGTACGTTTTACATAAGTTCCTATTGTTGATATGAGAGACATAGTCAAATGATTTACAGATTAAGTCCAAACATGTCATTGCGATTATGATTTCACACTTTTTTGCCCTAATATTGCACTTTCACTTCTTGTGAAGCATTATTCGTCCAAGTTATTCAGAAAATACAGTAATTTTAAATTCGTTCTATTTTCGAAGAATCTTTTCGATTAAATACACCAAAAGCATTTTCTAATTATTTATACCACAATTTCAAGTTGTAAAATATCAAATGTTAATTATTTTTGAAATTCTTAAAACAATTAGGATTTGGCAAGGTAGGTGATATATGCCATGCTAACACAAGTTGGTGCTCGACTGTAAAATCGAGCACTCTAAATCCTAAGAATGCATTTCAGACCTTTTTCATGGGAGAGCAATCCATGCAAAGTTAATCAAGATTATAATACTTAGTCCTATGCATTTTTTTGTTAACAGGAGGAAAAACTAAAAGAGTACCGTAAGGAAAAGAGAAAAGAGAAGAAACGAAAACTGGATGAAGTTGATGGGACTGTGGATCATGATCCTGAACTCTCTGCTATTATGGGATTTTCTGGATTTGGTTCATCAAAAAAGTAAAACTTAAGGGTTCATGTTGTTGGGGAAACACCACCAAAGGAAATGTTCTCGAACAATATAGACTTTCATTTGTACATTAATTTTAATTAAACAAACTTATATGCAAAACTTTGTATTGAAACAATTTTTCGATAAATAACAAACCATTATATTTAAACAGTTGTGATTTCTTGAAACTAAATATATGTGATTTTGGATTAATATTTTTATCTGGTCATATTATTTTCAATCCATTAGTAATGCCTCATCATTTTCTTCACTGCTAAGTTCTCTCGAAGAGGCAGATCTGTAAATAATTCATTTTTTTCACTTCAGCTAATTGTAAGTGGATAAGAAAGATGACAATGGAATTAATTTATTCAACTAGTTGTTATAAGTGATACCCATAATTACCTTAGGGTACGCCTGAGAGGTAAATTGGTATGATTGTCAAATAAATTTGCCAGATAATATCCCTCATTAATTTCAACATTTTCCTTTTGAAAAAAGTACAGTTATAACACTCATTTTTATTCAAGTTTTTTCACCCATTTTGTCATAAAGGAATTTAAAATATAGACTCACAACAATTCTTGATATTGCATCAGGAATAATTCTTGAGACATTTGACGATGATCCTAAAGTTACTTGAGAAGTTATAGAACCATCTGTTGAATCATTCCAATCATTTAGTAGCAAATGTGTGGTGGTTACAAAAGCGGGGGAAAATTTTCCTTGGATTAAATTTAAATGTTGACCCATTGCATTATTATCTTTGGTACTAGGAGAGCTATGTATTGTTTTATTATCATTGTTAGCTACGATGACAGACTTATCACTTAACTGGGACTGTAAAGTAATAATAATGAAAAAGTAAGAAATAATGTATATCCAACCAAATGAACATTTTCATCAAAAGTCTTACCAATGAGTCATCATCTTGGAAGTCTGCATTTTCTGAATAATAACCATCTGAAGGTACTGAAGAAGATTTACTTTTTCCAGACGCTTCACTTGTAGAGTGGTTTTTTGAACTGATAAATGAATCCTTAATCATAAAATTGTGATCTGAGTTTAAAATGCTATCAGTTTGTAATTGGCCATCTATCAAAATAATACATTCACTGCTCTTCTTTAGAATTTTCCTGCATTCTTGACTTTTATCAGTGTGTAATTCTTTTTCACTGTAACTTTTCAATTTTTTATTACATGGCAACTCCATAGTACAAGCTTCTTCCTGTTAAAAGTAGTTGGGTTTATTGAATGAAGTTAAATTTGTTGACTGTGAAAAGTTATAGATTTAAGTTTCCCTTGCCATTTTGTGATATTAACTTGGAAGCTAATTAGGTTGAAAGGTATCACAAAACCATCAAACTAAAAGATAAAATTTTCATTACATAACAAAAAACAACAAAAAATGTGGGTTGATGCTTTTGGGAGGCACTGCATGGACAGCATTACTGCTCTCGACGTTTCACCTTCGATGCTGAAGGCTTCTTCAGGAGTGAAGTGCAGGGGCAGTCCTGTGTCGTCTTATATATACTGGAGTCACTTATCTCTATTGACGGTTGGAGTCGTCGCGGCCAATGGCCGTCTGTCTGAGAGTTTCCTTTCTCTTTTTAGCCGTTGTTGTCATTACGGCCATTGGGAAAGTGGTCATTCCTTTCTCGCTTAGAAGAGGGGAGACGCAGTCTATGAAGTCGCTTGCAGTTGCGGCAGAAGCTACATAGGACAAAGCAGTCGATCCATCGCATGCCAACTAAAGGAACATAAGAGAGCCATAGAAAACAGACAGTGGAAGGACTCCACCATAGCAGAACACTCCACAAACCCCGGCCACAAAATAAAAATTGAAGACGCCAAGATACTAGTGAAGAAGGAGTACTACTATCAACGTTTAATCTGCGAAACCATCGAAATTGCGAAACGCCCTGATAATTTCAACTGAGACGATGGCTACCAACTAAGCCATACGTGGAGACACTTCTTCGATCCGCGGGTGAAGGGCGCCAGACCAACGGACGATAGAGAAAGGAACGACCACTCTCCCAATGGCCGTAATGACAACGGCTAAAAAGAGAAAGGAAACTCTCAGACAGACGGCCATTGGCCGCGACGACTCCAACCGTCAATAGAGACAGGCGACTCCAGTATATATAAGACAATGCAGGACTGCCCCTGCACTTCACTCCTGAAGAAGCCTTCAGCATCGAAAGCGAAACGTCGAGAGCAGTAATGCCGTCCACGCAGTGCCTCCCGAAAGCAACCCGCATCATCAAACGCTGCGAAAACCTCCAAACGAAAAAACAACAAAAAATGTTTAAAATATACTCCAATTCAGAAAATTAACTGTAAACTAAGACAAAAGTATTTTCCATCGCTGAATTTTTATTCATATGAAGCTGACAAATTGTCTCTCCAAATGCCAGTAAAAGTTTGGGAAAAACTAGACCCGTTTCAATTTTACTAATCTACAATAGATGAATTATCACTAATGATGCTCACTTTGTAAACTAAATGCACCAATTTGTTTTCCTAAACTATATATGGCTATTGGAAAAAATTTGATTTCACTCATTAGGAAATCAGGATAGTAGTAGTAGTTTACTTGGTCCAGAGATCACTATTTATATAGATATATGACAAGTAAATGATAAGATTAATATATTTTATTAATATAAAATAAAAAATGTAATAATATTAGAATAATCATATACCAAACATTGACACTTATACATCATTCATATAATCACCTAAAATATAATACATTTTAACAGGAACTGCCTGGTACTTCTCTCATTAGTTTGTATCAAGTAATTCTCATTTTAAACAAAATTAGTATATTTTCACTCATAGTCATATTACAATGACCGTTATGTATCATATTGTGTTCTTTCATTATTACTACATAAGGGAAGTACAGACTCCAGAATTGTATTTGGTTCATTTTATTTCATTTTTGAGGAATTCGTTTACAAGCAACCAAAATTTGAAAGGATAAGAGGGAACCATTGGAAACTTAGCTGGTAGCATTGATAACAATTGTTACAGAGGAAAACTTGGAATAAGAGCTTTTGCACATCTACCATACTTCAACTTGAGATGCATACTAACTTTCAACTCCTAGTTGCTCTTAAATTCTTGTATGTATATGTTTATGTATACATGCAAGTGCACACACACACACATTCTCTCTGTCTGATGAAAGGCTATGTAAAAAATCTGGGACATAATAATATAATCACTCATTTCTCATTCATTGAAATTGGTCATTTAATCCATGGTATGCCAAAAATTGATTAGTAGATGATTGATGGGGCAATTCTGACGGGTAAGGATTCTCAGAATAAAGGGCCGTCAGCTTGGCAGATTGAATAGGAGAGAGGAACAATTGAGTGAATTGCTCCTCCTCAGAAGTTTATGGATCTGTCCATGGAAGGTATGATAAAAAATGTCTTTAAATATTATGGAGGCATCATTGGACATGCCTTGCTGAAAAATGAACTATTACAACCGAAATCAAATAACTAAGGATTGTTATGTAAGCGTTGGCAAATAAACAAAAGGTTGAACAGGACACCAGTTATATATGTGGAATGCTTCCTCGATGTGAAACAATTTTAATTTCATATAAAGATCATTTTTTACTGTAAAATAAAAATTTTCAAAAGATTGTAGAGGGAAGATAAAATTTACCAGCCCTTCTGCCTTATCATTTATTTTTTATTCCCAATAAATATTGAAATATTCATGACAAAATTAAATTTGTAATTTGTTTTTGCTTTCTCTATAAGAAATGAGTAAATAGCACCTATATCTGGCATTAAATGTTTTTTTTATTTTAAGCCGCATCATTTTTTATTCCCAATAAATATTGAAAAATTCATGAGAAAATTAAATTTGTAATTTGTTTTTGCTTTCTCTATAAGAAATGAGTAAATAGCACCAATATCTGGCATTCAATGTTTTTTAAAATTTTAAGCTTTAAAAATTTGATTTTTTCATTTGGAAAACAGTAAAAGTCATAAACTCAATGCTCTATACCACTGTAGAGATAAAGAAAATAGTTCATTGTGACATATAAGCATTCCAAAAGTATGAACTGATGGTTTATGCATAACATTTTTATTGTGATTAATAACATTATTATTATTAAATTGTCAATTAATGCAGAAGAGAGAAAAGTCTTAGGTAACAAATTTGACTTACACTTAACAATAATGAATGTGAATCAAACTTACCTAGTTAAATCACCAGAATGAAAGTGTTACCCTTATGAGAATTTAAAGAAACTAATCTATTTTAGCTAGTTCATAAACAGCATTTACAGCCTTTTACAATGAGCACAACAACAATAACAAAGATATGTACTACCCTCAGCAGGATTTGAACTCGTGACCCTAGTGTTGGGAGCTAGACATGCTAACCAATCATCTATCAAAGTTCAATTTAAATCATGACAAAAAATAGCTTTATTTTATAGCAGAGAGTGATGCTGCTTTAGAGGCATCATTAAAATAAATAAATAGTTTCCTCATCTCATAATTGAAGATACTGTGCCAACAGAAATAATGATTAGTTTTTAGCGCTTTTTAAAAAAATCTCTCTTTTGTATTCAGTTTGTCTGTCTGTCCATCCATCCACCCATCTGAGCAATATCTCTGGAATCCTGCAACTTGGAGAAGCCAGGTTTTCATGACAGGTTGGTCAACATGAGGGCTAGACATGGTACAAATTTTGTAGACCTAGGATCAGTTGATGAGGAGTATATGAAATTATTTTTTCAAACCCTTTGTTTCGATGCTACCCCCATAAGAAAACCATTAAAATGGATGAAGGGAATTATAAATTTTCATTTTTAAATTAGTAAAATTAAGATATTAGCTTGGGACATGAACAGTTCTACTGTTGAAAACAGAATTAAAATCAGTGTTGAACAAGAGTTTACAAAGGGTCTCAGGGATCTTGCAAATGCTGATATGTAAGGTCCATTAAATGCTGAGTAATGCCCACTGATAAACACCAACATCCAACAGCACTGCCAGCAAGCCCTACTCCCATGTCCATGAATGCAACATGCCACATGGTCCCCAGACAATTTAGAAATGCAGCCAATGGGAGAGGGTGAGTTTCCAGCACCTTAAAACTGGGACAATTCAGCTTAGGGAAGGAAAAACCTTACAGAAAAAACCCCGGTCCTCCTGGTAAGGGGTTTTGTGGTGGAGTAGTATTCCTCCCATGTAAAAACCTAAAATATGTATTTACAATACTCAAAATTGCCTCAGAAATCGGACGGGAAATAGATTTACGACCATGGCAAAAGGAAAGGATAAATGATTATGTAATGCTTTTAATGGTAATTAATAGCCTATTTATAGGCATCACAACCAATGATGCAATCGTGACATAATACTAAAATCAGAAAAAAGCGGCTTATGTAATTTGCTATGCAATTCTTCTCACTTGTTTAAATATGCTCTCTACACAGCTTCACCTGAAAGCACCATCAATCATTATTGATCACTGCAAAAACCTACAATCAAAGATCATAATTCTAGCCATATTGGACATGAAATTATGGCTCACATTTTCACAAAAATCTAATTTATGACTTTAACCAGAATTATAGTCAGAATTTTTTCAGAGGGAATTTTGATATTTAAAAAAAATAGTACAATTTAAATTGCACATATTTCTCATATACTACATATTCATTTGGCCTTTCCTGATTTGAAGGTACTCCTACAGTTACAAATATAACAAAACTGCAGATAATGTCATCTGCACATAAATGGTATTAATATATTGATAACATCATATTTGTGAAAATCAAACTTGTTAAATAGTGACATCATACATAAATGTAAAGTATTATGGGAAATGGGGAAGCCACAAAGATCTACAGCATTATTTTTAGATGAAGATTGATGAGAGAACTGCGGAAGGGATAATAATTGGGCATAATAATTGATATATTATAATGTTGCTGGATGCTGTAGTTATTTTTTTGAGAAATAGGGCTTATACAGTATTGTTTATGACTTCATGCCCTATATCTGAATGAATTTTAATCAAAACCATTAGAGCCATTTTCGAATAAATTGACAATTTGTGCAAATCAATAAACCACCCCTCATTGTTCCACTATATTTTTTTATGTTTTCATAGTTTCTATTCTGGATAATATTATGCCTAAATACAAAATATCATTTGATTTTCTTGAACCACTTAGTCTCTAGAGCAGTGGTTCTTAAATTTTTTTTGGGAGCAACCCAAATTCCAGAGTATGGTGACCCATGTCCTCATAAACTTCACTTGAATAAATGATAAAATAAATAGGAGTTAAATAAGTAAATGAATTTTTAAGTTCTCAATCCATTTGAATAGAACAGGTATTTAGTAGAAATGGTATTTTTGGATATTGACAGCCATGGAATACCTTAGATAACCCACTCAAAATGGCTTGGTGACTGAAGGGTTAAGAACACTGCTCTAGCCTTACACAGACAGATGGAGACACAGATACAGTGTGATTAAAGCCACGGTTTTTGACTCAGGTACATCAAAATGTCAAAGTTGATTTTTTTCACAATACTTATACACATATATGAGGAAGTAAAATACTAATATGGTTCCATATAATTGATGAAAGGAGTTAGGGTAAATGGGATAACTGAAATATTTCTTTTTATCATGCATAATGTCTATTGCTTATCAGTCTTCATTTGCAGATAAATAAATCTCTATTTTATAAAACCAAGTAAATAGATAAATTGACTCACCATAGTACTTTCAGACTGACTTATTTTTACAGTTCTTATTGTGGAGGTGCTATTCACTGAAGTAGTTTCAGTATTAAAGCTGATGGTAGCTCTAATATTTTTACTTGCATCACAAAACAAATGTTCACTCAAATTAATAGATATGGATTGTTTGATTTTCTTAATCCTTTTGTAAAAATGCTGTTTGTCAGAATTACTGAAATGTATTTGAGATGTACCTGTTGTTTTCTTGAATCTATTATCTTTGAGAGCTAAGAAATTAATTGATCTGTTTCTCTTAACTTCTGAATTAATTATTTCATTAGGATGTAGCACTTTCCTCACATAAATTCCTTGACTTTGGTTTACTGGTTGAGGTTCATTAGAATTTATCTCATCTGATTCTTCATTTAAATGTCCTGCATTATGAATGTCAGCTTTTAAACTATGTTGACATTCATAATCATTACTCTTTATAAGACACAAATGCCCTTGTTTGTTATTAAGTGTCTTATACTGACAATAATTATGTTTAATTTCTCTGTTTCCAGAAGCATCTCTCACAACATATCTTAAATTCTCTTCATTTCTAATGTCATTATATCTGTCTAAATCTTCACTCAGTGAATTTCCATCAGAATTGTGAGTTGTTTCATCCATTATTTCATTTTCAGTCACTATAAAATCATTTGAGATATTGTTCTGGGTCTTTTCGCTAAATATGGTGGCCTGATTACCAAGCATTATTTTCTTTAATTCACCTTCATTACATAATTCTTTTTTATGTTTTGGAATTAATTTTTTCTCCAAATTTATTTCTCTTTTCTTATTCAAATGCTTAATTTTTTTATATTTTCCCATGCCTTCATTAATATCATCCTGTGACAAAGTGTTTCTTAATGAAACGTTCACATTATCTTCCTCTGATATGATATTGCTAATTCTATGAGTTGAATTAACACTCTGGTCAAGAATGTTATTGTTTGCTTTAAAAATACAACTTAACTGAAGATTGTTTCCTTTTTTCCTTTCATATGTTTTTATAGATTGTACTGATTCATTTGCCTTTTCAAAATCAACTTGTTTACAGCTTCCCTGTACTGAAAATATATCTTCATTTGTAAATTCTTCTAAGCTGCCAGCTTCACTTGCAGATTCTATGCTGTAATTGTCATATGGCATTTCTCTTTCCTCCGAATACAGAGTAAAAAGATTTAGTAAATTTTTTGATGCTTTTGATTTGTTCTTTCTACTGATTTTATGAGTATTTACATCCAGAGGTGTATAAATTCCTGCTGTTGTATTTCTTCTCTTTTTAAAAGGATATTTATCATTACTATTCCTTCTAGTTATCAATTTCCTTACTGTCGAAATCATTTGAGAAACTGAATACATAATGATCGAGCATTTGCCATTTACTCTGAAAATCAATGTTCTCAAGTTAGGTATTTTATACAAACATTTATTCATCAAAACTCCAACTATCACTAGTTCATACTTGTATGGTTTCCCCATAATGTTTGGAATTCCAAATTTATCCAGTGTGCGACCTTGAATTTGAGACTCTGTTAGAAATGGAAATCTTAATTTCGTTACAGACAATTCCTTAAGAAATGTATTAGGGCAAAAATTTAGTAAGGGACTTGTTTTATATTTAAGAACTGTATTCTGTTTCCTTTTGTAAGCTGTGTTGAGGCCTGAGGATCCAATTGATTCACAAAATTCGAAAGTATTCATAGTTTCCTATTTCTTAGAAAAAATTAAAAATTCTTATTCTACTAGGTACTTATTTTTCAGTTTGGAAAGTTGAAGGAACGAATTATATTTCCCAATAAAAGTCAACAAACAAAAGAAATTGAATAATACAGTACTTACAAAGTTGTTACCGATATATTAGTTTATGCCTGAAAGGCTGTACTTGATCATTAATTAACGTCAAATGAACCGCTATGCTGAAACGACAATATTTAAAATAAATATAGATGCATTACATTAATCAAAAAGGTATAATAGATTTGACGTATATATGATGGTAATGTGCGGCAATGCAACATCCAAGTAAGCGCTTTCACGTAATAAGAAATGAATAACGAATTATGCAAATTTATATCCCATGATTCAATATAAAGTTAGAAGCAAAAAAAGAAATTCAATGTTAATAACGTTTTCCCAATGAACCGGGGATGATATTCATGAATAAAAAAATCCCAAAAATTCCGATTCTCCTCCTTCAGTACAAAATTTGGTAATCATGAAGTTTAGTCACTTTTATTATGAAGGAGGTTTTAGCACTCAAGAAAACCCAAATTCAATTTTTAAAACATTTATTACTTTCATGTTTAATAAAAATTCAAGTGAATCACAAAACATACTCCTCAATAACACAAAGTAAAAAGCACGGAGCAGACGAAAACGACACCCAACTCCGTCTCCATATCACCTACCAGTTTGGTCGCTCAAGTTTTAGTTCCCAAAGTCGCTGCAAAAGGTAGTCTTGCTGAAGTCATGTAGCGTACGTATGATACATATGTAATTTTCGTGGTTCTATTTGCGATAATAGTTTGTTACGTAAGAACGCATTGGTAATATAGGTTTAGAAATCAATCTATGAATATAAACTATTTGTTTTTACGAAGTACCGAGTATGTTACATGAATTACGTAGCGGGTCAATTGATTGGAATTACGCTGGAAAAAACCTCTTTCAGGGTGTAATTACAGGACGGAATGTTTATTCAGGTCTTCAGTATTTCGCTTAAGGCGAAAGATGGGTGAGGTGTAGCGTGATTCTCGACCAGTATTGCCGCGCCACCATCGCTCAGGTACTGGTTCAAATATTTCTACTCATGTCCGTTGAAGTCGCTAGTATCGTGGAAAAACGGGTGGCGGCAGTTCATATTACATTTTTGCAATGCCGTCTGTCTGTCTGTTACTGGCTCTGGAGCCTAGACGGTAGAGCGAAAATGAATGAAATCTCGTACTTAGGCATTTTATCATACTAAGCGGAGTATACATAGAAATGGCTGACATTGCTCAATAATTAATAGTTTATTCTACGCATTTTTAACAACAATCCGATTTTCTCAAAAACGGCTCTAACGATTTTGATCAAATTTCGTACAGTTACTTGAGTTTCAATAATACTGCATAGCTCATATTTCTCAAAAAATGAATATAAGGCTAGTTTATTCTTGGGCAACTTTAACAAAAATTGGATTTTCTAAAAACAGGCTAATACGATTTTCATTTTCTAAAGATAACTAAACAACGTATTATACAGAGTTTCCAGAGATCGTACGGGTGGGGCGTGTCTACGGTTAGACTCGTAGGGTGAGGGGGAGAAAGTGTCAGCCAATAAGAGGTCTTAAATTTCCCACGCTTTTCAAAAATTCTTGACGAGCGCTGTTGACACGATTGCTCACTTCTCTCGGTCAGTTCTTCTGCAACACTTGTGCTTCGTGGTTCCGTAGTGGTTTTTTGGTGAATATTTTGAGTTTGATTTATATATTTTCTTCTTTTTTCATTAAGTGTCCATAGTTTCATATTATTTATATATTTTACCGATTATTTTTCATTCCATTTATTTTAATTATTTTTTTATTTATAGAAGATCCTGCTAATGCTACTCCGAAGCATAGAACTTCACTCGCCCACAGCTCCTGTTGAAATGAGCGAAATTCGAAACGTGGTAACATTGGGTCGTAGCCTAAGCGAAATAACCCGAATGCGGATGGAATACTGCGAATCTGACGCGCACGACTTCGGGAAACGCACCATAGTACCCATATATGTGAAAGTTTGTACAATGTATTCCGTACCGATTTTTTCTTAAAATGTCAACGACGATAACGAACACATGGCTGTACTCACATTGTTGAGAAAATTGCGGCATATTGCTCCATATCTCAACTCGCTGAAGAACTTAACAGAATGTGAATAACTTCAGCCGTTAGTGAAATAAAAAATTATGTATCCTTACCCGACGAAAAAATTTACGTCGGTGTAATGGAAAAATGTCTCTATCGCATTTACGTTCTATTAGAGATATACCCAAAGTGTCTCCTATGAAATGTAGGCGAAGGATTAAATCGACAGAACCTTCAGTACTCATTCCTATATCTTACTCCGTTCTCGAGATATGCGAATTTATATTTGGATAACGAGAAAGCGCGGCATATTTTTCGTGTTCAACAATTTCAGGTAGCATAGCATTCATGTAAAAGAACACCAGTTTTTCCTCCATATTTTTTTTCCAAAACTCATCGTGCTTATAAATTCCCTGAATAAAACATTCCTTTGGAGTAACAATGAAATCGCAAAACGAAAACCCAGAAACATGTAATTGTCCTTGTACTTGATAATGGTAATTGTGGTTTTTTTTCAGCTTCAGTTCCCTATGAAGGCAAAACCCTTTCAGCTTTTCCGCTGCTTCCTCCAGTCATTTTTTCTGCAGATTTTGGGCATTTCACCTCGATAAGACCACCATCTTCCATAATTCCATCGGGAGATGCTGCTAAAAAACTATGCTCCAAGTCAACAAAGAGACCGCAACTGGTAACTTTTCTTCCAGTTTGTTTTGTGTATTCTTTAATGGCCCCACCTTCGTTCTGGAGCCCATATTTCGTTGCAGCATTTTCAAAACAATCTGAATATAGGAATTGATTAACAAGAGGAGTCCATTTCGAATTTTTCCTTCGTTTGCATACAGGTCCGAAATTAGACGCGGTTACTCGATTTTTCCTTTCTTCGAACCATTTCTCACACTCTACCTGGCCATGTGTGCATTGAAGTAAGTAATTACGTGATTCCTTATTAACATTTTCCTCTACTTTCTGTACTTCGATGGAAACAAACAGCCCTTCTTGCTTCGCCGGTTATCCTGTTTCTGATTCTCCATTGTAGTCTTCCGCACTACCGATGAACCACTATACTCCTTATACGTCTGTTCTGCTATTACCTCGACTTTCAAATGTGATACATTTAGAATTGAAACTTCGCCTTCTTCTCAAGATAGATATTGTTTCTTCTCAGTAGGTGCTCTATCGCAAAGCGAGCGACGTTGCCGCGATGGGGTTTTACCGTAGTGGGTTTTTACTTACAATGGAGGGTTTTACCATGGCGGGTATATCCGAGAGATGAGCGATAAGCTGAGCATCCAACTGAAAGTCCTCTCGATCGTAGCAAAGGTTTGCAAAATTCTTTTTGTTTTTATACTGACCGGCACAACCGTCCGAAAAGTAAACGATCTTTTCAACATAGGGGAGATCTCTCTTGACGTGATCTAGTACACTAGCTTGGAATGTGCAAAATGTTGTTGTATCATGCGTAAGACAGTCACTTAGAATGCAAAATGATTTGTTTTGCACGATACCCTCCTTCTGGAAGTATATCACAAATGGGTGCACTGTGGCCTGTAAGTTGGACCAATGAAAACTTTGCACTTCGTCCTGTACAACAAAACTGAAGTTCTCAGGAAAATCTACAATTATAATACAATCCTTATCACTTAAGGTGTTCTTTGTATGTGTCAAAAAAGACGCTCTCCGTTTTGCAATGAAATGATGATCTTTAAGGTTGGTGAGATTACGCAACAAATTTTCCTAAAATTCCGTTCCCTCTTCTATAACTTCGGTCATAGAACAGCAACGTGAGATGATCTCCCACTGTTTGTATCTTATTTCCTGGCTCAACATATCCCCTGTGGGGAAGAGCAACCTAACACCGTCTTCACCCAGACACATCTCACAATTTCAGTCTTCTAGCATGCAGTTTTCAGATGTAATATCACATACCATTGCTTGAAGGTAATCATTGTAATTCCGCATTGTCTCACATGCCCCAATCATGAGTTTCATGTTCTGGTGCTGTGTGCACACACATACGGTATGCATACCCAGTGATCTGGCCAGCACGCAGTACTTGGGATGCAAAGCAGCAAATTTACTAAATCCGACCTTCAAATTTGGATTTTTTCTTCTAAACTCTGCATACAGTTCCTGGAGATTTCCAAATAGAAGGCGCTTTTGAATTTTTTCCTTTCCATTTTCGGAGTTAATACTCATACAGTCTTTTATTCCAGGGAAATGCCGAGACATCTCACCATCCTCAAAAAATTCCCTTACCTTTTGAGTAACTTCTTCCATTATTGTATTCGTCCCTTGTCTAGGTAACACTATCGGTAGGACTCCCGGCTCGCTAACAAGTCTACGAGTTAATTTTATTAAATATTTGATATATCGCAAAAATATTTTAGGACGTCACTAGTACTGACATTAGCTTCAATTGAGCCGATTTTGAACAAAATTGGAGAGGGTCGAGCAACCACATATTCTTCAACTAGGCCAGGGGTGGGCAAACCATGGCCTGCGGGCCATATGTGGCACTCGAGAGCATTTAATGTGGCCTGCGAAGCTTTGGTGAAAAAGCAATCTGTAAAATTTAACACAATTTTATATTACTTTTTGTAAAATTACGACAATAAAACCTTTAGTTTTGAAAATTTAGCCCTACAGTCCTTGTTGGTGCTTGTTTTTCACTTATGTATGATGCCTAAGAATCTAAGCAATTTCCGATTTAAACTCTAATCTGGACCGCCTAAGCATTGGCATCTTTCAATGTGGCCCGCTGAAGAATTCACAAACACAGATGCGGCCCTCCATGCAGAAAAGTTTGCCCACCCCTGAACTAGGCGATTAGGAATGGAATTGCCCGCCTTCCTTCACCCACCATGACAGGAATCGTTTCCCTTCGTGGCCAAGGGACTTCAAACAAGGGGAGGAAGGTCTCGAGCAAAAGCGTCATAAGAAGGGTCGGGAGGGATGGTCTGAAAGAATGACTTAACTAGCGCTCGTTCAGCTGGGATTGCCACTGAACGATACATAAAAATTGATTTTCTATTTCCATGATAACTCAGTTAATAATTAAAATAATTGCACCAAACCTTTTTTGCTTTTTTGTAAAAATTAGGTTGTCCCCATTGGAGAGAATTTTCGCTTAACGCGCTGATATAAAAAAGTTGTTAAAATTTTCCTAATTTGTTATTGTTAGAATATGCTAAAATATGGACAATTTGATTATAAATTGAAATATAACTGTGAAAACTGCAAGTTGATAACTTCAACCGTTTTGCCGCAATCTTGGAAACACGATTTCGGCCGACCCACCTTTCGCCTTAATCCATATTCGATAAATTTATTGTGGCTTTGGTCGACTATGAAATTCACTCTATAGAGGATAGATAGGTGGAGGTAAAATTTGGACTTTTTCAATATCCACTGTATCTATCAGGAAATCTAGTGCCCTTTACTTCAGTTCGGCTTCAGGCATCCATAACAATATCCAAAAATATTATCAGTACATCTAATTTTACTTATGGTAAATATATGCGACATTCAGTATTTTATTATAATACGAAATGAGAATATTATTACAAAATACAGGCAAACATTCGAGACGAAATATAAATGTTTTCACAGAAAGTATTACACCGTCAAGTAATATATTTATGCCTCATTTTTTTCTCAAGCTGACGATTATTTAAATTTCATAATATATCCAGAAGGCATTTTGTCTGAAATTTGACATTTGGAAATGCTATGCAGTAATATTGTCACATTAAATACGAACGTCATATTTGTTTTAGTAATCCAATGAGATATTTTATAGTAAAAGTAAAACGGGAATATGAAATAAGAACACAATGGCATTTTAAATCTGTATTAAAACCGTTTATTTAATAAAGATCAAGTGTGTGGGAAAAATCTATAGAACCTTAAGGATTCTCTAGAAAAACCCACAAAGGAAGGGGGGTTAAAAAACCTGCGAAGGATAATAGAAAATAAGCTAACCAAACTACGATACACAACTAATTAACCAGCACCTGAAAATAAAGGACAAGAATTACTTAAAACACCAATTCAAATGACCAAATTCAATGATGAACAATAATATAAAATAAAATAAATAAGTGCAAATAAAGTTGATCAATATTCTATTTGCCCAGCTCCTGAAAAGAAAGAAAGATGACTACTAAAAATATCTATTCAGAACACTAAAAACTATAGTGAAAACTAAGTAGGTACATATAAAATAAATTACTGCAATTAAAGTAGATACATATACATCTAAAAAACTTAGCAGAAATGCTGTGCATTCAAGCCTCTTCCAGACTAATGTTATCTATTCTATTTATGCCTTTGCTGGCTAAATGCATTTAGGTAAATATTGAAAAACTCAATTCAACTGAGGAAGCACACCTGAAAAGACAAAAAGATAATTACAAAATATATCAAATCACAAGAACAAAAACTATAATGAAAACTAATAACACAAATATATATACGTAAATTCAGGGTCAGTTACAGGACTAGGCGACCTAGGCAAACACCTAGGGCTATGAGGAGAACACCTAATGGCACACATGGTCAGACATTGTAAGCTGTGGGCCTTGTAAACAACATTCGCCTTAGGCTCTCGCATTCTCTGTCTGTCACTGTATACATTAAAAAACTTCAGAGACGTGAATTGCATTCAGTATACATACAATTCAACTGAGGAAGCAACCTGAAAAGAGAGAAGGATAGTTTTATATAAAAATAGCCGTCGTCCGTTGGTTGGTTGGTCATGCTATGCAAACGCTAATAACTCGGGAAATAATAATGATAGAAACTCGAAATTTGGTAGGGATGCTTGATTAACACTTCTTCAGATAATGACGAATTTAAATCGTGAAAAAATTCCTTGGTTCGTCCCATTTCCCATTATTTAACATGTAAAACGTGATTTTTCAACGTGCAGGCTTTTATTCATTTGGAAATTAAAATTAGAAGATATTAACAGACGACCTTTGGATTTGAACCATTTTGAGGAAAAATTTATAGTTTCTTATTCCGTTCGTCTTTTTTTGCCCACATTTCGAAATATTCCATGTTAAACGTTTATTTATATATATATATTTTGTGGAAATCTCGCCATTTTAACGTGATGTTGCTATGTCGACCGTTATCATTGTTACACCTCAAATTACTATTATTGTATACATCCTTCTGGGAATAAGCGTGCCTTGAGTGCTTCAATACGAGAGAGAGAGGAAGGAAGGGGAGAGATTGGCGTGTTTTGTGAAAAATAAGTATATTCACGTAAATATAAAAAAATTTAAGTATCGACAGTGTCATTTTAGAAAAATTGGAAATAAAAAGCATTCTTAAGTTAAATTCTTTTTAACCATACGTGCTTACGAATTTATATTGTTATTCCTCAAATTAATTTCGTAACAATGGCCGAAGTTTGGAAATGAATATAAATTTATATTGTTATTCCTCAAATTAATTTCGTAACAATGGCCGAAGTTTGGAAATGAATATAAATTAAAATTCAATTAAAACTAAAAGGTCATTTAAAACTGTTAACAGGCAATTTTCGAAGAAACAACAGTGGATCTTTTAATGAATTGATTTGTTTTTATAAAAGGAATTTTCGTGCTTATTTAATACAGAGTAAGTTCTAAGGCTTATAATCCATTTAAATCTAATAACAGTGGCTGTTATAGTTTAAATTTATTTATTCACTTTACAGATGAATTAATTTTAGGCTAGCATTGCCTATTATAAAAGGAGTTACTTTGGAATTTACAGTATGCAAAGTGGAAGTTGTACTGAATTGATTCAAGTATATTTCAAAGCAAAAATCAATTTAAAACTATTGAAAGTTGTTGTTTTGGAAACTGAGAAGTCCAGAGTGGTGAGCGGACGCTAAACGATATTAAGGTACATTTTATTCCAAAATCTATTTAAAGTATTATCAGAGGCAATTGAAGATTGAACAAATTTTTTGTTACCGGAATTCTGCTTATTTCATGAAATTGAAATGCCAATGCATTAATCCATTAAAATCTGATAAGAGTGGCTATTTTAGTTGAAAGAAATATATGTTCATGGTACTTTTATTCACTTTTCAGAATGAATGAATTCTAGGTTAACATTGCATATTATAAAAGGATTTTCTTTGGAATAAGAAGTTTGTTATGTGGTTATTTTAACTGAATTGAGTCAAGTTCTCTTCTAAGTTTGAAATCCATATAAAACAGGTGAAAGTGGTTGTTTCGGAAAATGAGAAGGCAAGAGTGCTGAGCAGACGATAAACGATATTGAGGTACATTATATTCCAAAATCTATTTAAAGTATTATCAGAGGCAATTGAAGATTGAACCAATTTTTTGGAACCAGAATTCTGTGTATGGTTCGGGAAGCGTCTTTTATAGCCTCTCCCGTTCAAATCTCAATCTCACCTACCCGCGGTGCACCCTGTTTCAGCAGACGAGGCTATGATGACCGAGTGACTGCCGGAATAAGTGGTCCCCCCTCTATCTGCCAACGGCCTCCTAGGAGGGCAGAGGAGCAGACTGAGGGCTAGGGCACCCTTCTGCCCTTGGAGTGGGAAACCACTCCTAAAGACGAATGAACCATTAACTGGTCAACGGCATAGGATAGAGAAGGCAACAGGAAACCACTCTATTAAAAATCCTAATGGATATCCCTAGAAGATCGCAACCATGAGAAGAGTAAGAGAAGAGGTGGTTACTGATCATGGGCTTTGGAACTCAAGATCTGGCAGGGGAGGGAATAGGGCCTCCCAGGTCGTTATCAAGTGAAATCGCTACAACAACGTCAATGCCAGGAAGAATATGAAAATTGGGTCTTGGAATGTGAGAACATTATTGAGGGCGGGTAAGCTAGAAGAAGCAAAATATGAGATGAAGAAGAATGAAGTGGAAATTTTATGTATATGTGAGACAAGATGGCAGGGAAATGGAGATTTTTACAGCGATGATGTTAGAATAATTTATAGTGGAGTAAAGAGTAGAAAGAATAGAGTGGCTATCATGTTAAATGCAAAATGGGCAAAAAATGTATGTAACACATACCATGTAAATGATAGCTTGTTAATGGTAAAAATAAGAAGCATACCGACAGATTTAATAATAATACAGGTTTATTTCCCAACAACAAGCCATGATGATGATGAAGTAGAGATGATGTATGAGGAGATAGAAGAGCTATTAAAAATAACAAAGGATAAAGAAAATGTTATAATAATGGGCGATTTTAATGCTGTAGTGGGATCTCATCATAGAGATAAAAATATAGTAGGAAACTTCGGATTAGGAAAAATGAATGAGAGAGGAGAAAGACTGATTGAATTTTGTGAACAAAATGAGATGGTGATTTCAAACACGCTTTATGAAGTCCCTAAAAGAAGGCGATATACATGGCAATCACCAGATAAGAAAAGATATCAAATTGATTATGTTCTTTTAAGCAATGATACAGGAACCAAGTTAAAGCAAGCCATAGTTATCCAGGACCAGAAATAGACAATGATCATAAACTTGTCTTGGCAAAGTGCAATATTAGACTTAAGAGAAGGAAGAGATCCGTAAAGAAAAATTGGCGATTAGAGGGCTTAAAGGAGGAAACAATAAAAAAGAGTTTTGAGGAAAAAACAAATGAAATAATAGCTAAATGTGGACAACCAGCTAATTGGGATGAAATAAAGGCAGGAATAATAGAAGCTACTGACGAGGTTTTGGGAAAGAGGAAAACAGAACCTAAGAAACGTTGGATGACAGAGGAAATATTGAACCTGATACAAGAAAGGAATAAAAGAAGGAAAAGAAACGATATAGAAGGATACAGAAGAATAAAAAACTAAATCACAAATAAATGCAGGGAAGCAAAGGAGAAGTGGGCTAAAGAAATTGCAGAAGAAATTGAGGAAGATACAAAGAAAGCATGGGCGTCGGCAGGGGGGGCAAGGGGGGGCAGTTGCCCCCCCTGGAAATGTGTAAAAACGTAAATATTATATTAGATATTATTTTAAAATGTAAAAAAATTGGGCATGCGAAAAAACTTAACACGTTGCGTAAGGATGGCGAGAATTCTCGCTCCCAACTTCGGTCTTACAGCAGGAGCGGCCACCCAGATCATAGAGACATATTTGCGAAAAATGGATGGAAGTATAAAGCAAAACAAAGGCAACATGTGCGGGTCTGATCCGCGAGGTAGTTTTTACAAGCTTTCCGTCTCCTTTGTCTCCGAGGGTGAAGGAAAAAAGAGATGTTTTCAAGAAAGTGGGGGAGGGGGGGATTTTCCACATTGGTCCCATCGGCATATTTGACCTAAAAGGGCCCAGCGATTCTCTTTCCCTCTTATTTATATTATGAAGACAGAATTTTCCCCTTTCCACTCTGAGGATCCAGGAAACGGCATGATTTGCACGTGAGTTGAGAAAATATTTTAAAGCACTCTTTCGGATGTTTCTAAAGGAAAAGAATAATTGGAGGACAGGAACCGCTGTACCGTCCATGACCACCCGCATGCGCCTTTCTTCTGAATGGGAGGACACGTATGCGAAGATCATAAATGCTACTGCTGGCAATCTTTCTTTCTTTTTGAAGGTTTTCGATTTTATGACCTTACGGGTGGCTAGAAAGAAATCTTACCGACGCGTCGGCAAACGTCGCGACGTTCCCAAGAAAACTTTCTGACATGTGTTTTACACATTGGTCTCTTCACCCTCCTTTTTCTCTTAAAATTTCTCGAAAAAGAAATTACTTCAAGACCCTCAGATTTTCTTAGTTTGTGGAAGAAGTAACATCGCAGAGAGAGTGAGTCATGTCGTATTTTTGCAGTAACAGTGTGTGCATTTTGCGTAAAAATTAATAGGACTGGTTAGTATTTTAACACGTGAAATATTTTAATTATTTGTTTTTAATTTCTTTGATTTCGCTTTTGGAGTTTTTGTGAGAGAAACTGTTTTAATTTTGGTAGAAGGATATCCTAACGATCCAGATCTTCTCATCACTACGTGGGACATCTTCACTCACAACATTGTCAGTACATCGTCTTCCATTGGAGAGGTTAGTTTGAATTTAATGAATTGTTACTGTTTATATTAAACTTCTTTTAGTAATTTTATTTATTTCGAGAGATTTACTTCAATTATTTCTCGGTGTATTGTGACATTTCTCGGAATAATGAGTATTATTAATATTAGCCGATGTCAGCATTTTCGCCTTGTCATAATGACCCTTATGTTGTTGATGATTCCTATAATAACTTGCAAGTTCAAATCAGTCATTCAAGTAAAAATCTCAAAAGTTGAAAAAATAAACCCTAATATTTAGGATGATCGTTTTTCGGATAAATTTCCCACCCCGTTATTCGCTAAACCCTTTGTTGTGAGGAAATCCTACCGGCGTCTATAACTGGAAAAACCTTACTGAATATAAATATCGCTGCTCTCAGCTTCAGAGCAACTCCCAAGAATTCTCCTCCATACTACCCCTAATAAATTACACCTTTTCATTGCTTTACTTTTTGGTTTGCCAAAACAAAGGGGGAAGGTGTGAGTCTAATTTTTATATAATTCTTATATCGAAAGTGAATTCTTATAGTTGCGTAGTTATGTTATAGTCGGAATTAATAATGTTACTATTTCTTGATTCTTCGAATTAAGTACGGTTTATAGTAAAATTAAAATTTTTAACATATTATAATTTTCTTGTTGGATTTTATTCGTTTATCTAGCCCTTAGATAATAATCATTATTTGTATTTAGTATCTTTCCATTATTGTATGATAAATTCTATAAATCTTTTCCCCATTACTCACAATAGCTAGTTCTTTTCTCCTGTAAGGATTTTCACGAAGATAGGTATAATTAAATACGTGAGAAAATTTCAAATTTTCAGATCAATCTAAGATATCAAAATAGTGAATAACATGTTGTTTTTGTGGATATTACTATTAGTTGCTGTGCCTATGACCATAACTTAAGAATTCTCGATGATTGAATTGTTTCTCTGTAACTCTGTTAAAATGATAGAAATGACAAACGTGCGACGCACATTTCCTACAGAAACTTCAATCAAGTGCCTTATTCCTAGTGTCTTTAATTCGGAATGGCTTTAATCTGACGTCTATAGTAGTTTTTTGTTTCATCTCATTTTAACGTGATGTCCCCACTGCGATTTGCATTGTTGGATTGCACTGTCGCACTCGATTCAAATCGACTCGAAAAAACGCTTAAATTGCATTTCACATTTAAACACTAGCGGATATTTTCTTATGAGAAATAGTTCAACATAGTGCTTACTTTTCATTCTATTTAATTAAGCAATTAGTTTTCTATGTATGCATTTCAAAACTTTTCATTTTTATGTCTTCATTAAAACGAGTTTTACATATTCCGACCTAATTATGTGGCTCGATGTATTAACCTTTTCTGTAAGAGTACGCAATTTTGTAATTTGATATATTTTTTCTACTGGATATTAAATATGTTCATAGCATCATTAACTTACACGAGATTTATATTCAATTTTCTTTGTTTATTCGATTATGGCACGCGCAGTGGATTCGTTAGTTTATCTAATCTCCTACTTCAATGTTCTCTTTCAGTTGACGTAGCTTTTATCAAACGCGGTAGTTGATTTCGAGTTATTGCAGTTTTGGGTCACTTTTGACCCCCACTATAGTAGTTGTGTCGTACTTTTTTACTTTCTCATATACGAAGTATATTGAGAAAGTATTGTAATCGCGAAAAAATTCGACCTCGAGATTTTGACGGAAATATATGTTAGGTGTAGCTGACTGAGGTCTTGAAAAGTGGTTTTCGCAATGCCGTCTGTCTGTTATTGTCTCTAGGGCCTAAACGATGTAGTGAAAATGAATGAAATCTCGTATTTAGGCATTTTATCATACAGAGTAGAGTATATGAAGAAATGGTTGACATTGCTCAATAATTAAGGGACGTTTTTTCTATGCATATTTAACAGCAATTTGATTTTCTCAAAAACGGCTTTAACGATTTTGATCAAATTTTGTACAGTTACTTGATTTTACATCTTCAATAATACCAAATAGTTTGTATTTCTCCAAAAATTAATATAAGGTTAATTTATTCTAGGCAACTTTAACAATAATTTGATTTTCTTAAAAACGGCTCTAACGATTTTGATAAAATTTCGCACCGTTACTTGAGGATATATCTGCAATAATACCACATCATTTTTCACAATGAATGAATATAAATCTAGTATATTCCTGAGCAACTTTAACAAAAATTGGATTTTCTAAAAAACCGGGTCATACGATTTTCATTTTCTAAAGATAACTAAACGACGCATTAGTATATGAGAAAGTTTATACAATGTAGGTTGTACCGATTTTTTAAAAGAGATTCATGATCATATAAAATGAAAATTTTCTTTAAGATCCAGATATTTTCTTGAACACAATTTATTTTATATTTTTCAGTGCGCCTTATAAAAAGAGTATAATTTTAAAAAGTTTTTTATATGTTCTTATTGTTTTTTTACCGAGTATTTATTTAATTTATTTGAATTATTCTTTCTAGTGTATGTTAAATCTGATTTTGATTCAGTTTACCCTCTACTGCCAGTTTATATTCTAATTTTCGATTTCCCCTTCTTTCAGAAATGGACATTAGAATTTTTTTTAAAAAACGAAGAATTAATGAGGGCCAAGATGCGATGAAACAAACTACAAATGCAGATAAACCTAGCACCAGTTCCGTTTCTGTTTCTAATTTAGAATCTGAAAAATTATTTTCTACGATAAGTGAACGTGTAGAAAGTTGCCATGCTGATGACATTTCTGAAAATGCTGTTCTTTATGATGATCCAAATGATCTTGGGTTATATATAAATTCTTCTGGGAAAATGACGGATGATAAGAAACACATTCTTCTGGAACAAACATACACATTTTTAGAAAAATATGATTTTAAGAAAGATTCAAATGGTTCACGACATTTTCGTTATGTATGGCTTGATCAATATGCTCCGTGGCTTGGATACTCAATAAATCTGAAAGGAGCAGTTTGCAAATACTGCATATTATTTCCACAAGCTGTTCATCGAGGGACACAAGAAGCTTTCATCAATAAGCCATTCACAAAATACAAGGACTCATAAAAATGCTAAAAATCATCTTTCATGTTCCTGGCACAAATATGCACAAATGGATGCCAGTAATTTTTTTAAAATGAAGAAAAATCCAGAACTTAATATTGTCTGTCAAATTGACAGTTCATCAAGACAAAAAATTGAAGAAAATAGAAATATGCTGTTTTCCATATTATCCACTCTCATATTTTGTGGCACACACGATACTGCACTTAGAGGAAAAACTAGTGATAGTGGGAACATGCAAAGCCTTTACCAATTTCGGATCGAATCAGGGGATGAAACACTCCGTAAACATTTAGAAAATTCTTCAGGTAATGCTCGATACACATCAGTGCAGGTAGAACATGAGCTGATTGGATTGTGTGAAGACAACATTAGGCAGAAAATCATTGCAGCTGCCAATAATTCAGTCGGATTTTCTATATTAGCAGATGAAAGTGCTGACATATCAGGAAAAGAGCAATTGTCTCTTGGTGTGCGATTTGTAGACAGTAAGGACATGATATGAGAAGAATTTTTGGGGTTTGCAACCCTTACTAGTTTTGATGCGAAATCCATCGCTGAAACGATAATAAATAAATGTACACAATTCGGACTGCGCCTTGAAAAGTTAGTTGGGCAAGGGTATGATGGGTGTGCGACCATGGCTGGGAAGGAAGGAGGAGTGCAAGCCATTATTAAAAATATATATCCAAAAGCTCTTTTTGTCCATTGTACTGCACACAGACTGAATCTAGTTGTACATGACTTAAATGCAGTACCAGAAATAAGGAACACCATTGGCTCAGTTAAAGCCATTATAAAGTTTTTTCGTGACAGTCCTAAAAGGAGATGTTTGATTCCATCGATACCAATGCTATGCGAAACTCGTTGGAGTGCTAAGTACAAAAGTATCAGGATTTTCAACACAAACTTTTTGAAAATTCACGAAAAATTAAACCAAATTGCTGAAACAGGGTCTGGTAAAACACGCCAAGAGGCACATCAACTAGTCACTGTCGCAAGCACAACAAGTTTTCTGTTCTGCCTCATTATTATTTCGACTTATTCATCAATGCTGGAATCAGTGACTCAAGCTCTTCAGGCTATTCAGCTGGATATTTTGAAAGTTCATGACCATATACTGAAGCTTTTAATAGTGATCCGAAATCACAGACAAAATGTAGATAACTATTTTAATGAAATTTTTTTAGAAGTTAAGGATCTAGCCGAAAAATTGGACATTAATCTGATTCCCCCAAGAACATGTAAACGCCAGACTTATCGCTCCAATTTTAAAGATTTGTCCGTGGGGGAATATTATCGACGTTCAGTTTTTATTCCATATTTAGACTCAATTATCTCATCGCTTGAATGTCGTTTTTCTCCAGAAAATGAGAAGCATTTCCATCTTTTTATACTCTGTCCAAAAAAAATGAGTAAATTGGGACGTCAGGATTATAAAAATATAATTTTAAATGTAAACAAAATTTATAAAATTGATAATTTTGAAAACGAAGCGATGACATGGTATGATATGTGGTCAAGTAAGGTAGATTTTGAGTTGAAGAATGGAATCATTGATTTGCTTGATCACACAGAACTTTACCCTGCTATAAGGCAAGCAGTTTTAATTATCCTAACTTTGCCTATTTCAACTTGTACAATAGAACGAAGTTTTAGTACAATGAGGAGAGTAAAGACTTGGTTAAGGTCAACCATGGGTGATGATCGTTTGTCTGGGCTATGCATGTTGAGCATACATAGGAAATATGTAAATGAAAACAAAAAAATATTTATGGACGAAGTAGTAGAAAAATTTGCAGCAGACACAAGGCGTTTAAAAATTAATGTGATTCATTTGAGAATAATTTGTTTGCTTTTGTTAATAGTTTGATAAATAAATGAATTTCTATGTGTTTTTATACATATTGTATTATCATTGTTTTTCCCCCCTGCAAAATTTTCTGCCGACGCCCATGTTTACATTCGTTGTCGTTTGTTAAAGGTGTGTATTTTTAATATAGTATTTAGCAGATCGGAATGGATTTTAACCAGTGCTCGAAATGGAAATTGTTACTAAACGGAATTTCTAAATGTCTGACGAAACGGGACGGTATAATCGGCGCGTGTGACGAGACGGAGCGGCGTACCGGTATACGTTCCGGCTCATTCCGAGCACTGGTTTTAACCTGCTTCAAGGGAAAGGCCAATCATCACGTGTGGGATAAATTAGGTATTTAAAATATACTTTAAGTCAGTGCTTCTCAACCTTTTTTGCTCCACGGCACACCTTTATGCATGCGTAAGAACATTGCTGCACATCAAACCACCCCTAGTTAATTTCACTGCGGAAATACTCACTTTTAAAGATAGAAACTAGCATAACAAGTAAAAGTCGCAGTTATATTAGATTGTTACGATTGGTAAAGCAATATTCAAATAATTGTTTAATTTTATTGTACATTAAATACATAATTCAACGTGTAAAAATGTTATGTTCTTAGACAAAATTTAGACTTGCCTTTTTGATACAAAGACGCTTTATATTTGGCTCAGTAATAGAAAGAACTTCAAAAAGTTCTTCAACTACGTTCTTTATACATGCCCTTTTAATATTTTTTAATTGAGCCGTTGACGAACAACTTAATTTGCATAAATACGTTGTTGAATTTGGAATGTCATGTCGATGGCATATTCAGATATTGAAGCATATTTACACCTTTAGCTTTAAGCCAAAATACATCTATAGGTAGCAAAATAATTTTAAGTGGTATGATCGTTGCTAAGGTCAATCAATTCCTCTCGTAGTTTCATGATAAATTCCTTGCATCATAAAATTAATTCGAGCTTGTTTGTTTAACACGCTTTTAAAAATAAAATATACTCGGAGTGTGCGGCACACTAGTCCCTTCCTCTCGGAAACTAATGCGCCGCGGCACACCGGTTTAGAACCACTGCTTTAAGTTAATTACAAGAGGATATTCAGTACAGTGATAATATAATTCATAGTAATTCATAGTGATTCATTGATGTGGATTTGTGGTCAGTTGGGGGCCGATTAAGTAAAATTTTCCCGGGTTGAGAAAAATTCGTCCGCCCCTGGGTAATAGGCATTTTTGTTTTTTGCCCCCCCTGCAAAAATTTCTGCCGATGCCCATGAAAGAAAGGAAGACAAGATAAAGCATATTATAAAATTAAAGCTCTCCGGTATAAAGCAAGATCTAAATCTATATTGGTTAATGATAAGAGGGGAAATTTATTAATGGACAGTGAAGAGGTATGTGATCGTTGGAAACAATACATAGAAGAATTGTGTAAAGGCAGAGATATAGAGGTCGAAAAAGATTTTATTGGAAAAGCAGAGGAAGTCACAACAGAAGATATAGGCCCCTATATTACGAAACAGGAATTTGAACAAGCTCTTAAAAATCTTAAAGAGGGGGAAGGCGACAGGTCTGGACAGTATACCTGCAGAATTACTGAAAAATTTAGGAAAGGATATGAAAGAACAAGTCTCTGAAGTAATTAGAAATTGTTATGAAAAAGGAGAGATCCCAGATGATTTTATGAAAAGTAAAATGATTACCCTAGCAAAATCAGGTAAGGCAGTGGAATGCACTAATTACAGGACAATTTCCCTTTTATCACATGCCTCAAAGTTACTCATAAATATAATAAAAAATAGGATAAAAGGAAAGATAGAGCAACACTTTGGTGAAGACCAATTTGGATTTAGACCCGGTAGAGGAACTAGAGAAGTAATTTTGGCCTTACGTATGATATTGGAAAGAAGATTAGAAATGAACAGGAGGGTATACCTTACATTCATTGACTTAGAGAAAGCTTTCGATACGGTTAATTGGGAGTTGTTATTTAGATCCATGAAGAAAATAGGCATTGACTGGAAGGATAGAAGATTAATTTACCAGCTTTATCGAAATCAAAGTGCGAAAATAAATGTTAATGGGATTGAAAGAGAAGCAAGGATCAGAAAAGGAGTAAGACAAGGGTGTCCTCTCTCTCCGTATCTATGTAATATGTTTATTGAGGAAGCTGTAGAAGTCATGAATGAAAAGACAAAAGGAATAAAGATAAATGGGAAAAGAATACATTGTATTAGATTCGTTGATGATATTGTCATAATAGCAGATTCAGAAAAAAATATGGCTAGAAAGTTAAAAGTGATGCTTGAAATACTTAAACACTGGGAATTAAGAATAAACGTAAAGAAAACAAAGGTGTTGGTTATAAGAAAGAGTAACAAAGAAATAAAAACGAATATAAGGATAGATAATAAAAAAGTTGAGCAGGTAAAACAGTTCGTTTATCTAGGTAGTGTAATTACTGAAGATAACAGGTGTACGGAAGAAGTAAAGAGAAGAATAGCCTTGGCAAAACAAGCATTTCAAAACAAGAAGAATGTATTAACAAGTACGCACATTAATATTGAAATAAGGAAAGCTTTTGCAAAAGCATTTGTATGGAGTGTATTAGTTTATGGAAGTGAAAGTTGGACTTTGAGAAAACATGATGTTTGGAAGCAGTGGAAATGTGGATATGGCAGAAAATGACAAGAACAAGTTGGACGGAAAGGAAATCAAATGTGGAAGTATTAAGGGAAGTGAATGAGGAAAGGAAGTTATTAAAAGAAATGGAAAGAAGGAATGTAAAATTTGTTGGCCATGTCATAAGGCATAATAAGTTGATTTCAAACATTTTTGAAGGCAAGATTTTAGGAAAGAAAAGTAGAGGAAGACAGAGGAAAACTTATTTAGAGGACATCAAGGTGATAATGGGATGTGATGGATATGAAAAGCTGAAGAGAGTAGCAGAAGAGAGAAGCGAATGGTTACGTCGACAAGGCTTTAGGATATGAATGATGAAATTCTGCTTATTTAATGAAATTGAAATCCTAATGCTATAATCAATTTAAAACTAATAACAACGGCTATTTTAGTAGAAAGAAAGGTACTATTTTATTCACAAGGAATTTCTGTGAGATTTTAGTTAATCAATTAAAACAGACTTATAATATAGAAATATTCGATGGTTAAAACAGTGCACAATTTTATTCTTGCGATTTTTACATGTTGCACTGACGAAAATTTAGATTCATTAAACCCGTTGAAATTCAACGGGCACTTATGCTAGTTACAAATAAAAACAAATCAATAGGCCAAAAACCACATTGAAAACCAATTTCACATAAATTTATTTACATACATTAAAAAAACTTGACTGCCTTGCGGTGCATTCGAGTCTTTTCCCGATCAATATTATGTATTCTGTTTGCGACTTTTCAAACAAAGTGCATTCTGGTAAATTTAAAGAAGCGGAGAACAGCTTCAGTCAGTGAACAGCAGTGATTTGGGCAACCAATATGTGGCAAACTCTTCATATTTTCTACTTTTTCCACTATAGCAAAAATTGTGTCAACGCACAATTCAGTAGACTAAAGTACGTTCACTGTTGCAGACTCGGGAACTTTTATAAGTAGGAAAAGTTGCTTGGAGGAGTAGATCAAATGTCCCTCACTTAACCAAGATATAAATACATGATTTTGTTCCCTACCAGGTTCCTGAGAAAGCAGACTTCTTTTGTATTCCTCACACTTGGTGAACCTACTGGCCTTTCTAGCAACATATCCTGAGAAGTACGACAAAACAAAGTCAGTGGTATTTGTGATACCGTAGTTGTAGTCCCTGTCAGCTTCCAGAACTAATGGAAGATCATCAGCCAACGTGTCTTTGTCTAGAATACTATACAGAATGCTTGCTAGTCTTTGTTGGCAATGATGAGTATGTGCAATGTCTTTAGTAGACATTAAGGCTGTAAGTCTGTCTCCATGAGGTACATTGCTACCTTTTGGCAGTTTGATAAGAGAGTATGTGCTTATCAGCCTAAACATCTGCACAAACATCCAATAAATTCTGCTGGTCCTTAATGGGTTTTAAACCATCAATATTAACCTCCATACTCCTAAATATGACCTGCCAATCGTAAGTAGGTACACGGTTAGCCACATGAAAACAACAGAATTACACGTAATCTTAATAAATCCATACTTATATATTTTTACACAATCTTAATAAATCTATATATAATTCTATAATCTTAATAAATTCATATATTATTTCACATCAACAAACTATAATAAGATGCTTGACTAAAAAAGGGAGCATAATTATATAAATACAACTTTTGCAGGTCATCAGCCACAACTAGTGTTTTTTCAGCCATAAAGTTGCTCCCTAATGACAGAAAAACCACAATACTCCCAACAGTGGGGGTAGCAGTTTAATGTTACGCCCTTCAATGCTCACAGAGGACACAACTGTCGCACCAAGCACGCACATTTAAAATGTCAGGTTTTTTAATCCTCGTAAAATGCTTAATATAATTGATCGCAAAATTCTAAATAAACTATGAAATTGAAAAAATAAAAAATTTATTGTAGGTTATTAATATTGCTTTATTTAAGCTTCATAAGATGTACACATAACAAGTAAATGCCGTATATTTAAGTGAAAAACAATTCTAACCGAAGAAAAGAACTTCAAAACACTATTTCCCTTACGAAGACATATAATTTCTTTCAAATACTCAGTTGGACGAAACACGCCCATTTGTGATACGCTATATACTTTTCTAACTTGTTTTATAACCTTGTTGTGGCTATTGGAGGCAGGGGCGGCCCGAGGAATTTTGGCGCCTCGGGCGAGATAGCATTCCGGCGCCCCCTCCGTAAATGCTTGTTAAATTTTTTCGAAGTACATGTTAATCTATTCATCGCAATATAAAAATTATGGACGATGGAAAAATATAATGGTTAATATAAATATTATAGCCTGTTTCGCAATATAAAGTTATATCCAATATTTATCTACTTGTAAGTAATGCATAGATATATGATCGGCATAGCGCCCCCAAGACTTTGGCACCCCAGGCAGCCGCCCTGCTCGCCCGTACCTCGGGCCGGCCCTCATTGGAGGTACCGGTGACAAGTACACTTTTTTAAGTGCTTGTTCTAATTCATGATTCTTAATGGTAAAGTACTAGAATGACTTCAGATATGGAATTTGGAATGATGATATGTCATTGGATACTACCGACATGAAATTCTGAAATTCCAAAAAAAACTGTTCATTTTTAGTGGATTTTCCGAACCCACTGTTCCGTTCCCACCCTCCATCATAAAAAAATGGAAATCGGTACAGGGATTTATCAAAATGCTGGTTTTCGAAGGAAACATAGCCTGAAATTGTCGTGCGTGCATGCGTCCTCCGCTAATAACGTTTGCAACGAGGGACTGATTTACATGAAGGCATGATGTTACCAAGGCCGACCTCAGGGCCATATTTTCTTTGGCGAGGATTGAAGTCCCGAGTTCGATTCCAGGAACATCCTTTCCCTGTTTGTTTGTCTGGGAAAGTGTCAAATCCGTCATGAGGAGTTTTTTCCTCTCTGATATTTCAGAATGCCTTAGAATTGTGATATCGGAGCAGAGTTTTTGCTGCTCTAATTGTAAGAGGAAAAGAATGCAGACTAATTCTTAGCACAGAATTTTGATACTCGATCGTTTTTTCTCGTAAACGATAACGTTTTTGGCGTTTTAAATCTGATTTTATAGTAGTGTTGTCATTAATTTTCAGCTAGGTTTGGATATAGACGGTTGCACAAATGGATTATTATCCATTCGACTACATTTCAGTCATAGACTGTTGATCTCAAAGTTGAGAAACCATTCTGTATGTATATATTAGTCCTGGCATGGATTTCTGGTTTAATTAATTAAAATTGATATATCAACTCGGGACGTACATATTTCCATAACTGAACGAATGAAGTTGATTTTATCGAGACGAAATTAAAATTTAGCGTAATTTTTTTTCAATCGGAAAAGAACTTTACCGATTTTTAACAATGAAAATACCGTGACAATGAGTCCAGTACTTTCAAAAAGGACTATTTACTAGCGGATTAGACTCGCCCTACGCCGAATCCATCCGGCTCTTATTGCGGAGATTGCAACACATTTCCTGTTATAAAACCCTTTTGGCTTATATGCTGTAGCTGCATATTTGATTTGAAACCCAAAAAGTCCTAGAGGTTTTAGAAGTGGTGGTAGTTGTAGGTACTCAAAGTGACATCAGTCATTGAATTCTCCTCAGCTCGATGACTTTTGCTCATCAACAAAATATAGCACTCAACAATGCTTATCTTGCACGTCCATAATGGACGTGCAATATAACCATTGTTATATCTTGGAACAATGATTGTTCCTATACGAGCTGTCCTTGCTACTTTCCTTCTTGGCTTTGTCATTTCCTCTCGTTCCTGATCAAAATTTTGTAGCTCTATCTCACATTAAATTCTGCGTTGCTGATATTGACGCAATCCTTCCAATCTTTGCTTCTTCTCTGCATTTCACCTTCAATCCGGCGTTGTTGGACATGTGCCGATCATTCTTCGCGTTCACCTAAAATTCCCTGACTTCTTTGCTCCCGTTCTTTCTCTCGCTTCTTCAATTTCCTTCGATCTACTTTTCCGTTTATGGTCCCGATTCTTCCGGGTCCTAAGACAACTCGTCGCAGTCAATTCGTCGCACGACAATTCGCCGCATGAGTTATGCCGATGCTCTCAAAGGGTAATTCATAAGTTATATTACGATAACACTATAACATTTTTACGCATGTAGAGGAATATTTCAAAATCTAACACCTGAAGTGAATTGGTATCGAAATAAAATAATAATAGCGTTAAAATTACTGCCACAAGAATAAACCATTTTTATAAAATCAAAGTATCTAAAGTATTTACAGTTTAGATCAGGGGTCCCCAAACTATGGCCCGCGCAGTGATTTAATCCGGCCCGCCAGCCTTACCATACCATACCCAACCCCCCCCCCCCCTCCCTCGAAATAATTTGTAACGGTGAAATTTCTCGATAACCACCCCCCTCGAAACTTGTTCTTTGAAGTTTTCACACGGCCCGATGAGTCATTTGAAAAAGTCTTAAGTGGCCCGCGCTGTCGTACATAAAGCCTAATGTGGCCCTTTCAATATAATTCGAAAACCATCGAACACTACTACTTCCCGATTGCAGCATCTGCAAATATTAACCTTTCTTCGCATTTCTCCCGCATACTGTACCCATCTAAAACCAACAGAACGAAAATTAGCTGCACTCACAGCCTATTTAAAGCCTCTCGGCTCGAAAAATGTAATTAATGTATTCCAAATTTTCTACCGACATCTGTGTGCTGTTCAATGATTTGAAAAGGATTTTTTTAATCCAAATATTTGTATGCCTTGGAAGACCACAAACAAAATAAATTACTATCAAAATATAATGTTATAGGCAAAAAATATATTAACCGATTTAGTACGGAGGACGAGTACACACGTTCTTAAAAACGGCGTATGTTTATTCTATTATCAATTAACTCACGCGAATTCTAATAAATATTCTCACTGTTTAAAAACTAAAATAAGTTTGAAGTGTCAAGAGAGATTTTTGCATCATTTCTTTCAAAGCTGGAATCAAGCAAAATAATAGTTTTTTGGTATCGTCCGCTTTCTACTGATTGAAGCACGAGAAGGCGTCCAATTGGTATGAATGGATGATGAATAACGAGCACACGCAAAAAGGAATTTCCGTGATCACAGAAACGCACTTTTTAAAAGGAAATCCTGTTAGCAAAAGTAAACGCAATCGCGTCCCCGGAAAACATCCCCTCTCCGCTCCCCAGCCTTCTCGGCACGTAGAGGTATTTGCAGAGGCATTTACGAATTCCGCTCCTTCCGATACGAGACGACGTTCGAAATCCATCCAGAAACGTGCGACATTCGTCGTTCGAGTTTGAAAAACAATATGACTGTTTATCCTTCCGAGATAATTACTATAACGAACGTTAGTGTTTCGTGAAGGAATGAGGTTTTCAGAGATGCTTCTAATTTAACGTCGCATTTTTCAGAGGAAATCTCCCAAAAGGGATTCATTCCTAATAGAGTCTGACGTCAGCATTAGACGATCCGGAGAAAGACTACAAAAAGGATGAGCTCTAATTTCTAGTCCAACAGTCACACATGTCACTCCCGAGTCCATTAACTGCTTCAAGGATGGTGAGTAATGATCTCTTTTGGATAGATATTTTTAAGAACGACCGATAAGAAGTATACACGAATTTGAATTAAATCCACCGTTTTCGAACGCAGAATCTAAAATGACATTTTGGTCCGATTAATACGTATAGTAGGTCTTACTTAGACGTCCCGGTTTTCGGGGTTATGTTTCTATGTACTCAGCGTATGTTCTTTTTATTTAAATTCGTATTGTCTCGTTTGACTTTAATCTCTCAATCTCTCTCTCTCTCGATAATTTGTCACCATAAAATATTTGTTCTCATTAATTTCCAGATAAATTTTGTAATACATGTATTGTTTGAATTTGTAAAATTATTTACTGCCTACGTAAAATTTGCTTATACAGGTACGTACCGATTTACTCAGAGCTACACGCGTTTTTGCTTATACGCGATTCTTATTCTTAGGAAAATTTTTCGACATCACGAAAATCATCCCGCGAATCGGAAATGCTGAGTTAGGTATCAGTCAAGTTATTAGGGATTGGATTTAAATATACTCAGCCATAAAAATAAACAATTCTTTTACACGTACGAATGTAGAAGTCCCGTCGCCGTATGTCGGTTCTAACATATCTTATGATAAATAAAAAGTGGCGTGCGTATATTCCCAGATATTCTCTATGGCGAGTAGAGATCCGAAGCTGGAGTCAAACCCGGGCGTTTAGAAGAAATTTTAGCTTAATACCCCACGTCGACGTAATAAATTTGAGCCAACGTAAGAAATTTGAATGAACCTAATAAATTTGAAGGTCGTCGGATGAATGGTTTAGGACCTCAACCTCTCGCCCTCGAATATTTATGACGTCATCCTCGCTCTAGGGAACGAGAAAACTTTTTAGTAGATAGAGAGAAGAGATGTAGACAAATTCAATTATTTTCTATATTATTACTAGTGTAATGCCCGTTGAAATATCAACGGAAGAATTATAGATAGATAGATTATAATTACTTTCATTTAAAATAATTAATATCACACTTTTACATATGAAATATTTTGCCATATAGGTACAACATTTCTAGTGAATATTCTGTTATTGACAGGCTATCTTTAGTTAAACTTAAAATAGTTGCTTCTTTTCCCCTCCCTCTCCCCCCCTCTCACAGCCTCTCTCTCCCTCCCCCTCCTCATTTCTCCCCCTCCCCCTCATTTCTCCCCCTCCCCATCTTTCCCCCTCCCTTCTCTACTACCCTCTCGCTCCCCTCTCTACTTCTCTCTCCCCCCTCCCTCTCGTATTAAAAGCATTCAAAGCACGTTTATACCCATAAGGAATGAATTAACAATATGATATAGAGGTCTAACAATGAAAATGGTTAGCAAGGCAACATCCCCTTAAAATGGCAAGATTTCCTCAAACTGTGTGAATTAAACGTTTACATTGAGAAATTTCGAATTGTAGGCGGAAAAAGATGAACAAAATAAGAAACTTTATAATGTTTTCTTCAAGATGGCTTATATCCGAAGATTGTAGGTCAAATCTTTCTAATTTTAATCTAAAAAACAATAAAAGACTGGGCGTCGAATTGTCCCTTTTTACGTGTTACCTTATGGGAAATGGAATTATCTTCTGGAGTCGAACCCGGGTCTTTGATCTCGAGTTCGATACATTAAAACTTTTTTTTGTTATATCATAATGCTGTCCTGAAAATTTCATCAAATTCGGTTCAGTCGTTTGCGAGATATTAATTCAAAAAGCATTACATGACACAGGGACAAAGTGACACTGTCTTTTATATGTTTTATGATATATGTATATATACATAGAGAGGTCCCTGGAAAAATATTTTCGTTTGCCAAAGTGTCCCGGGTTCGAATCCAGGAGACAATTATATTTTCCCATAAGTTTACAAGGGATTTGCGATTTTTCAGAGAGCAAGGTTTTTTTTCCTTCATTCATTAAAATACGTAAATATGGACCGATTTTCTTCTTTCTTGCTTTATTCGACGGCTAAAGCTTAGTAATATCTTATTCTTGCGATGCTTACACGTTATACGGTCGAATTTTTCAGAAATACGCGTTCTTTTTCGAAATTTTGCGGATTTTTCGTACTCACTCCGGGCGTTGCCAAGGAGACTCATTGTTGCCTCCGATTCCTTTAAAATCAATTAAACCTCCAAATAGACGAAAGAAAAGCGTTATTCGCATCGAACTGTTGTTTGAGCATCGAAATTAATGAAGCATAGCAACGTAAATATTTAAAGACAATTATTCTTTTGACTGCGTATGGGAAGCGTTTCTAACGATTTAATCGAAGCAATTGAATCTTCATTTCATCGTTTGAATGCTGGATTCTTACCTTTTTGTAAGTAGAACCATCATATTACACATCTGTAATCCTTATTAACGCAAATAGGCTCACGCATAAATTAAAAATTATTTAAGAATAGGGACGCACGTTATTTTGTAAACACTTTATGTGGTTATCTTCTCTTCATTGATAATCTAAATAAACGCTTGCATTGACGTAGCTTTTACAGTAGGTCCTGTCAGAAGTTAAAAGCAGTCGTTGATAGACACTTGAAGGAAAGCAACTGTTTGTGAGTTCGTCTATAAGGGTGCAACGATAACTATCATTGGAACTAAGGTAAGGTAGAATTAAAATTTTTCCCCTTTTAATATACCACGATATTAGACTAGCATTGAGTAACTCTGTGACATTGTGATCATGTAATTTCTCTAATATATTGCTGTAAAATCGCAGAAAATTTTAAAATGCCAAGGAGTAGACCAGTTAAAAGGAGAGCTATTAGCCCAGTTACAGCTGCCAGAGAAAGGAAGAGGAGCCAGAGATCAAAGGAAGAGTATTGTAGGAAAGAGAGAGAAAGAGATGCGGAAGCTCATATGATTGCCCGTGTAGATGAGGAGCAGAGAGTACAAGAAAGTCAAAGAAATAGGGAAACACGTCAAATGAATAGGGAATAAAGATCTAACCTAGGGCCGAACTATTTAGATTATTTGCAAGTGTAGCTGCAACGGGCTGCTAGTCTTATTCTAATTTTATGATGCCCAGAAGACTCCAATTTAAACATGTTTATGAATGTTATATGAAATAATTATATATATATATACACACACACAGGGCCGTGCTGATGGGTGAGGTGGCGAGGGAACCGCCTGAAGCGCCTCTCGAAGGGGGTTCCAAATTTGTCAAAAATGAATACCTATCAAATTAAATTCATAAGGCCAGCGACGCCAGGGGGCGCCATTTATATCTCGCCTCAGGCGGCAAAATGTCTGGGCACGGCCCTGTGCGTGCGTGCGCGCGTGTGTATATATAATTTTTAGTATACGCGTTGATTCTCAGTGAATTATATGCAGATGGAGAGATTGAAAAGGACTTTGAAAGGTATCTCATTTTGCCAAACATCACTCGGTAATCATGCATTTAATAAACGCTGAATGGGATTCAATATCGATGCACAAATCACACAAGTAAATAAAATAATTGAAGTATATAAGAAGTTTCTATCAAATACGTTTAGCGAAATTAATGGAACTAAAGGTCTGATGACAGTAATTCATTCCATATTATACTTGATTAACGCAGAGTGAGTAGAAGTGCCTATTTTTAATTACGCAAAACTCGTCGCTTTCATTTATGTGAAGGCGTCATTTTTCACCTGTGCTCGCATAAGCAGGCAATATGAATATTTTGTGACTTCTGTGATTTGAATAAGTTACTCGGTGGCTGTGTTGCCGTTTCACTGAACCTAAGTGGTCGTGCAGACACTGCAAAGAAATTGCAAAAAGTGTTGCCATTAAAAAATTCTATGGAAAGTGGGAAAAGTGCTGCATCGGGAGTGTGGTTCTAAAAAGAGACGAAAAATGGCTCCCCTCCTCGTATAGAACCGATAGAACCTTCGATATATTTGAGTTATCTAAATTAAAGATATGTTGTTTAAACAAAATCCCGCTATTTAAAGTCAACTCAAGGTTTTGTCGTTCACTAGATTTCTCGAACTGCGATTGCCTTTCAAACTATTATAAACCTTTCTCGGAAATGTCGCATTAGGCTTCTTCGAGGGCATGGCTTACTTTGGCGTGGATGGTGGTGCTGGTGGCGTATTCCGGCGCCGCCGAAGCGCGCAGAGCGGCGCTCGATAAACCTTGCAGCAAGGATTACATACGGGAGATGGTGATAGCAGTCTGTGGACGTCACAAGAGAAGTCTTACTGTCTCTGGAACAGAGCAGCAAGGTAAAAGTTATAGCGCCAGGTCAATCGATTGACCAAGATGCTAAGGTCATAATTAGAAGGTGCATACATGTTTTTTCTCACAAAAAAGAAATGGAATTGAAAATATGGTGTAATTTGGCTTCTGCGGAAGATTGGGAAAAACTTCAGCTTAGCCACTCGGCAAAAATATCAGTGTCCATTCTGAGCTTAATATCAAAGCATACCGATGTGAACAAAACTTCCACCTTATGATTACATATGTAGAGTGAGCATATACCTCGATTTACCGTCACTTCCGCTTTAGCGCCATTGTCGGCGATGGACAAACGGTGGCATTAATCGGGGTCTGCCTCTTTATCATCACTACTTAAATATGAGTTCTAAGATGCTCTTAATATAAGCTGTTGCCAAAAAATATTCAAGTTACGTTTTTTACCTCTCAACACAAAATGAAGACTTTATATTTCTACACAAAATGTATTTAACGCGAACGATTTTGCTTAATCTTAGTATCGTCATAAATTAAACCTTTAAACTATCTTAACCTTAGTAGAATATAAATTTAAGATCAGAACTTAGTAGTATACACTTCACAAGAAATAAGTTGGCCTCCCAGATGTTTACGCCCACAAAGTAGAGGGGAGCTACGTTGTTGCATTTACGCTTAGAATCCACACCCGTTATCTATTTATGAACAAAGCAGCGACGCTATGTACTAAGGCACAGTCGCAAGGCTCTGATAGGCCCAAGCCTGAAAAGTACCCTTCCAATGCTCCCATACTCCACTTCCTCAGAGGCCAACTTACGTCTCGTCTACTATAATTGTGTGTGTTTGTGTAATTGGACAAGGATAGAGTTCCACTTGCAGTGGAATCGTTGGCGAAAGATGATTTACGTGAAGTTTTCGGACTAGGTACTTATTTAGCAGAGAAGGTTCCATGGTAACTGTACCTTGGATGCATGCGTGCGCACGCGGGTTTATACCAATGGTTGAAATGGATAGGATGGAGTCAGTAGACAATTGATAGTGTGGATATCCATGGCGGCAGAGATTCCATTTCCAAAGATAAGTATCGTTCTCTTTGCTTGCCACATTTACTACGAGGTGCTACCCAAACGTTCCCAGACTGGCTCATAAACCAGGCGTAGTCTTAGCTTAATTACAGATCATTGTTGTATTTCACAGTAGTAATTTTTGACGAACGAGTACGCTATTGTACACACGCAAACATACATAATATGCATGTGTTACAATTCAAAAATAATAAAATTTAATGTACAGTCACAACACATACGTATCTTAAAACATAGATTCATTACTTTGCTCAAAGAAGGAAAGCATTAAGGAAACTAATTTCACATAATAGAGCGATAAGGTTAAAGTTAATTCTAACTTTCAATTCGTAATGTTTTAAAATGTCAATTTGAATTCATTTATGAAATTTTCATATATAATCCACTAAAATAGAATTCACATGACCCAGTATTTTCTAAGATATAATTGTATAAATATATTTTAAAGTCGCATTTATCACTCCCGTCCACTATGTATTTAATATAAAACCTTTTTGAAAAGAGATAAAATCTAATCATTGCTTCGTACTTTGGTTAAAAATAAATAAATTGCCCTCTCCATAGATTCACCTCCACCGTTGATACTCGAAGAGAAAAAGGAAGTTTTTCTAAAACCGTGGCCGCCTACCTCATTGGACACACTCGTCGCAGACATAGACACCGCGGAAACTTACTTGCCCTACGTCTACGGTGGTGCGGAATTGGAGAGGTTCGTTAGGGCAGATAAGGTGATGACCCACTGCTGCAGAAACATGTGCTCGCTGAATGACTTCATAGGCGCTTGCTGAGTTCGCCTGATTTCCAAGAGATACAACTGTGTACGCCCATTTATATGATCGAATTGATTAAGATGTTTTTGATAAATTATGCGTTTTAGAAAATGGAACGAACGTATATTAGTGCCGCTTTTTGTTTGATGAAATTACAAAAAATGAGTCGAAGACGTTTTACGAATATTTTGTAAAACAGGGGTCCCCAAACTTTTTATTGAAAGGGCCACATTAGGCTTTATGTACGACAGCACAGGCCACTTAAGACTTTTTCAAATGATTCATAGGGCCGTGTGAAAACTTCAAAGAGCAAGTTTCGAGGTGGGAGGTGGGGTGGTTATCGAGAAATTGCACCGTTACAAATTATTTCGAGGGGGGATTGGGTTGGGTATGGCTGGTGGGCTGGATTAAATCACTGCGCGGGTCGGATGTGGCACGCGGGCCGTAATTTGGGGACCCCTGTTGTAAAACATTATATCGCTACAAAATGTGTACTTCGCTATAATTTTTACTTCGTATTGCTTCTTCTATGCTGTTCATGATAACAAAATTTATACAACCATGCCATTTTTATACATTCCTTAATATTTAAATTAACATTTCTTACTTTTCAATTGTTTAAAATGTTTTCCTACGTCCCCTTAAATATACGAAAGTTATTCACATTTTCCACATTTTTTGTAGTTCGTTATATGCAAATAAAATGTTTATAATGACTTGCTTAGGCGACATTCAATGTTAATGGTATATTATAATTTAAAGTGCGAGTATCTATTAATGAATTAACTTACACAGTGTCATCATCATGAAGAAGACACACTACTTATTTGTGTTTTAATTCGCTCGCTTAGAAAATATTTTCAATTTAATGTGAATTAAAGGTTCGATACTCAAATGACTTTATTTTACTATTATTTATACTTTAGATTTAACCTTATTTCTTTATCTTTGTTCAAAGAGCATGCAACTCAAAACATTTTTGGCAATAAACTTGTATGATTTTCTTACAAAAATAATTTTGAATTTATAAACTTCACTGGTTTCTGGCTATTGTTGTAAATAGTATATTATGTAAAATTAACCATACAGGTATTAACTGTATCTAGAATAAACCATGTGTGACAATGGAGATGTCTTTCCTCACAATTGTTTGGTTCATAATATTATGAAGGACATAACTGAGACCCAAACCTTTCTCTGTCGCCAAACATATTATAAAATACTTTGGTTTGATGCAACTAGCCAAACATAAGATCGTTACTTATAAGTCATACGTCACAAATAATAATATTTCTTTAAATTTCAATTTTATAGAATGCAGAAGGAAGGAATCTCGTGCTAATTCACTGCTGTGAATTCAGAAACAATTGACATTTTGTCCATGAACAGCCATGTGAAGCGCCAATGAAAATTTAAAGAAAGTAAATGCAATTAGACATCCTTATTACTCTGTTACACTTGGAGTTATGCTTGACATGCCTTCCATCAAATCAATTTCAATAAAAGGATACATTTACAATATCTATACTATAAGCTAAGATCTTACAGAGGAGGATATAGGATACTAGGAATGTATGCTTGCATTCTGCAAGTATTTTATCCCATCTTATTCCAGATAGTAAGAGCCGACAAATAAATTCTAAACCCAAAAGTGTCCTGCACCATTTTCATTGCTTTTCTTATGGGAAATAATCTTAAATTTAATGCTGCCTGGATTGGAAACGATGACACCTACACAGGAGTTCTCAAATAATATGGAGTTATTCTAATGACATCTACAAACCCTGAAAGCATCAGCTCTTTATTCCTCTTAGTTTCGTCCATATGCAGGAACTTATTTTTTCCATGCTTTCTTATGGGAGATATACCGAGTCGTCTGTAGTCGAACCGAGGCTACTTGCGGTAATAGTGATAATGGTTCCCTATAGATCTCATGAATATCTAACAAACAAACAAGATGTAATTCTATATCTTATCAGAAAGTGCCCGAAATTAATTTTCAAAAATGCCAAAATGCTTTTCTTATGGAAAAAAACGCAAATTTCGGAATTTCTGGAGTCGAACCCATGACACTAAGGTATGATATCTCAATCTTTCTGGTGGTTTCTATATGCCATCTACAATTTCTGAAAATTTCAGCTCTCCATCCATTGTAGTTTGGGCCAGACCTCAGTATCCTCCTATATCATTCTATAAGCACTCTTCTTAAGAGGAGGATATAGGATACTATTGAAGGTGTGCTTGCATTCTCCAAGCATTTTCTCTCACACTAAAATAATGAGTATGAGCCGACAAATATTTTTTAAATGCAACAGTATGCACCATCTTGCCGATTTACGTGTTTTTCCTTATGGTCATTTTTGGGGTAAAAACAACCCCTAAAATTTATAATTATAAAACATTTATAGGTTTTTAGCATTTGTTACGAATACATCACATTTCAGCAAATTTTCATCGATATAGCACCTCCAGAAGTGCAATTCTATGAATTTCATTGTATAGAATTTATGAATTTTTAGCAGCCACAATATAAAATTTTTATGAAATTTTCAATGTTACTTACCACCCGAACTTTATTTCCTAACTTTGTTAAAATTTTCAGCTTCCTGTACCTTCAGAAAGTACATAAACATTAGTCAATTTGTTTAACATTGAAGAATTTATTACCACCGAACCAAAAAAACTTTTCAAATTTCTATAATCTTGTTTTCAATAGTTGGCAAATTCTAACTTTAGAAAAAATTTCAGCTTTGTATCACAATTAGAAGCACCTAAACCATGAATTGTTAGCAAAATAGTTTATAATATTTAACGACCAAGAAAATAAACATTGTTGCAATTTTTAAGTTTTTCCTCTGATTAATTTTTTCGATTCACCTATGTATTAAATTTCATCTCTCCAACTATTGTAGGTTGGGCTGGACATATGTATCCTCCTATATCCTCCTATCATTATATATTGACGGGCCTTACTTAGGATATAGGATACTAGTGAATGTGTGCTTGCATTATCCATGCATTTTCTCTCACCTTAAAGAAAAATAAAAGCAGAAAAATAATTTTCAAACGCATGTTTGCATCTCTGTGCCGAATTACCTGTTTTTCTGTTTTGAAAGTATTGGGGTAAAAACAACCCCTAAAATGTACGGTCGACTAACGATATTAGTCGGTTAAGATTAGTCGTTTTCCAGCGCTATCTGTATGGACAACTATATAATGATATTAGTCGGTTAAGATTAGTCGTTTTCCAGCGCTTTCTGTATGGACAACTATATAACGATATTAGTCGGTTAAGATTAGTCGTTTTCCAGCGCTATCTGTATGGACAACTATATAACGATATTAGTTGGTTAAGATTAGTCGTTTTCCAGCGCTATCTGTATGGACAACTATATAATGATATTAGTCGGTTAAGATTAGTCGTTTTCCAGCGCTATCTGTATGGACAACTATATAATGATATTAGTCGGTTAAGATTAGTCGTTTTCCAGCGCTATCTGTATGGACAACTATATAACGATATTAGTCGGTTAAGATTAGTCGTTTTCCAGCACTATCTGTACGGCCAACTATATAACGATATTAGTCGGTTAAGATTAGTCGTTTTCCAGCGCTATCTGTATGGACAACTATATAATGATATTAGTCGGTTAAGATTAGTCGTTTTCCAGCGCTATCTGTATGGCCGACTAACGATATTAGTCGGTTAAGATTAGTCGTTTTCCAGCGCTATCTGTATGGACAACTATATAATGATATTAGTCGGTTAAGATTAGTCGTTTTCCAGCGCTATCTGTATGGACAACTATATAATGATATTAGTCGGTTAAGATTAGTCGTTTTCCAGCGCTATCTGTATGGACAACTATATAATGATATTTGTCGGTTAAGATTAGTCGTTTTCTAGCACTATCTGTACGGCCGACTATATAACGATATTAGTCGGTTAAGGTTAGTCGTTTTCCAGCGCTATCTGTATGGACAACTATATAACGATATTAGTCGGTTAAGATTAGTCGTTTTCCAGCGCTTTCTGTATGGACAACTATATAACGATATTAGTCGGTTAAGATTAGTCGTTTTCCAGCGCTATCTGTATGGACAACTATATAATGATATTAGTCAGTTAAGATTAGTCGTTTTCCAGCACTATCTGTACGGCCGACTATATAACGATATTAGTCGGTTAAGATTAGTCGTTTTCCAGCGCTATCTGTATGGACAACTATATAACGATATTAGTCGGTTAAGATTAGTCGTTTTCCAGCGTTATCTGCATTACTGTCTAACGATATTATTCAGTTGGTAGTACCAACTCATCTGAACAACAACGTTATTCTATTTAATTCAGTCTGTTGTAGAACTTTGAAAGAAAAATACAAAATTGAATTGTAGTTAGGAGTATATAGTTTAGTTTCCTAGTTATTTAATCCACTTTACATGGGTGACGTTGAGGCTTTAAACCCCAATCTTCCGTATAAACTCATATAAAGATATATACATATAAACTTACAAAAACAAACAAAAGATACAATAATGAAACGTAGTTACACAAAATTTGTAAATATATGATGTGAAAAAATAATTTCAAAGGAATGCAAAAAATACCTGAAATAAGACAATACGATTTATACAAAGATATCAAAATTACTAGAACGTCCTACAGTAATTGTAAGTAATTTTAAAAGCAACGAAAAATGCAAGACAAAATATTCTATACCAGTCAAAGTATCACTAATTTTCCTCTGTTCTGACTGAAACTCTCCTATTATGTTCCCTGATTGTCCTATGGCAGGGGTTCTCAAACATTTTTGGCCACAGAAACCTTATATTCAAGTATTTTTCCCATGGAAACCCAAGAGATGGTAAGCCGAATCGCAATAAAATTAACTTTATAATACCCTAATAGTCATTTACATAGTTTGTGTATCCTACATTATACAGTTTACAAGTGAGTTGGTAGTGGATGAAAACGACAGATAAAATTGAAAATTCGAATAAATTCGTTAGACGGCCGTGCAGATAGCGCTGGAAAACGACTACAAAATCTGACTAATCTTATTCGAATTAGTCATTCTTGAATTCATTCGGATGTGAAACAACTAATTAAATCGACTAATTCTAAAAAATCGATTGAGTCAGTTTTTTTAAATAGTCGACTTAGTCGATTATTATTAGTCGGTTTTGCCCATCACTAGTTTACCCAATTCATCCTGTTTGCATTTTGCCGTTCGCGAGATATATCACAGCAAAGTTTTGTAACTTTTCTTCGTGTTGTGGGCTTCGGTGAAATATGTCGGAGACGAAGAAAATGAATTATAAGTATTGCTTCCTGCCTCACTGCCGAAGTACTACAGTAAAAAACCCAAATAAACTATTTTTCAACGGACCAAAAGATCCTGAACTACGGAATAAATGGTTTATGGCTGCGAGGTGGGATACGAAACTTGCTCCCAAGTCGTATTTCACTTGCTGCGAGGATCACTTCAATGTAAGCTTAATTTTGTCAATGTATGCCTATTCATTAGATTAAGGTGCGTTATTTATAATTCAATCAGTGCTGTAGTTGGCCTAGATGTAAGGTAAACAATGTTGTTTGCATTTTCCCATAACTATGTTTTGGGCACGATAAATCCTAAACTAACCGACTGATCGTTTTTTTCACAATATCTTCGTTTTTCCTCAAACAAATTTCAGTCCCCTCTAGAGGGAGTAAAAAAATCATTTAATGAAAAAAATGAATGAAATCGGTCGGTTAGTTTAGAAGAAATAGCAGCTGGTATTTCGGTAAACAATTACCATCCATTTGCTATTATTTCGAAAAAATAATATATCCTCCTAAAAATTGTGAAGGCTGATTTTACTATGCACTATTACGTTGTACCGTATTTGACCGAATATAGCCCCCCTCCGAATATAGCCCCCCTACCCATCTTTTCTCACACAAATCTAGAAAATATTTTAATACCATGAAAGGACATGATCATTTTTAGGACTTTAATGTCATGAAACATGCTGTATAATTTGAAGAAATATCAAACTTGCACTCATTTAATAAAAGAGTAGGTACCAATTAGCGAGTGATAAAATGCCATGCTAATTGGAATTTTTAGGTTTTCAGATTTGTACCTCAGAATTCAGAGAGTATAGGTACTAACGAAAGAGAGATTTGACAAGGAAATGAAAAAAAATACATTTTTAGGAAGTAAAAATAAACTTTAAAAAGTCGAAATAACATACTAATAATGCAGCAATATTAGCAAGTCGAAATAACATACCAATTTATGCAGCAATATAAATTCGCACTTTGCTCATATTTCGATGCGCGGTGGTAATCTATCTTTCATTTGTGTAATTAACAATTCGAGCTTAGCCAGGCAATTAGTCCATTCTCAGGTAAGGTTAATTTTATTGGTATTGCTGTATTTGCTCGTGTAAGCTGCGCACCTTTTTTCCCAAAACGCCGGTGAAAAGAAGGTGGTGCGCGTCTTACACGAATTCTTTTATTTGCCGCTCACCTTTTTTCCCAAAATGACGTGTCGGTAAACAATTATACGTTAAGCTAGCACCCATGCCGCATCTATTATTCTATTTCTAAATTTCGGTGTATTTAGTCATTTTCATTCATTGTATAAAAATTTTAAATGAGTTTTAAGTTTAAACTCGACGGCTTTCTCCTGCAACCGTCATGGAGGCCACGGCGCATGCGCGATCAGCTTGGGTTTTGTTCTCACGGCAGACGACGCCTACCATGTTCAGATACGGCATGATTCCTTTATTCTATGATACGTCTATGAAAGTCATAGCCACCGTGGTGATCATAGAATGATCATAATTTTAGTTCGCCAAAAAATGACGACCGCTACGGTAGGGATCAGTGACCATATGGCTGAAAAATTACGTACAGCAGAATGCTCGCTACCGGAGCGATTTCTGCCAAACATGACCAATATGACGACAAAAACAGTTAAGTGTTTAACAAAAGAGGACTACCAAGGAGATTTCTGCTAGTACCGATATAAAGAGATCACCCAATAAATTCGTCACGTAGGAGTGTGAAGATGCTTAACTTGAGCGTAGCATTTTTGAGAAATAGGAATTGGTGACTTAAAAAACCCTTTTTCGGCTCAAATTTTTTTCCCAAAAACTGGGGTGCGCAGGATACACAGGGGCGCATCTTACACGAGCAAATACGGTAAAACTTGCAATTTGACGATAATGAGAGCGATCAGGTAATTGAAAAATTCTTCCTATATGGTGACGTCAATCAGCCTTTCAAATAAATATTCGCAACCCGAGTAGTTTAGTCTTACAATGGATAGAAACACTTACTGACTCGAATGAAATTCATCGTTATTGAAGCTTTGCACACTTGTTTGTACCCATCTAATTTTTAGTGCCCAAAAATAGCCTCCCCCCTCAACTTTTGCACTTCACTTTTGGACAAAAACAGGGGGGCTATATTCGGTCAAATACGGTATATGAGTTACTGAAAATATATTTCCAACTACAGCACTGAACTAAATTGCATACACTTTGATCATCGATTATGTTTTCCGTTTTTGGTAAAGTACCAGTTTTGACTTTAACATACTTAAGACATTGGGATTATTAAAATCTTTACATAACTAATGTGACTATTCAGGTGGAAGAAGACGTTCAAAATATAATGGAATACAAGATGGGGAAAGCTTCAAGATTATTTCTAAAAAGAAGGGAGCTATTCCTCTCATTTTCTTGTGTCAGGAAAACAGGAAACTAATGCATGAGGTCTCCTCGGGCAGCAGCAATAAAAAGGAAGAGAAAGAGCTTGGTTAAGGAAATTCTAGACTACTGTTTAGTGACAGAAACTGCAGCAGATGATGTTGATGATGAAGAGGTTTCAGATACAATGAATTAATGATGTACCGGGTACCCGGCAATTACCTGGTACCCGGCATACCTGACTATATTTTCAGTACCCGGAAATTACCCGGACCCGGGACTGGGTGCTGGGACCCGGTGCTGGGTACTGGGTCCCTCATGAGCAAAAAAGGATAACAATAAAAACAAATTAAATGGAACTTAATATTTTACTTTTACTTCTTAGCCTGCAAGAAACATTCAGAGAAACGATATTTTAATTATAATAAACTTTTAAAAAACCAATTACTCTAACAAAAGTTAAACTGAACCATGAAATAACATTTTACATAATATGCATAATTATACTTAACGACCGGTTAACAGTACCAGATTGTAAAATCTTATAAACTTTATAAAATCTTCTTAAGTAAAGAATGAAATAAAAGTGGTCAAAATTTTAATAATTAAATTTCATCAATGGGAGATTATGATGAAGAAACAATAGTTTTTCTGCATTTTGCTCTTTGTATATGATTCCCCCCTCGCTAAACATCCTTTCACTGGGTATGCTGCTTGGAGGTGATGACAAGTAACGTCTGGCCAATTTTGACAGTTCAGGAAAGATAGCTGCATTTTTTGCCCACCAAGTTAAAGGATTTTCTTTATGAGGGATGTTAGGACATTTAAGAAAATTTTCAAATTGCCTCTCTTCTATAGAATAAGATGTATTATCCTCAGCATGAAAGTCTTCGTTTGCTTTCATCTTCAAACAAAATTTCATTTAAGCAAGCCCACATATCTTGAACCAAATTGGTTCAACCTACCCAGCCAGGTAATTTTTCTTTGCTTCCTTGGGTACCCGTCATTTTTTAGTACCCGGTACATCACTACAATGAATGAATCCATACATCCAGAACTCACATAAGATTTCTCTGTGCATGTAAGGACTTGAGTTAAATACCTATTTTTTCTGCAACATACAAAAATCAGTACTTTTTATTATAATGTAAATAAAAATCTCAATGAAGGTAACAATTTCAAATAACAATATTTTCTAGGGCCATCAATAAAATTTATCTATATGTCTTTAAAATAGTGACTGAATAGGGCAATTTTTCTCAGTAATGTTAAGTACCAATGACTCATAGCATGCTACTAAATATTTTACTTTACTCAGAAGCAAGAATTTAGTTTCATGTAGTCATTGCCTGTAATATTATGAAAGAGTTTGTTAAACCAGAGAAATTTAAACTTCATTTGGCTGCATAAATGTTATCTTTTCATAATTCTGTTTCTTTATTTATAGGTTAATTTTGACAAAAAGTCTGTGCGCAGTAAAGGATTGCAGTGCACTCCCAAAACTGTTCATATAGCAACTTCCCCAATTAAGAAATATAAAAAGATGACAGGGTATAGTGATTCTTCAATGCATTTTACCTCAGAAGAAGAAATAGAGTCACTCTGATTATCTCCCATCAGACTGTGAGGTAGATGAAAATGAATTAATAGAAGATGCCTCTGCCTTGACTGTGAAGAGAATAGAAGCAGATCCAAGGCTGTACTTAGGAATACCAGCAAAGAGTTTTGTTATAATTAAAGAACTCTGGGCAGTCATTAAGTGTAAAAAGGAATTTATATTATTAGTAATAAAAAATCAGATTAAATGAGCAATTTGAGATTCTTGGGCATGACTTTGGGTACAGTAAAAGCCAAGTTAGCAGAGTATTTTGTAAATATTTGCCCTTAATTTCTAGCTACTTGCAGGTGTTAATAGTACGGCCTTCCACTATAGAAATACAGATGAACCTACCAATCCCATTCAGAGCATGTTATGGTAAAGTGGAATCTATCATCGACTGCTTTGAGATTGAAATAGAAAAGCCAACAAATGCCTTGACTCAGGCACTGACTTGGTCAGAGTACAAAAAGTGTCATACAGTAGGACCTCCAAACTCGCAGGGGTTACGTTCCTGACAACACCGTGAATGTGGAATCCGCAAAAATAGAAGCAAAGGCCTTATGAAAAAATGGGGGTTAGGTTCGCAGCTGCTGCGTATGAAGCCTCGCGTAATTATATCGGCGTATTTCTCGAGAACCGTTCGTTGTAAACATATGTTTTAAATGGTGTTTTGTTTCTACTGGCTATGAGGTCCCTGGAAAATTATTTTCGTTTGTTAAAGTGTCCCAGGTTCGAATCCAGGAGACAATTATATTTTCCCATAAGTTTTCACGGGATTTTCGAATTGACGTTGCCTTTATAGTAGGTCCTGTAAGCAGGGGTGTAGTGGAGCCAGGGCGTCGCCCCGGTACTTTTTTAAGCAGCCAGGGCACGCCCTACCTCTTTTCCGTGGTGATCATATACTATAAAGATTCAACTAGCATCCCCGCTAGCATCCATAATATGGGAAAATGTGAGCATAGTCATGGTCACCTAAACTTAACATCCGAAAATATGGGTCAGCGCTAAATCTTTCATTTCCCTTTCACTATTCCTGTCCGCCACTGTCGGATTTATAGCCTCACTTGTGACTCCATACGGGCCCGCCCTGACCCAAGCAGCAAAGGGTCATACTACCCGGGCGGCAACCCATGAGGCAGAAACTCACGCAGTGCGACGACAAGAAACTTAAACTGGGCCTTTCCATCGCAACCAAGGCTTTTGTAGGTAAATTGGGCTCGAAAGGCCGACAGCTAAAATACTACCAATGAGTCCGGGTTTCCTTTTTGAAGAATATAACCCAAGAAATGGTGCACCTCCCGGGTTTTTGCGCCCCTGGCTGTCGACCGTCCCTTGCGATGGCCCTGATGCTACACCGACCACTTCTGATTATCTTTGAGGACCTGTAAAATCATCAATTATGTCTTCATATTTCAATGATTTCATAATATCACTTTCTGTTAACATAAGTTATAAACCAGTTAACTATCGTCAGACATTGTTGTGCATAAATAATTCTTGATAATTTTTAACTTAAACGACCTTTCTGCAGATGCCACTGTCAAAGGTAAGGTTAACAAAATTCTAATGGCTATGAAGGTATTGGGATAAAGAGCAGTTAAGTGGTTTTGGGAGATGAAATTCAATACATTTATAGTTATAGTTATAAAGGAAACTAAAATACTCACTGTGATTTTTAAGGAGCTGGAACCTCTCCCTCTTGGAAGCAATTGTTTAATCCAACACAAAATAAAAGAAAGTTTTCTTAAGGATCTTGAAAACTTTCACCGTCATGCGCACATTCAAAACTGGAATTCTTTCTTTGTGGCCGAATTCATGTTTCTTGCGTAAAATTTGGTTCTGTCTCTAATTTTGTCAATTCTCGAACATCTGTGAATATTTTATTTAACCATATTTCTGACCTACAATCTTCGAAATATGCTTGAATCTGCGTAAGAAAATTTATTGAAGCCTTCATATAAACGGATGGACTTTGGAACAATTTACTAGTTCCATTTATCTTTTTTAAAATGTCAACAACCAGCGAACAAAGAAATTGGAATTTTTTTATAATTTTTGCTAAATATTTGGTCTCATTTCTTGAGGCAGAATCTTGTGAATCATTGCTCTGTATCTCAAAGAAAGCATCATAAATTTCCCCCATTTGATATCTTAATGGCTTTAAGGCATTGATACAACTTCTCCATTGGGTGTCATTCAAGGGTTTTAAGGTCATTCTGGGAACTTATTTTATTAGTACTTCCTACCATTTAGTTGAAGCAGAGAAGATATTAAAAAGTTCTTGCACAACAGAAAAAAATCAGTTACTTTGCATGATGTTTTTACAGCATCACTGACAACTAAATTTAGAGAATGTGCACAACAAGGAATAAATAACATCATGGGATTTAGATTTCGTATCCTTGATTGGACACCTGAGTGCTTGCCTCGCACGTTAGACGAATTATTGTATCCTTGCCCTCTCATAACATTTAACAGTCATTTTACCTTATTCAGTTCCTCCAATAAAAATCCGTTAAACCTTCCCCAGTTTTATCCTGAATTGGAAAGAAACCTAGGAAACGTTCATGGATTTTTACATTTTATCCATCTTAAAATGTAACATAATGACTAACAATTGATGATTGTTACCGGTGGCTTTTATCGGGTGCGCAATCCAATATTACTGAATAATATTTTGCCCAAAGGGTTATATTTATGATATGCATCAAGAAATTGATTCTATAAGCTCATTCTGTATGTTTTTTCCTAAGTAATGTGCTTGCAATTTATTGTTTTCCGGCATCCTTTTCTGTTTTTCAATTCTCCACAAGTGCTCTCCCATATCACTGTCAAACAGTCCTCGAAATGCTAAACGTTGTTTGGAAAGATATTTTACTATTTCCACAGCCAATTTCAAAACTTTATACCAATGGTGTTTTTCGATTTCCAAAAGAATGAATGAATGGAATCAACGGTTTTGTGATTTTTAATTCTTTTGAGAATTTCTATCCAATCATCGTACTTCAACAAATGTGTGCTACTGGTTTCGTGTTGTTTCAGAACTCTGGATATATTTTTCCAATATGAAAACCCAGTTTCCCCAGTTAAACTAAATAGTTCTAAATAGTTTACAGCAAAAACAATAAACCGAATTTCGTATTTCCGATTACACTAATCAATCTCTATGCATTTTCTCGCCATGTGGCAACAACCTATTGTAATTTTTAACAGTAATATAGGTGCCATAGGTGTTTATTTCTACAAACATTCCTGCCATTGTTAATTCTTATAGAAACATCAGAAGTGGCATTTTCTGAATAAGACGAAATCTTGTCGCGCGGTCGAGTGTACGTGTCTCTAGCCATTTTCGTTACTGAAATGTAATCATGTACGACCAAAAATTTTAAGATGCATTAACATTAAAATATATGGAAACCGAGTTTGATATATTAAAGTTATTTCGTCCTTATGAAATTATTTTTAAACTTTTCAACAATTCTTTTTTTCAAATTTCAATTATATTCATTATCTTTATTGCTTAGCTGTATTTCATAGATTTTTTTACAAATCATAGTTTTCCACAATAAATGTATTTTAATGCTTCATTATTTAGTTTATCTCTAAGGAAAAGAATTGCCTTTTGCTTTACTCGATAACATGTATTCTAATTTTAAAATTGTTGGTTATATTTTATATTAATTATATTTTACTAGTTAATTCCTATTATAATTTTATTCATTTATGAAAAAAGAGGTATTTTAATGGAAGTCGCCCCCTACCCCTGAACCCTCAAATCCTTCCTCCTCTCACCCACCTTGTAAAGCAAAAAAAATCCACTGATCGAAATTTTCCTGTATTTTAATATCGCTAAGGCGTACGCGTAACACAGTTGCTTACACTACTTATGCATAGCTAAATAAACAATATTGTAATTAATAAATTAAAATATATAGCTTTAATATAATGTGTCAGTGATTGTTTCCAGTGTGGTTTAATGTCATTTAAATTTATTTCTACCCGGGGATGTAACCCTGGGTTGGGGGTGATATTTCCTCGTTAACAATCAACGTAAGTAAAACTAAAACGAAATTTCCTTATAATTTCTTATATTTAATATTGTTTATATATAATTTACGACTCGGGAGAGTGGCCTCGGGATTTCTTAGATGTAACATTGATCCCTCTAAAGAAGAAGCCAAAGGCAATGCAGTGTAAAGACTACAGAATGATATCCCTACTGTCACACACTTCGAAGATCATCACGAGGATTCTTAATAAAAGACTAGAGAAAAAGGCCGAAGAAATGCTAGGGGAAGATCAATTTGGCTTCAGAAATGGACTTGGAACCAGAGATGCTATCGGTGTAGTGAGAATCATATCAGAAAGGGCAATAGAGTACAGTCAATATTGCTGCGTATGTTTCGTCGACTGGCAGAAGGCCTTTGATAGAGTAAATTGGGTACTGCTGATGAGGATATTAAAGGATATAGGTGTAGACAGGAAAGACAGGAGACTGATCAGAAATCTATATCTGAATCAAGTTGTAAAGGTCAGGTTGGAGAATACGGACACCAGCGGAGTACATATCGGTAGAGGAGTAAGACAGGGCTGCTGTCTATCGCCGATTCTATTCAATATATATGGAGAGAGGCTAATGCAGGAAGCGTTAGAAGGCACGGGAGATTTCAAAATCGGAGGAAGGATTATAAGAACAGTGAAATACACGGACGATCAAGTACTTCTAGCAAGAAAGGAAAAGGAACTCCAGAAAATGATAAATAGACTAGTGATAACAGTTAGAAAATACGGTATGGAAATTAATACAGAAAAGTCTAAGGTTATGCAAATATCAAGTAAAGAAGAAGAAAATTTGAACATAAGTATTGGAGGAAAGCCATTAGAACAAGTTTCAGATTATAAATACCTTGGAAGCATCATAACGAGAGAAGCAAAATGTACCGATGAAATCAGGACTAGAATAACAAAAGCAAAAGCCGCTTTCAGAAAAAAGAAACTCCTACTAACAGAAAATATAAAGCAGGAAATCCGCAAGAGGTTGACAAAATGCTATGTATGGAGTATAGCTTTGTATGGGGCAGAAACATGGACGCTAAGGAAAAATGATATTAAATACTTGGAAAGCTTCGAAATGTGGAAATGGAGAAGAATGCTGAAGATAAAATGGACAGATAGGGTGAAAAATGAGAAAGTACTACGAAGAATAGGAGAGAAGCGAACGATTATACAGACTATCAGAAAGAGGAAGGTGAACTGGATTGGGCATTACCTGAGGAGAGATTGCATGATTAAAGAAGTGCTAGAAGGAAAACTGGATGGAAAAAGAGAAAGAGGTAGGAAAAGGTTTCAGCTGGTAGACGACTTGAAAGGGAAAGAGAGCTATCACGACATGAAGAAAACTGCGGAAAATAGGAGTATGGAGAACCAAGTTTAACCATGAATAATCGCGAACCTGTCAATAGACAGACTACCTATGATGATGATAATTTTTTAAATAACTGATTGTTATAAAACAACTATTCAACATCATGTGATTATAAAGTAGTGATGTACAACAATGCCTTAGTTATTTTTGCGTATTTAGGCGGGTCATGAACTACAGTATATATATAAGATCTTAGCGCCCTGGCACTTTTTTTTTAGGACCACACTCCTGCCTGTAAGAAGCTAAAAGCAGTAGCTGATAGACACTTGAAGGAAAGCAACTGTTTGTGCATTCGTCTATAACGGTGTAACGATAATCATTGGAACTAAGGTAAGGTAGAATTAAAAATTTTTCCCCTTTGAATATACCGCGATATGCTCTAACGTAGGGCTGAACTATTTAGATTATTTGCAAGCGTAGCTGCAGCGGGCTGCTAGTGTGGCATTTAAATCTGCCGTAGCTGTACAGTAGGTTTAAAGAGATAATTTTGCATAAACCATGATTAGCAAAGAATATACCGAAAAAATATTTATTGAATCACATAAACAGCAAAAAATGCATGCATTAGATTTGGTGAGAGCTAGAAAACATTATGCTACTGTTATGTTCAGCAATATAATCATACCTTAAAATGAAGGTTACTGGTCCTCTGGCCTAGTGTCTGATTCATCCGGACACATCACAGAGGAGTGCGGGAGGTCAGCGGTTGCCTGCCCACAGACGCCACACTCTGGCCACTAACAAGTTTATTTAGCAACTCAATTTTCTCACTTAAAGTCAACTTCTTCTTTTTGTGTCTGCTTTCGGTATTATCACTTGCTTTCCTCTTGGTAGAAATTTTCATAAAACGGGGCCACAGCGTGATAAAAAAAACCTCGCAGATGGGGAAATTCATTTGTTTAGTGTTTTTCTCATCCCTTCAAAGATGGCAGCAGTAGTCAGAAAAACCGCAAAACTGCAAAGCACACGAATTTGGAAGCCGCAAATTTGGAGGCTCTACTGTACTTTAAAATATCTTGTATGCTGCACTCCTGATGGCATAGTTAACTTTATTTTCAAAGGGTTTGGGAGGCGAGCAAGTGATTCCACCATTTTGGAGAACTGGATTTTTTAATTTTCTTCAACCTGGAGCCTGGGTAATGGCTGATAAGAGGATTTAAGCATGTGGAAAATCTATTAATAAATAAAGGTTGCAAACTCGTTAGACCTCCAAGTATTGCTGCTGCTGAAAAACTTAACTCTACACAAATAAAAGAAACAAAGAGAATTGCTGGGCTGAGGATACACATTGAATGTGTCATCAGAAGGTTAAGGGAGTTTAAATATCTTGTCCCACATGCTTGCATACCTCATGATTTTATAAGAATAACTGATCAAGTCATTGCTTGTGCCTTAATTAACTGCCAGGGAGAATTAATTCAATGAAACTTAGTTATATGTAATCAGCACGCACAATATTCATAAGATGTAAAATTCTAGTTTTAAGGTAAATACATTTTTTAAGTATAGCTGAAATTGAAAATGCTCTCTTCTTTAATGTTATTCTGTAATATAAGAATAATTACTGTCATTGACTGCTTTCTTGAGACCTATTCACACCTAAAAATTATACTTTACAAGTTTATAATATTGAACACACCAAAGAAACCATACAAATTTTATAAAACCCAAGTACAATTTATTACAATTATATAATTAGATTATAGCATTATAATTAGAAATATATTTCTTTGGAGTGTTCAATATTGTATACATGTAACAATAAGTTACTTTAAACTACACTACCCTAAGTTTATTACAGTTCACAAAACCGCCAGAATAAATGGAAAATTGCAAAAATATTTATTTTCTTGGTCATTAAAAATTATAAACTTTTAAAAGAACATTTCGCAGTTTCGGTACTTCTAAATGGGCTACAATGCTGAAATTTTTTCCATTGGAATATAAGTTTCCCAAAAGGCTATGCAAACCTACCAAAAAAGTTCACCTACGACGACAATTATGGTAATATAATATAGATAGATCATGTTTCCCAATTTCTAATTTATTTCTTTTAAACATGCAAATATTGCAAGGACACGACCAATAGTTAGAATTATGTACATAACATCGAACACATCATAATTAGATTTTGTGGTGAATCCCTAATGTCTCTGTATTGTCTTCTTAAAAATAAATGTAAAATACATATGCAAAATAAAATTTACTTTCACCGCGTTGGAATCCAACAGTTAGATGGACCTTTCAGGTACTGCGAAAGTTATATCACTTCATATGAGAGTGGTATTTCCCTCACATCCCAAGTCGTAAGGATGGCCAACATAAGGATTTAGTATAGTATATTATTACAGGTGATTTCGAGCCTAATCCAGAAAGGTTGGATACCCCTGTCATAGAGGGATTTCCCCAGCTTGAAGGATTCAATGCCCCTGTTGCTGAATAGGAATTGACGTCAGTTGTTTGCTTAAAAAATGTGTACAGATCTCAAGGGTATCTGACTTCGCGTATGAGTCACTATGTAAACAACCTATTTTTATGTTTGTGCGTTTTAGTATATTATATAGATAATATTGTCTCATTATGCTGCAATAAAAATTACTAATTATCAATAATTTTAATTAGTGGATTGGTAATTTCATTAAATAAGGCGTCTTTCGGGTTTCAGGCGCTCTTATTATTATTATTAGTTATTTTATTTTTAGCACTTCGCAATGCATTTTTATTTAAATTTTCGATATCTTAATGCCATGTGGCGCCTTTCGCCTTCTGGCTCCTGTGTGCACCGCACACATTGCCCCTGTGCCTTCTATGATAGGTGCTCAAAACGGGATGGTATCTCTTCTGTCCAAACATGTCCAAAAGTTGGGACCCAAAAATGAGTTGATATAATATCACTGCATAATTCATGTGAAAAACCTAATTGGGAAGGATCTTGAATTTAGTAAAGTTATGAGTAATGTTTTAAATACAGTCTTCTTCATCAGATCACGTGAGCTGATCCACAGACAATTCAAAGCTTTTCTCGAGGAAATTGAAGCTGAATATGGCGATGTTCTGTACTATTCTGAAGTATGGTGGATTAGCAGAGGCAAGGTTTTGCAATGTTTTATATCTCTTCAAGGAGACAATATGTTTCTGGAAGAAAAAGGACAAGCAGTAAATCATCTTGAACATCCAACATGAGTATGTGACTTGGCATTTTTGACTGATATTACTGCACATTTAAACAAATTGAAATTGGGATTGCAAGGTAAAAATCACCTGATATTTGAACTTGCTAACAATGTATCAGCGTTCCAAATTAAATTATCATTATTTCGGGAGAAACTGTTGAAGAACAATACCTGTCAGTTTCCTAACTGCCAACAAATATTTAAAAAATATAATGTGAATAATTTCAATTATGCCACTCATATAGAACGTATCCAGTAGTCATTCACTGAGAGATTTACAGACTTTGAGCAGAACAAAACATTGTTAAAAACATTTGTGAACCCTTTTGAAGCCTCATATAAAGATGCTGACTCCAGTTTACAGCTTGAACTCATTGATCTTCAGAGTAATGATGAACTGAGATCGAAATTTAAGGAGGGAATTCTGCCTTCGTAAAGAATCCTATTCAAATCTACGACGGATGGCAGCTATTTGCACAAGTCTGTTTGGAAGCATTTATATATGCGAACACGCTTTTTCATTGATGAAATTAATCAAATTGAAATATCGGAACCAGTTGATGGATGAAAATCTGTGTTCAATCTTGTGTCTAAACACAACAAACATTACACCAGATATTAAGCGTTTAACAATGGTAATGCAGGCTCAACAATCGCATTGAGGCAAATTAAATTCACTTTAAAATAGAAAAGGTTGATTGATCCTATTTTCTATTAATTTTGTGTCAGAGCTTTCTTAGTTAAATGGAAAGTTTAATTTATGCTGAAAATTAAGTTGTAATTATTATTATTATTATTTATAATCATCATTATTTAATAAAAAATTTTAAATCCCATAAAATGTTTTAATTAAGATTTTCCTTAAATTGACAAATTCAATGTAATATTTTTCATTATGCGACCCACGGACTTGGAAAAAATGTGAAATGCGGCTCTTTGCTAGAAAAAGGTTGTGCAACACTGATCCAAACCAAGGCAATAATTTTGATTTTGGCCAATTATATATTTTGAGGGAATGGTATGTACTTTTTGATGAACCGACGGTAGTTCGCAAGCACTGCGGTGAAGAATATAAACGTCTTCTCTGTAACTTTAAATGTTTTTTTCAGCTAACTTAAGAGGATCGATCAATTAATTCTCGAAGTTTTAGACTTGAATATCCGCATAATTCATCACTCTTTGATCGAGAGACATTTCTTAAGAGTTCTCTAGTTCATCATACGATCTTTATAATATTTAATAAACTATGAAAATGAAGTAATGCTGACAATCGTAGTAGTTCGTCACATGGTGGTTGGGAAGATTTTAATGGGAATAAGGAAATGCTCATTCATTCCACGAGGAATCAATCCACTGTATGCCCAAGATTAGACAAAACTGCTTCATTATCAGAAGAAACTTTTAATCCTACGAATAATACACACAGTCTGTGGCCGGAGACGGGGGAATGAGGAGGGGTGGATGGGGGAGGAGAATGGGAAGGGAGGAGGAGGGGAAGGGGGTAGAAGGGGAAGGGGGGAGAAGAGGGAGGGGAGAAGAGGGAGGGGAAGGGGGTAGAAGGGGAAGGGAGGAGGAGGGGAAGGAGGAAGGGAGGGGAGGGGAGAAGGGGGAGGGGAGGAGGGAGGAGAGAAGATGAAATCCAGATTTCTCTAAATCACAACAAGAAGTTTTGGACCACAGTTCCTAAAATAGTGCTCCAGTACTACTTTTAGTTTAGGCTAAAATTAAGTTTTTTTTTAAATAAAGGCAATTTGTTTCAAATTTATTTATTTCTTCATTCACAGACAAATCATCGTTCAACTTTCATTTATTAAAAGAGATCGGGTCTTAAAAATTATTCATCACTAATCAAAATATACTCCAAGGAACAGAAATACCTACTCTGCCAATTTTAAAACGGCGGATTCGATATTAATATCTTAAACCCATTCTCCTTCCACACAGAGGAGGACATCAAATTTTCGAATGAGGGTTTTACAGGTGAACATTCTCTTTTTAAAATATCCAATTCAAATAATTTTTTAGGTGTAGTTAAAAACGCAATTGGTGAAAAAATCGCGTACAGACATCTTTTAAACTTTTGTTCCACGATAACTCATATTTAATACTGTGGGAGAGAACTCCGCCAATTTCATCTTCTATCGTAATAGTCGCAGAACGGCTAACGAGGACGGACGCTCGTGGTGACGTCAGCCTCACTTCTAACCACTTCAATCCCCAAGTTTGCCGAACGTTTGGAAAGATAAATTCTTTGGTAAGTTCGAGAGACTAAATCGAAAGACTGTTTTGAGATCGATTTCGTGTGCGCACGGATTTGCTTCCTTCTCCATTCCAATCTTCTTCTCTTCCCATTTCGGGTTTTGTTTTCGCCTTCAAGAGAGAATGAGGCTAACTAAGAGACCGCCATCCTGGTAGCTTTGGTCCTCGGTAGAATGACAGGAGTTCCGAGGAAATTCGGAGGAATGGTTCCTATCTGGAAAGATGGACGCCTCACCTGCCGCCTCATGCCATCTGCATCCGTCTGAAAAGCGAACGTCCAACTTGCGTTAAGTTAATCTCAATAAGGTTGCACCGTGATTCTAAATGTTTAATTTTCACGGATTGTATGTACTTGTTTAGCCCTTCTGTCTGTCTGCCTGCACAGCAGCTAAACGGATCTCAATGGAATTTGGTATATTAAAGAAGGTGGCAAAAATAACATATTCGGGTCAATAGTCCAATCATGGCAGTTGCTTCACAAGAAACAAAATGTGAATGCCTCTTTAACTCGTAAATTATTATTGGAGTTTTTGGAAGAAAATAAATAGTTCCAAATATGCATTCTGAGACTGAGTTTTTAGTTTTTTATTGGAAAGTCGCGTCGAGTAATTTCAATTTCATATCAGCAGCAAATGGAACCATCCATGTTAGCTTTGTTTATCATTTATAGGCGTTTACTGAAATACAAGATGAAATGCTGGATTCATTTCACCGTCACGAAAGTGAATTAGTCATTTTTACTTTCTCCATACCTACGTAGTATAGGGAAAGTATTGTGATCACAAAAAAAATCGACTTCGAGATTTCAATGGAAATACACGTTTTGAGATCCTTAGAAAACGTTTAGACTATTTTCGGAATGATGTCTGTGTGTGTGTGTGCGTGTCTGTGTATGTGATTGTGGGCGCTCTAACTCAAAAAGTACTTTCCATATCGTTACCATACTTCATATATAACACTTTAGCATGAGCACAAAGAACTGATTAGTTTTTGGACAATATCGGTTAACTGGAAGTCGAGGTTTATTCGAAACCTGATTCGGTTTTTGCGATATTTCTCTGTTAAAACATAATTATTGTATATACAATTTTATAAAAATGTTATAGATAATGTAATTTCCTACAACTTTCATTTGAAACAATTTTCCATAGCAGTTATTGTTTAGGAATTATTTATAAATAATCGGTTTTTTCGGTTTCCGTCAAATATCTCCTTAAAAACGTCGTAATTTGTCATCTTCGTAAGGATCAAAGTTGTAGAGAATAATATTTCTTCCAAGTTTTGTTTGAAACAAATTTTTGTAGAACCATCCATTTCGGAGATATTTTGCTTTTTCTAGTATACAGCGCCACCACCATTTAGCGATTAATTCTGTAAGTATATTCAAAATATACCTAATTTACGGCAATAAGGATGACTGTATTCTTTTACGATACAAAATGATAATTTTGCCCCATAATGCTATTCTTAATAATTTAAATATCTATACCCCAAATATGGAGAAAGTCATGTGTTGGCCACATCAGATTTTTTGTGTAGGTGATAAGTTAAAATTACCCTATCCTATCAAAACATTCTAAGGTCAGGGGAATTAAGTCTCGATCAGAATATTTCATATTTGAATAGGATAACAAACATATGCGTAAATAATACTTTTGTGTACTCTGCGGGACTAGTTGCAAGAAATGAGAAATAGTTAATATTTCGTAATTAAAAATTTCCATTCTTTATAATTTGTGAAAATCGTAAAATATAATTATTAAATAATAGGTTTACAGAATAGCGCTGGAAGACACCAGAAATTCCATGATTGGAGGAGAAAATATAAGAGCATTAAATGAGCCTCTCAGATGCCAAACCGACTAAGTCCACTTTTTGTCAATGTCTCAATTTTAGTACCTGAGCACATTTGAAATATGTAATTAGCTGCAGAAATGAATAGACTCTGTTGCATTGATGGCTGTTTTATCCATGCAACAAAGCCTCTTCATTTCTGCAGTTAATTACATATTTCAAATGTGCTCAGGTACTAAAATTGAGACATTGACAAAAAGTGGAGTTAGTCGGTTTGGCATCTGAGAGGCTCAAATATCCTATGAGCAAGTACTTCCAGCAAGAAAAGAAAAGGAACTCCAGAAAATGATAAACAGGTAAAAGACTACTAAGTGGAAATAAATAAATAAAAATCCGAGGTTATGCGAATATCGGGAAAAGAAGAAAACTTGGACATAAGTTTGGTGGAAAGCCATTAGAACAAGTTTCAGAATATAAAACCATTATGAGCAAAGTGCACCGCTGAAATAAAGACTAGAATAGCGAAATCAAAAGCCGCTTTCAGAAGAAAGACACTCTCACTAACAGGGAATATTAATAAAGGAAGATATCCACAAGAAGTTGATAAAATGCTATCTATGAAATATAGCTTGGCATATGGAAGAAATATGAGCGCTAAGGAAAAATTATGTAAAATACTTTGAAAGCTTCGAAATGTTGAAATGGAGGAGAATGCTGAAGATAAAATGGACAGATATGTTGAAAAACGAGGAAATACTATGAAGAATAGGAGAGAAGCAAACGACTATACAGACTACAGGTAAGAGGAAGGCGAACTGGATTGGACCTGAAAAGAAGAGATGATGAATCGCGAATTCATACATTGGGGATGTATACCATAACCTACAAACAGTCAAAATTTCATACTGCTAGCTCATATGGAAGTGCACAAAATGTATTATAGTTATTGGGATTTGAAACACGGCATAAGTACATACAGGTCAAGTTATTATAAAAGTTGTTTAATAATAATAATTGAAATTGAGATGCGGGCTAGAACGTGTTGACGCTAAAATGAACTAAATTTATTCGTACAGTCCAAAAAACTTAATTAAGTTCTGAATTAGCTTTAAATTATTTTCAAACCCGAAAATATGAGATATTTTCAACAATTTGTTAATGAAAAATTATCGTTGCCATGACAACTTCATGCATTGTAGCTGCTTTACAGTTGGCCAAATAACTGCACTTTCCAGAAATCGTCGGATCGACTAACAAACGTTAATTATCAATAGACGGCGTTTATTTGTACATACGCAAGAAACATTCAACTTTTGCAGAAAGGCATTATATATGTTTAATTATGATCGTGAGTAACGTAAACAAGTCAACAGCAGTCAGCTCGATCTCAATCACTTATAGCTGCACGGATTTAGCTGCACAAGCGTCTTTCCTACATTTGATGCAAATGATAAAATGAAAACCATTAACGTAAGGGATGAGTCGTTCGTGTAATTAACTTAATAATGCTAAAATAAAATGCAAAAAAAGATTGGATTATGAAATTACGGTGTACTAAATCGTTCTGAGAGTAGAAAAGTGGATGGAGAGGTTAACGTTTCTTTATGAAGTAACAAAATCAATAGCATGCGAACCACTTGTAGTCGCAGTTTTAATTTATCCAGTAGAAAAACAGCCATCAATTAGGCTTTGGCGCATCATACGGATTAAATGCATTTCATAAATATTTACTACGATTGTTAACTGTATAATTCCGAATTAATAATGTCAGCAACACATATAACCATATAACAAGGCATATTCTCGTCAGATAAAATAATAATTTCTAAAGTTATTTTTCACATCACATGCCACATAATAATTCGACTACTAAATATTCTAAAAAACTTATGTTCCACAATAAAGGGTGCATACACAATGGTAGGTGATAAGATCAAAAGGGTGCTTTGTTCATGGTACATTATAGAACATTTTGGCCACTACTGAAAAAAACTACACTATAAAAGCAAAACACAGCCATGCAAATGATTGAGGAAGCATGTCCTGAGTTGGACTTTGAGGAAGACATTTCCATTTCCCATTAAATAACATCGACATTTCGACGTGCAGGCTTTCGTTCTTTTTCTTAGATATTATTTCAGTCCTTATAGGTGTAAGCATACTTTGAATGCTTTTAATACGAGAGAGGGAGGGGGTGGGGGTGGGGGGGGGAGAGGGAAGGAGGATGGAGAGGGAGGGAAGGAGTCGGCTTTATATTTGGGCGAAATTGAGACTAGACAGTCTCTTCTACCATCTAACCCAAAGGGAGAGGGGGTGAAGGGGGGAGAGGGAGGGAGGGTGTTCGGGATCAGTGAGTTGCATTGTATGTGAGTTACATTATGTGTTCAGAGTTGTATGTGAGTTACTTTGTAGTGAAAGGGAAGGCAATGCTGTTGGTTGCCTTCGGAACGGAGGCGAGTTCATACATGATCGCTCTCACGATGAGACGTTTTTTCGGTGAGCTCCACACACCAAGTGTAATGGTAGTGTTTATCCTCTTAAACAGTGCGATTCAAACACTAACTATCAACGTGCTTAGATACACAGTGCTAACAAGGATTCATTTCAAGTGTTCTTTTTTTTGAGTCTGTTATTCACCCCTTAATTGTGTCAAAGAAATATAAATCTGGAGATTGTTCCACCTATGTTTAACATTATTAAATTATACAGTCCACTTGCATTTACCACAATGAGTCACCATTGGAACAGAGGGAGAGATGGGGGAGAAGGAGGGGGAGAGAAGGGGAAAAGGAGGCGGGGAGGGGGAGAGGGGAAAGGAAAGAGAGGAAAATGATTTTCAAAACAATTGATGTTTCTACTGTCAATATGATCTCCATAAATAGCTTGAACAACTGAATCTTTACTCCCGTCATTTTTTATGGGCTATATCTATGGTTTGACCTAGGAAGAGGAGTGAGACAAGGGTGCTGCTTATCGCCTACCTTGTTTAATATTTATATAGAAGATATGCTTAACAACAGAATAGATGATGACAAAGGAATTATTATTGGAGGTAGAAAAATAAATTGTATAAGGTTTGCTGATGATATGCTTATCCTGGCAGAAGAAACGAAGGTTATTCAAGAAATGATTACCAAGCTAGAAAATAAGATGATGGAATATGGTATGAAAATGAACATTAAGAAAACCAAAGTGATGAGAATAGGGGATGAGGAAACTATGAATGTGTTAATGAAGGATGGAAGGATTGAGCAAGTAAAACAGTATAGATATTTAGGATGTTTGCTGGCAGACGATTGGAAGAGCGGAAAAGAAATAAGATCAAGAATAGCAATGGCAAAAGAATCATTTTATAGGAAAAAACAGTTATTGTGTGGTAAAATGGAATTAAATTTGAGGAAACGTCTTGTAACGTGTTATGTTTGGAGTGTGCTACTTTATGGATGCGAAACATGGGCATTAACAAAGAGGTGGACTGAAAAGATAACAAATGAAGATGTATTAAGAAGGGTGGAAGAGAGGAGAAGGATACTTGAAACAATTCAGAAGAGGAAAGGTAATTGGTTGGGGCACATCTTGAGAGGAGGGAGTTTGTTGACGACGATGCTGGAAGGATAAGTAGAAGGAGGAAAGAAGAGAGGACGTAGGAGGATAAAAATGATTGATGACCTAAAAGGAAGGGGTAGATATCAGGAAATGAAAGAACTGGAATAAGCTGAACGATATTTTGTGGACTGGACCTACTGGGGATACCACATTTAAAAAAACGCGCCATATACTTTACCTCCAGGGTGGTACGGAAATAAGTATAAAAAGATGTAAATGTGAACATCAGAGGTATATCGTTCAGCGCTTCTTTCTCCAAGAATCAAATTTTTTAGGGGGGGGTCATGCTCCCTCCCCCCCTCCTCCCCCGGTTTGACAGTGAACATTCCCCCTAACCACTCACCTCCACCACCAAAGCACATATATAAAAAAACAGCGATGCGGAGACATTACCAACACATACTCATACGGATTTCGCCACGTTACTCGCCGTTTTCATTGAGTTCGCTTTGTTTTTCGCTATTTTGACGGAGAATGGTTACTCTGACGACAAAAAGTGATAGAATCTTTTTTGTAGGAAATTTAATTCCCAACAACCTTGTAATTGAAACTTTTCAGGTAGATGCCACCGTTCGCGAGATATTCACGAAAAACTGATTTCGGGAGCCATTTTTCCAATATGGCGACCGAAGCTCACACCGGACCATTGAGGACTTTCAGTATGTTGAACTAGATGCCAGTCTGAGCATCGCTGCCAAAAATCAGCTTTGTTCGAATTTTTTCCGCTATTTGGTAAAAAATCGTCTAATTTTCCTGGACTATTAGCCAATTTTTCAACATTTAAGAATTTATTATGGCCTAACGAATAAAAATTTTCAAATTTCTATAATCCCGTTTTCATTATTTGGAAACGATTTACGTTTTTTACTTATGGACAATATTGGGGTAAAAACAACCCCTAAAATTTATAATTTTAAAAAATTTACAGGGTCACACAAAAAGTGCAAGTCATGCTTATTACACCGTAGAAAATACTACCGTGATGTCACACCGACAAAGCATTGAAAGGTGGAAAGAGAGTCGCGAAACGTCTACAATTTCGGCACTCTTCAAATATCTAAGTTAGTATTTCGAAAACGAAGCAAATTTTCTGAATGAATCATTTAAATAATTAAAATTCAATCCTTCTTCTACATTTCACAGGAGACAGTTTTCCTCTATATATAACAGAACGTAAGTTAGTCAGAGACTATTTTTGGGATGTTTTCAGAATACAGCCTTGCAGAAAACTATTTTAAACAACAAATGTATAAGTTATATGAACTATTTAATGGGTTTGTCAGCATGTAGAATGTTTGTGTAAGCTGCAGAAAGCATTTCATGTGATTCCTGCAGATACACTACCTGTTATCATCGTTTAAGATTTAAAGGAGTTCTCAGTGCGTCTACGGCTTGGTGTTTAAATTTTATGAATTTTTAACGGCCACAATATAAAACTTTTATGAAATTTTCAATGTAAGTTCCAACCAGAACATTACTTCCTAACTTTGTTCAAATTTGCAACTTCCTGGATCTTCAGAAAGAACATAGACATTACTGAATTTGTTTATCATTCAAGAATTTATTACTGCCGAACGAATAAACATTTTTAAATTACTATAAACCCGTTTTCATTATTTTGCAAATTCCACCGCTAGAAAAAATTTCAGCTTCATTGTGCATTTAGAAGTACCTAAACCGTGAAATGTTAGTAAAGTAATAAATAATTTTTAGCGGCCAAGAAAATAAACATTGTTGCAATTTTTCATGTATTAAATTTCAGCTCTCCAACTATTGTAGTTTGCACCAGACATTAGTATCCTGCAATCTATACTGTAAGCTCAGATCTTACAGAGGACGATATAGGAGGATACTAATGTCTGGCCCAAACTACAATAGATCAAGAGCTGAAATTTTCAAAAATTTTAGACGTCATGTTGAAACCGCCAGAAAAATTGAGATCTCATACCTTAGTATCATAGGTTCGAATCCAGAAATTCCGAAAGTTCCATTTTTCCCATCAGAAAAGCATTGTGGCATTTTTGAAAATTAATTTCAGGCACTTTCTGATAAGATAGAGAATTCAAGCTTGGAGGATTGTTAGATTTCCACGAGATCTATAGGTAAACGTTATCACTTTTACCGCAAGTATCCTGGGTTTGACTCCAGACGACCCGGTATATCTCCCATAAGAAAGCATAGAAAAAATGAATTCCTTCATATAGACGAAACTAAGAGGAATAAATAAATGATATTTTCAGGGTTTGTAGATGTCATGAGTATATCTCCATAGTATTTGACAACTCCTGCGTAGGTGTCATTGGTTCGATTCCAGGTAGCCTTAAATTTGAGATTATTTCCCATAAGGAAAGCATTGAAATTGGTTCAGGGCGTTTTGCATTTAAATTTATTTGTCTTCCCTATTAAATGAGAGAAAATGCTTGCAGAATGCAAGCACAAATTCACTTGTATCCTACATCCTCCTATATCCTCCTCCTCTGTAAGAAGAGTACTTATAAAATGACTAGTGAATGTGTGCTTGCATTCTGCAAGCATTTTCTCTAATTTAATAAGCAAGACTAAAAGCCGACAAATAAATTCTACATGCAAAAGCACCCTGCATCAATTTCAATGGCTTTCTTATGGGAAATAATCTCAAATTTAAGGGTCTGGAGTCGAACCGATGGCACATACGCATGGGTTCTCAAATAATATGGAGATATTCTCACGACATCTACAACCCCTGAAAGTATCAGCTCATTATTCCTCTTAGTTTTGTCAATATGAAGGAATATTTTATTACCATGCTTTGTTATGGGAGATATACTGGGTCGTCTACAGTAGAACTCAGGACATTGGCCGAAAAAGTGATAATGGTTCCCTATAGATCTCATGGATATCTAACGACCAACCAAGTTTCAAATCTCTATCCTATCGGAAAGTGCCCGAAATTAATTTTCAAAAATGTGGCAATGCTTTTCTTATGGGAAAAAAAGCAAATTTCGGAATTTTTGGAGTCGAACCCATGACACTAAGGTATGAGATCTCAATTTTTCTGGCGGTTTCTCCTTGCCATCTAAAATTTTTAAATATTTCAGCTCTCCAGCTATTGTACTTTCGTCCAGACATTAGTATCCTCCTATATCCTATCATTCCATAAGCACTCTTCTTACAGAGTATATAGGATACAAGTGAATGTGTGCTTGCATTCTGCAAGCATTTCTTTCATTTAATAAGTAAGACTAAAAGGCGACAAAAAAGTTGTAAATGCAAAAGCACTCTGGACCGATTTCAATGGTTTTCTTATGGGAAATAATCTCAAATTTAAGGCTACCTGGAATCGAACCGATGACACATAGGCAAGAGTTGTCAAAAACTATGGAGATATACTCATGACATCTACAAACCCTGAAGATATCATCTATTTATTCCTCTTAGTTTCGTCTATATGAAGGAACTCATTTTTTCCATGCTTTCTTATGGGAGATAAACCGGGTCGTCTGGAGTCGAAATCAGGACAACTGCTAAAAGAGTGTTAACGGTACCCTATAGATCATGTGGATATCTAACAACCCTCCAAGTTTGAATTCTCTATCCTATCGGAAAGAGCCCAAAATTAATTTTCAAAAATGCCACAATGCTTTTCTTAAGGGAAAAAACGGAAATTTCGGAATTTCTGGAGTCGAACCAATGATACTAAGGTACGAGATCTCAATTTTTCTGGCGGTTTCTCCATGCCATCTACAATTACTGAAAAATTCAGCTATCCATCTATTGTAGTTTGATACAGACATTAGTATGCTCCTATATACCATTCTATGTGGACTCTTCTTACAGAGGATATAGGATCATTAGTGAAGGTGTGCTTGCATCCACCAAAGAGCATGAACCGACACATAATTTTTTAAAAGCAACAGTTTACACCTTATTGTAGATTTACGTGTTTTTTCTTATGGTCAATATTGGGTTAAAAAGAATCCCTAAAATTTATAATTATTAAATATTTATAGGTTTCTGGCATTTCTTAGGAATACCTCACATTTATGCAACATATCAAGGATATAGCACCTCTAGAAGTGCATTTATAAGATTTTCATTGTTTAATATTTATGAATTTTTAACTGCCACAATATAAAACATTCATGAAATTTCGAATGCTATTTACCACCGAAAAAATATTTCCTAACTTTGTTAAAATTTTCAGCTTCCTGGCTCTACCGAAAGTACATAAACATTAGTCAATTTGTTTAAAATTTTAGAATTTATTCCGGCCGAACGAATAAAAATTTTCAAATTTCTATAATCCAGTTTTCATCATTTGGCAAATTCTACCATTCAAAAAATTTCAGCTTCATAGCATATTTAGAAGTACCTAAATTATCAAATGTTAGTAAAATAGTTTATAAATTTAAACGTCCAAAAAAATAAACATTGTTGAATTTTTTAATTATTCCTCCGATTATTTTTTTTAGATTCACCTATGTATTAAATTTCAGCTCTCCAATTATTGTAGTCTGGGCCAGACATTAGTATCCTCCAATCATTCAATATTGACTCTTCATACAGAGGATATAAGATACTAGTGAAGGAGTGCTTGCATTCTGCAAGCATTTTCTATCACCCTAAAGCAAAGAGTATGAGCCGACAAATAATTTTTAAAAGCAACAGTTTATACCTTCTTGTCTATTTATGTGTTTTTCCTTATGGTCAATATTGGGGTAAAAGCAACCCTTAAAATTTATCATTATAAAACATTTGTAAGTTTTTAGCATTTGTTCCAATTCCTCACATTTACGCTAAATTTCATCGATATAGTACCTCTATAGGTGTATTTATAAGCATTTCATTGTTTTATAATTTATGAATTTTTAACAGCCACAATATAAAACATTCATGAAATCTTCAATGTTATTTACCACGGGAACATTATTTGCTAACTCTGTTAAAATTTTCAGCTTCCTGTCTCCAACGACAGTACATATACATTAGTCAATTTTTTTAACATTTCGGAAATTATTACGGCTGAACGAATAAAAATTTTCAAATTTCTATATTCCCTTTTCATTATTTGGCAACTTCTACTTGTAGAAAAAAATTTAGCTTCATAGCGCATTTAGAAGTAGCTAAACCATGAAAGTTAGTAAAGAAGCTTATAATTTTCACCGGCCAAAATAATACACATTGCTGCAATTTTGCAATTATTCCTCTGAATATTTTTATCGATTCACATATGTATTAAATTTCAGCTCTCCAACTATTATAGTTTGGGCCAGAATTTGTATATTCCTATATCCTATATATATCCTATATATCGTATATACTCCTCTGTAAGAAGAGTGCTTATAGAATGATTGCTGAAATTTTGCATAAATATGAGGGATTCGTAGCAAATGCTAAACATCTATAAATGTTTTATAATTTTAAATTGTAGGGATTGTTTTCGCCACAATATTGACCATAACAAAAAACACGTAAATTGGCAAGAAGGTGCAAACTGTTGCGTTTAAAAATTATTTGTCAGCTCAAACCCTATACTTTAGGGTGAGAGAAAATGCTTGCAGAATGCAAGCACACCTTCACTTGTCATTCTTTAAGCACTCTTCTTACAGAGGAGGATATACGATATAGGATACAAATGAATGTGTGCTTGCATTCTGCAAGCATTTATCTAATCTTTTTATAAGGAGTAGGATCCGACAAATAAATTCTAAACGCAAAAGCGCACACCGCCAATTTCAATACTTTCCTTATGGGAAATAATCGCAAATATAAGGCTACCTGGATGGAACCGATGATACCTATGCAGGAGTTGTCAAATACTATGGAGATATACTCATGACATCTACAAAACCTGAAAATATTATCTATTAATTCCTCTTTGTTTCGTCTATATGAACGAATTCATTTTTTCCATGCTTTGTTATGGGAGATATACCGGGTCGTCTGGAGTCGAACCCAGGACACTTGTGGTAAAAGTGATAACAGTTCCCTATAGATCTCATGGATATCTAACAACTCTCCAAATATGAATGAACTATCTTATAGCCAAATGCCCGAAATTAATTTTTAAAAATGCCACAATGCTTTTCTTACGGGAAAAAATGGAAATTTTGGAATTTCTGTATTCGAACCCGTGACACTAAGGTATGAGTTCTCAATTTTTCTGGCGGTTTCTCCATGCCATCTACAATTTTTGAAATTTTCAGTTCACCATCAATTGTATTTTGGGCAAGACATAAGTATCCTCCTATATCTCCTATATCTCCATAGTATGCATTGAAAGTAATTTTTAGGCTTTTATTTTTACTTTAAGGTGAGAGAAAATGCTTGCAGAATGCAAGCACACGTTCACTAGTCATTCTATAAGCACTCTTCTTATAGAGGAGGATATAGGAGGATACTAATGTCTGGCCCAAACTACAATAGATGGAGAGCTGCAATTTTCAGTAATTGTAGATGGCATGGAGAAACCGCCAGAAAAATTGAGATCTCATACCTAGGTATCATGGGTTCGACTCCAGATATTCCTAAATATCCATTTTTTCCCATAAGAAAAGCATTGCGACATATTTGAAAATTAATTTATGACACTTTCCGACAAGGTAGAGAATTCAAACTTGGAGGGTTGTTAGATACCCAGGAGATCTATAGGGAACCGTTATCGCTTTAACCGCAAGTGTCCTGGGTTCGACTCCGGATGACCCGGTATATCTCGCATAAGAAAGCATGGAAAAAATGAATTCCTTCATATAGACCAAACAAAGAGGAATAAATAAATGATATTTTCAGGGTTTGTAGATGTCATGAGTATATCTCCATAGTATTTGACAACTCCTGCGTAGGTGTCACCGGTTCGATTCCAGGTAGCCTCAAATTTGAGATAATTTCCCAAAAGGAAAGCATTGAAATAAGTGCAGGGCTCTATTGCATTTAGAATTTTTTGTCGGCTTTTAGTCTTTTTTATTAAATGAGAGAAAATGCTTGCAGAATGCAAGCACACATTCACTTGTATTGTATATCCTCCTTTGTAAGAACAGTGCTTATAGAATGATATATAGGATATAAGAGGATACTAATGTCTGGCCCAAACTACAATAGATGGAGAGCTGCAATTTTCAGTAATTGTAGATGGCATGGAGAAACCATCAGAAAAATTGAGATCTCATACCTAGGTGTCATGGGTTCGACTCCAGATATTCCTAAATATCCATTTTTTCCCATAAGAAAAGCATTGCGACATATTTGAAAATTAATTTATGACACTTTCCGACAAGGTAGAGAATTTAAACTTGGAGGGATGTTAGATACCCAGGAGATCTATAGGGAACCGTTATCGCTTTAACCGCAAGTGTCCTGGGTTCGACTCCGGATGACCCGGTATATCTCCCATAAGAAAGCATGGAAAAAATGAATTCCTTCATATAGACCAAACAAAGAGGAATAAATAAATGATATTTTCAGGGTTTGTAGATGTCATGAGTATATCTCCATAGTATTTGACAACTCCTTCGTAGGTGTCACCGGTTCGATTCCAGGTAGCCTCAAATGTGAGATTATTTCCCAAAAGGAAAGCATTGAAATAGGTGCAGGGCTCTTTTGCATTTAGAATTTTTTGTCGGCTTTTAGTCTTTTTTATTAAATGAGAGAAAATGCTTGCAGAATGCAAGCACACACACACTTTTATCTTATATCGTATATATATAGGAGGATACTAATGTCTGGCTTAAACTACAATAGTTGGAGAGCTGAAATTTAATACACAGGTGAAACAAAAAAAATTATCGGAGGAATGAATGCTAAATTGCAACAATGTTTATTTTCTTGGCTGGTAAATATTATAAACAATTTTAATAACATTTCATGGTTTAGGGACTTCTGAATGAGCTATGAAGCTGAAATTTTTTATGCACGTAGAATTTGCCAAGTAATGAAAATGGGAATATAGAAATTTGCAAATTTTTATTCGTTCGGATGTAATATATTCCTAAATGTTTAACAAATTTACTAATGTTTATGTACTTTATGAAGATCCGGGAAGCTTTAAAATTTTAAGAGAGTTAGGAAATAATGTTCCGGTGGTAAATAACATTGAAAATTTTAGAAATATTTATTATTGTAGCTGTTAAAAATTCATAAGCATAGGAAAAATTAATTCTTCCATATAGATGAAACTAAGTGGAATAGAGAGCTGATATTTTCAGGGATTGTAGATGCAATGAGAATATCTCTTTCTGGCAGCTTGCAGTGTACTAATGTAAATGTGTTGTTTTCTAGGGCGTAACAAGAATGACGTGCAGTTTTAGTGTGACGTCACGTCGGTATTTTTTACTGCGTAGTTAAAGTAGCGTCACTATCGCAAAATATATCGAATACGCTGTACGATATATCGACTGCGTATATAAGGTGACGTTATATGACGCCATCTTTATTTAGCTCTGACAATGAGATATTAATCATTTGGTTGTGGCAGGTGCTGGTTCAATTAAGCGATTACTTGATAATTTTGGAGCTTTCGTCCCTATCATCGGTGAAAAACGCAGGAGTTCATCACAGTCAACTGGAGAGTGAAGATAAATCGAGGTGTGGAAATTCGGAAGCATCGGTTGGATGGCAACGGTAATTTTTTACTTTCTCCATACGTAGTAATGGGAAAGTATTGTATTCATGAAAAAAATCGACTTCGAGATTTCAACGGAAATACATGTTTTGAGGTCCTTAGAACACATTTAGACTATTTTCGGAATGATGTCTGTGTGTGTATGTTAGTGTGGGCGCTCTAACTCAAAAGGTACGTGCCATATCGTTACCAAACTTCATATATAACACTCTAGCATGAGCACAAAGAACTGATTAGTTTTTGGACAATAACGGATAACCGGAAGTCGAGGTTTATTCGAAACCCGATTCGGTTTTTGCGATATTTCTTGGTTAAAATATCATTATTGTATTTACAATTCTATACAAAAGTTATAGAGAATGTAATTTCCTACAACTTTCATTTGAAACAATTTTCTATTGTAGTTATCGTTTAGGAGTTATTTATAAATAACCGGTTTTTCGGTTTTCTCCTTAAAAACATCGTTATTGGTAATTATCATGAGGACCAAAGTTGTAGAGAATAATATTTCTTCCAAGTTTTGTTTGAAACAAATTTTCGTAAAACCATCCATTTCAGAGATATTTTGCTTTTTCCTTTTTTACTGTTGTGATCACGAAAAAAATCGACTTCGAGATTTCATCGGAAATACACGTTTTGAGCACCCTAGTACACGTTTACACTATTTTCGGAATGATGTGTGTGTGTGGATGTATGCCATTATGGGCGCTCTAACTCAAAAATTACTTGCCATATTAACACCAAATTACATATATAACACTTTGGTATGAGTACGAAGAGCTGATTAGTTTCTGGACAATAACGGTTAACCTGAAGTCGAGGTTTATTCGTAACCCGATTCAGTTTACATGAAACTTCCATTAAAACATCATTATTGTATATACGATTCTATACAAAGATTATAGAGAATGTAATTTACTACAACTTTCAGTTCAAACAATTTTCCATAGCTGTTATTATTTAGAAATTATTTATAAATAATCGGTTTTTTCGGTTTCCGTCAAACATCTCCTTAAAAACGTCGTCATTAGTAATCTTCGTAAGGACCAAATTTGTAGAGAATAATATTTCTTCTAATATTTCTTATAACATATTATTATAATATTTCTTATAAAATCTACTTTCGCCGTATTTCCCTAGCTTGTTTTTGGTGTTTGTATTTTATTGTTAACAAGAAGTGGAATTGCTAAGGCAATAAGTCATTTGCACTTTCCAAAAACCTGTAATTAGCTAATAGCAAGATCTGATTCCGTCAAATACTTAGGCGTTACTTTAACAAGCAACCTCTCGTGGGATATGCACATACGAAATATATGCGGGAAGGCTAAACAGAAACTAGGATTCATCAAACGCATAGTAGGTAAAAGTGAGGAAAAAGACAAAGAGACATGTTACTTCTCGTTAGTAAGACCGCTATTAGAGTACGTGTCAAGCATATGGGATCCGTACGTGAAAGGATCAATCTCAGAGTTAGAGAGAGTGCAGCGAAAAGCCGCTAGATTCGTCAAAAATTGTTACTATAGAAACAAAAGTGTTACAGCCTTGATACAGGACTTAGGATGGGAATCACTAACTGAGCACTGATCACGCTCTAGGTTAAAACTTCTTGAAAGATTTAGAACGCATATATTCTCCAGCGATGTCGAAGAAATAATAAGAGCGCCAACTTATATTGGTAGAATGGACCATCCTCGCAAAATAAGAGAGATAGCCTGTAGGTCTGAGAGGTATAAAGGCTCGTTTTTCCCTAGAACGATAGCTGAGCAGAACAGAAGTTACGAAAAGAAATCAGCCGACGTAGAGTGATACTATACATTATTATGCGCTTTACCTTGGTGCTATTGCACCCCCTGCCACACACCATTGCGGTGGCTTGCAGGGTGAACTTTAGATATAGATATAGAAGAAAGAAATGTTTTTCTGTTTAACTAACCAAATGTCTCACCATCCGGCACATTTCGACGATTGCATGGTAGCAACTTCCTGACAATTAAATGGATATTCTAGCAATCGCTAACATTCGAATGATCCCAAAGAAACTCCAGCGATCGAGAGAGAAAATGATGACGAGTAGAGACTCCTTGAGCTCGCAAAGAGGCCTTCAGGGCGCTTGCTTTACACGAATAACGTTATGACATGTATTGAAGTAGATGACAGTGTAGTCAAAGAATGGCGAAATTATTCGATTTCATATCATATTTCAAAATACAATACGGCCTCAAAGCAAAGGAAGATTAATAAATATGTCAAAAAACAGTGATATGAATTAAAACATTGATGGCTTATGTTTTATGTTAAAATCGCCATTCATTTTCCTGCGATACATTGTTTTTACGTTTATAATACCTTTCCATCATATGAGGTATGTGAAATTACATGAGGGATCCTATACGCATCGTTCGTCGAATTTTGCGATATGCCCAACCAAGCCCATCCTACATCAACCAGGCGACGACAATGGTATCCGAAACACGCAAGCGAACCAGGGTTTCAAATTTGGCGCCCATAAGAGCTCGCTGCCATGGGAGCATGTTATACCTGCTAATGTGACCAGAGAAGAGGATAAATAATGCAATGAATGTATTGTAGGTTGATATAAGGGAATTATAAAATGATGAAAACATGGTTCAACTAATTTCGCTGCTACGTTGTAGATTGAGAAGTATCTAGAGGAAGATTAAATGGAATATTCAGAGATGTATTAGGTTAATTTACGCGGTCGCTTTAGCCATATCGATGGGTTAAGATAGCCTGAGGATATTACGGTAACAATAGAATGAGAAAATTTCTTTTGTTGTCCGAGCACGTACGAAGAAGTACGTGAAGGCAAGTATACGTGAGTGAGTGAGTGAGTGAATAAGCGAAAACGACTGCATGTAAATGCGTGAGAGAAAATCAGTGTGTTGGGTGAATGAGATGACGTTTTGGGTGGTGTCTGTGAGGTTGTATGTGTGGAGGTTGTGTGTGTGCGTGTGCGGGTGTGTGTGTGTGCGGTTTTGTGTGTGTGTGGAGGTTGTGTATGTGTGGTTGTGTGTGAGGGTGTGTGTGAGGATGTGTGTGTGTGCCAACAAAAACGCATCAAAAATCAGCTGCAATATATGCCACCCAACTTGCACAACAAACCCCTAATTATTAGTGCCTAATATATATACGACTTCGGTTCTGGCGAAATATCTCCGTTAAAACATCATTATATATATATATATACATATATATAGTATATATACAAAGGTCACAGATAATGTAATTTTCTACAACTTTCATTTGAAACAATTTTCCATAGCAGGTATTGTTTAAGGTATTATTTATAAATAATCGGTTTTTTCGGTTTCCGTCAAATATATCCTTAAAAACGTCGTTATTGGTAATCTTCGTGAGGACCAAAGTTGTAGAGAATAATATTTCTTCCAAGTTTTGTTTGAAACAAATTTTTGTAGAACCATCCATTTCGGAGATATTTTGCTTTTTCTTAATTTGCAGTATACAGCGGCACCACCATGTAGCGGTGGATTATGTAAACATATTCAAAATTTACGTAATTAACGGCAATAAGGCCGACTGTATACTTTTACGATACGAAATAATAATTTTGCCTTATAATGCTATTCATAAAAAGAATTTAAATATCTATACCCCAAATATGGAGAAAGTCATGTGTTGGCCACATCAGATTTTCTTCCTTTATCTTTCTTTGTTTTAGTTGAGCTGTTAATAAGGTTCTTAATGTAATTCAGTGGAGGTGAATGTTATTCACTTTTTTCTGATTCCGTTTTATTCTCTTGAAGTTTTTTCTACCAAGATTTATTATCTTTTGTTTCGTCAAAGTTTTGTTTTGTGAAAGTGTATTCTTCTACAGTGAGTTCCTATTTATATTTCGTGAAAGTGTTTATTTAATTGTTGCAGTGTTATTTTACATTGTTTATGGTGTGTTTTAGTTTTGTGAAAAGGTTTATTCTACGTGAAATATTCTCATTTGTGTTTTGGGAAGGTGCATACCCCTCAGTGAGTCAGAATGGGTGAGTTTGTGCCCATTTCGTCGTTATCAGATTCTTTGTTTAACGAAATAGAAAGCAATGGTTACATCTCGAGCGATCACGTTGGCAAGTTTAATGAGATTTTAGCGTATCATACAGTTTTCGGCCACAAGAAGCCCTTCTGATGTGGGATTTGCTTGACGAGGTTAGACCAGTTAGTTCTCGGCATATACAAATCCTTCCAAGTGAAGCTACCGAGCGTGTGACTCACTGGATTTGTACTTATTTTGATGGTGAGGTTGTTCACGTTTATGATAGTGCTTTAAATGTTAGAGAGTTAACTCCAAAGCAAATGGATTTCCTTATGAGATTATTTCCTCAGGGACCTCCAATTGTGTATGAGGATGTGCAGCAGCAGGCCAATATGTATGATTGTGGCGTTTTCGCGATTGCTTTCGCAGTATCTGTGGCTCTAGGTCAGAACCCTTCCAATCTGAGATTCAAGACTGATGCATTGCGAGTGCATTTAATGAGTATATTTAGGACAAAAACTTTAGTGCCATTTCCCAACGAAAATTTACCATGTGAAAAGCCAAAAAGGGGAAGGCCTGCAAAATCAATTTAGGACGTCCGAAAACTCTAACATCCTCAAAAGCGACACAGAAGGCAGAGGCACGTAAGAGATACCAGTTAAAGAGTATATTTAGGACAAAAACTTTAGTGCCGTTTCCCAACGAAAATTTACCATGTGAAAAGCCAAAAAGGGGAAGGCCTGCAAAATCAAAATTAGAACGTCTGAAAACTCTAACATCCTCAAAAGCGACACAGAAGGCAGAGGCACGTAAGAGATACCAGTTAAAGAATTCGGAGAAGATCAAAGAATCTAGAGAGAAATACAAAACCTCCCATCCCGAAAGTTACACAGAATCTATTAAAAAATATCATAAATTAAATCCAGAAAGTGTTAGGAAATTAATAAAAAAATATCAGAAATTAAATCCAGAAATTGTTAGGAAATTAGTCAAAAAATACCAGAAATTAAATCCAGAAATTGTTAGGGAATCTAGAGAAAATTATCGAGAAATACACCCTAAGAGAGTAAAACATTCGCAACGTCAGTACCAGCATAAAACTCCATTGCAACAAGCAGCACGTCAGAGGGAGTATTATAATGTCCCGCCAATTGTAAGAACTGTTTCTCAGAAGTACTGTTTAGGAAATAGTATAGGTAATGAATTAAATCACATTGCATGTTTAATGCTGAAGGTTTCTTCCCTGCTAGATAGCAAATGTTCAAAGTGTAATTACTGTGGAGCCATGGTTTTTGAAGAGGAGAAAAGTAGGAAGGAATGGTGCTGTGGGAGAGGGAGGTATTTTCTGGGTTCCCTTCCTAAATTAGATGCTTCATTTTATAATAATAATGATTTCCTTAAAAATGCCAGGAGTTATAATAACGTTTTTGCATTTTCTGCTCTGGGGGTTTCACATGGTTTTCAGGATGCTCCAGGAAGACAAGGACCATGTTTAGTTAAGATACAGGGAAGGACTTATCACAGAATATTTAATTTAGGTTGGTCAAGTAGCAATAGCATTAATAATGTAGTTCTTTATATTGATGATGGGGCAGAGCGTAGGAGAATAGCAGAGGGAAGGCAGCTGAATGCAGAAATAGTTCAAGAGATTGAGAGTTTCTTAAATCAGGTGAACCCCGTAGTGAATTCCTTAAAATGTTTAAGTAAACATGCATCAGAAAATGCATATATAGCATTTGAAAGAACTAATAGGCAAAGTCATGGACCAGTTTTAGGAGATACCCCAGCAGTTGAAGAAATTGCGGCAATTATTAGAATGGAGCCTAGGCAGGTGTTGATTTGGAAGAATGGTAAAGGTGAACCAAATTTTGTTAGCATTTTCAGCGAAACATATGAAGCTTTGCAGTATCCACTTCTTTTCCCTCATGCTACATCAGGATGGCATGTTGGTCTTAAAGATAGAAATGGGAATAAATTTAGTGAGGTTAAATATTATAGGAGACTTCTTTTGTCCGAGAGTAGGTTTACATCTATGCGAAGGCTAGGGCAAGAGTACTTTGTTGATATGTACTCTAGGTTAGAAGAGGGAAGGCTGAAATGGTATAGGAATAACCAACAGAAATTTTTTAGGGTAGCTTCTAGACAGGAAGTAGACGAAACCATTGAAGCAGAAGGTGGACCTAGGGCAGGAAAAGTTTATTTACCAAGTTCATTCACACATAGTCCACGCTACATGCAAGTGAAAATGCAGAATGGTATGGCATTAGTCTCGAGAAAGGGAAAGCCAAGCTTTTTTATAACAATAACATGTAATCCACAATGGGTAGAAATACAGAGTAGCCTTTCCTCAAATCAGAGTGCAACAGACAGGACAGATTTGTGTAATAGGGTTTTTCAGCTAAAGTTAGCAGCTGTCATGAGGTTAATTAGTAGTGGCAAATTGTTTGGAAGTTTATTATATGTTATGTATGTAATTGAATTCCAAAAGCGAGGTTTACCACATGCCCACATAGCACTTAAGGTTCACGGCGAACCGAAACATATTTCAGAAATAGATGAATATATAAAGGCTTCGATACCTTCAGAGGAAGATGCAGGAGGTAGGCTTAGGAAGATAGTATTAAAGCATATGGTTCATGGACCATGTGGGCATGAAAAGCAAAATGCACCCTGTATGGATATAGCTAGGAAAAGTTGTACGAAAGGATTTCCTAAGTCGATTTGTGAGGCCACTTTTATAGACGAGAGAGGTTATGTTCATTATAAGCGACCAGGTACGTATGAGGTTAAACTTTTATCAGGTAGAGTAATTACTGATAACTGGATTGTTCCTTATAATCCAGCTTTGCTATTGCTGTTATAGTACCACTGCAATGTAGAGATAGCGAGTTCGGTGAAAATAATGAAATATCTTTTTAAGTATATTCATAAAGGACCAGACCGTGCTCGAGTTGCTGTAGTGTCAGATAATGTAGAGAAAATAGATGAAATAGAAGACTACATATCTTTAAGGTACATTAGTGCATCAGAAGCCATGTGGCGAATATTAGAGTTTGATATTTCCCATTCACCTCCCAGTGTAATAATGCTGCCAGTGCACTTGCCCAACAGAGACCAGGTAGTTTTTAGACCAGGTGAGGAGGAGCTAGCATTGAGAGTTAGTAAGAGTAAATTGATGTTGTATTTTGAAAGGCCAAAAACAGTAGAATTTGAGGGTCTCACATATTTAGATTTCTTTGAGAATTATAACATTGACATTAGGCCACACGAAAGAAGCATGGTTCCAGTCATTGAGCATGCTTCAGGTTGCCACTGGATAAGAAAGAGAGTCCGAGGTGAATGTGTAGCTAGGTTGTTGCCAACATTAGGTGAGGTTTATTATTTAAGAATGTCGTTAATAAAATTCCCTGCATACAGTTATGAGGATTTAAGGAAAGTGGATGGGGTAGTGTATGAGAGTTTTCAGGAAGCTGCTCATGCGTTAGGATTATTGGAAAATGAAAATGAATATAGTGAGGCCATTAAGGAAGCAATGGTTTTTAAAACTGGTAGTGGACTTAGGGTATTATTTTCATGTCTAACTATAGCAGGAGCGCCTGCTGGGATTTTGTGGAATGAATTCAAAAGCGACCTTTCGGAGGATTTCTTGGATAGATGAAACTAGGGCATACAATTCTGCATTGCTCGACATCCAGAATAGGTTAAGAAGTCATGGTAGGACACTGGAAGAGGTTGGTTTGCCATCAGCAACAGATGATTCTACAGAAGTTGGTAAGGAATCAGTTAGATGGCCAGGCGTTGAACTGCAGCATTTTTTAGATGAGTGGTTACCATGCTTAAATGTCGAACAGAGGAGAGTTTATGATTTTGTCATTGAGGTAGTCCAGCGTAAAGCAAGCAATAGCAAAAATTTCATTTTCATTGACGGACCAAGTGGAACAGGTAAAACAATCCTTTTAAAAACGATTACTGCAGGTTTGCGTAGGCAGGGCCATATTGTTTTGTGCACAGCTTCGACAGGCATAGCAGCGCTAAATCACGATGGAGGAGTGACAGCACACTCAATGTTTAAACTGCCTCTAGAGAATAAGGATCCACAGTCATACTGCGACATCAAAGGTAACAGTCAGAGAGCAGAATTAATCAGATCTTCTGGCTTAATTATATGGGATGAGGCCCCAGTGGCAGTTAAGAATAATTTAGAGACATTAGAGAGGTCATTCAGAGATATTTGTGGAATAGATGACCTGTTTGGTAATAAATTAATATTACTAGCTGGAGATTTTAGGCATGTATCTCCAATAGTTAAAGGAGGGTCAATGATAGACTCCGTATCATCCAGTCTAAAACACTCCAGGTTATGGCAGCATGCACATATATTTCATTTAACAACTCCAGTTAGGTCCCGTGGTGATCAAGATTATTCAGAGTTTATTCTTCGAGTTGGCAAGGATAATGTCAGTAGGGTGGTTATGAATGAAGTTGAGGTGATTCTATTAGGTCTCATTAGAAGTACAGATAAATTAGAAGACTTAATTAGGTTTGTATATCCTGAGGACATTTTATCAGATCTCACCATTTGTAGCAAAAGGGCTATCTTAGCCGGGACAAATAGCTGTATAGATGAAATCAATTCCTTAATCCTAGGAAAATTACAGGGAGAACCGGTAGAATTATATAGTGCGGATAGATGTGAGGGTTCAGATGACAGTCAGCAGGCTGAGCTGTTAAATTCAAATTTGTTGCACGTGTTGACCGAACCAGGTATACCAGATCATACAATAGTGCTTAAGATTGGTGCAGTATGTATTTTGATTAGAAATCTTTCATTTAATGATGCGTTAGTCAATGGCACTAAAATTGTAGTGAATTGTATTTCAATAAGATTAATTGAGGCTTATATTCCAGGGCAGGATAAATCAACCAGTGTTTTTATCCTGCGGATATCTTTTAAATTTCAGGCAAGTCGCTCAGGCATCACAATACTGCGTAGACAATTTCCCCTCAAGTTAGCATATGCAATGACGATCAATAAATCTCAGGGACAGACAATAGATATGGTAGGCTTAGATTTGAGAAATGATGTTTTTTCCCATGGGCAATTATATGTAGCATTAGGTAGAGTTAGAAATTGCAACCACGTTTGTGCTTTAGTCCCAAATAATAGAATAACAGAAGACGGAATAGGTCACACAGTTAATATTGTATACCAGTCCCTTCTTTAGGTTAATTAAATGGATTATTACAGACTTATCTACATAAAATTTCACATTTTACACTACTTTCACACTTAACATAGGTACTTGAGAGAATACTCATTTCCTTACTTTGATTGTACTTAATGTATATTTGTGGCTATTGTAATTTTAAATCTGTTAGAATGGATTTTATTATAATACATATTTTTAATTATTATTAGATAAAATGATAAGAAAAATATAATTTCTAAGTATTTTTGATGCATGACACTAATATCATATGTCCTAACAACTTTATTTATCATTTCAGTTAAAATGACTTATTGGAACTGTCATCTTCAGGCAACAGATAACTTCCACACGAGCAAAAAGTTGCACTAGGAAGACAGAAGTCATTTTTCATGTAGATTAGTTCTGCTAAGGTTTTTCGTTACAATTAGAATATTGAATAAAATGTAAAATAACGTATGCATGTTTCTATTCCTTTAAGAAAATAAATATTATTTAAGTAATTAAAAGGTATATATAATTTGAAACTTCTTAAATATTACAATAAAAAATAAAAAAGTGTAAATATTAGTTAGTTTCCCTCTCTGAGACTACAGCCTTGCCGAGGCGAGTGGGCTTGTGTGTTCAAAGGATCTAAAGAGCTATACTTGCTGAGGAAATGCTCCTGGTGGGGTCACCCATGCCAGGAAGGTCTGTAGGGAGGGACCAGACAAATAGTAGTCAGACAAATGTTTCAACATTTACAGGTTTCTATCATTTGTTATGAATACCTCACATTTATACGAAATTTCATCAATGTAGCACCTCTTGAAGTGCATTTATATGAATTTCATTGTGTAAATTTTATTAATTTTTAACAGCCACAGTAATAAATATTTCTGAATTTTTCAATGTGATTTACCACCGGGACATTATTTCCTAACTCTGTTAAAATTTTCAGCTTCTTGGATCTACAGAAAGTACATAAACATTGGTCAATTTTTAAACATTTGAGAATTTATTACGGCCGAACGAATAAAAATTTTCAAATTTCTATATTCCCGTTTTCATTATTTGGTGAATTCTACAGGTAGAAAAACTTTCAGCTTGATAGCGCATTTAGAAATACCTCACCCTGAAATGTTACTAAAATTGTTTATAATTTTTAGCGGCCAAAATAATGCACATTGTTGCAATTTTGCAATTATTCCTCCGATTATTTTTCTTTGTTCACGTCGGTATTAAATTGCAGCTCTCCAACTATAGTATTTTGGGCCAGACATTAGTATCCTCCTATATCCTATATATCATTCTATATCGACTATTCTTACAGAGGATATAGGATACAAGTAAATGTGTGCTTGCATTCTGCAAGCATTTTCTCTCACCTTAAAGTGAAAATAAAAGCCGAAAAATAATTTTCAATCCATAAGTTCGCATCTCGGTTCCGAATTACGTGTTTTTCTGTTTTAAAAATATTGGGGTAAAACCAACCCCTAAAATTAATAATTATGAAACATTTATACGTTTTTATCATTTGTTACGACTACCTCACATTTATGCGAAATATCATCCATGCAGCACCTCTAAGAGTGCATTTATATGAATTTCATTGTTTAAATTTATTAATTTTTAACAGCCACAGCAATAAATATTTCTAAAATGTTCAATGTTATTTACCACCGGGACATTATTTCCTAACTCTGTTAAAATTTTCAGCTTCCTGGATCTACAGAAAGTACATAAACATTAGTCAATTTGTTAAACATTTGAGAATTTATTACGGCCGAACGAATAAAAATTTTCAAATTTTTATATTCCCGTTGTCATTATTTGGCGAATACTACAGGTAGAAAAAATTTCAGCTTGGTAGCAAATTTAGAAATATCTAAACCATGAAATGTTAGTAAAATAGTTTATAATTTTTACCGGACAAGAAAATAAACATTGTTGCAAATTTCTAATTATTCCTCCGATTAATTTTTTCGGTTTACCTATGTTTTAAATTTCGGCTCTCCAACTGTTGTAGTTTGGGCCAGACATTAGTATCCTCCTATATCCTATATATCATTCTATAAGCACTGTACTTACAGAGGAGGATATCATTCTATAAGCACTCTTCTTACAGAGGAGGATATACGATACAAGTAAATGTGTGCTTGCATTCTGCAAGCATTTTCTCTAACCTTGAATTAAAAATAAAACCCAAAAATTACTTTCGATGCATAAGTTCGCAAATCGGCTCCGAATTACGTGTTTTTCTGTTTCGAAAATATTGGGGTAGAAACAACCCCGAAAATTTATAATTATAATACATTTATAGGTTTTTATCATTTGTTACGAATACCTCACATTTATGGGGAATTTCATCAATGCAGCACCTCTAAGAGTGCATTTATATGAATTTCATTGTTTAAATTTTGTTAATTTTTAACAGCCACAGCAATAAATACTTCTAAAATTTTCAATGTTATTTACCACCGGGACAGTATTTCCTAACCCTGTTAAAATTCTCAGCTTCCTGGATCTACAGAATGTACATAAACATTAGTCAATTTGTTAAACATTTGAGAATTTATTACGGCCGAACGAATATAAATTTTCAAATTTCTATATTCCCGTTTTCATTATTTGGCGAACTCTACAGGTAGAAAAAATTTCAGCTTGATAGAGCATTTAGAAATACCTAAACCATGAAATGTTAGTAAAATAGTTTATAATTTTTAGCGGCCAAGAAATTAAACATTGTCGCAATTTTCCAATTATTCCTCCGATTATTTTTCTCGGTTCACCTATGTATTAAACTCCAGCTCTCCAGCTATTGTAGTCTGGGCCAGACATTAGTATCCTCCTATATATCATTCTATAAGCACTCTTCTTACAGAGGAGGATATATATAGGATATATATATAGGATATATATAGGATATAGGAGGATACTAATGTCTGGCCCAAACAACAATAGTTGGTGAGCTGGAATTTAATACATAGGTGAACCGAAAAAAATAATCGGAGGAATAATTGCAAAATTGCAACAATGTCCATTATTTTGGCCGCTAAAAAATATAAACCATTTTACTAACATTTCATGGTTTAGGTATTTCTAAATGTGCTATCAAGCTGAAATTTTTTCTACCTGTAGAATTCGCCAAATAATGAAAACGGGATTATAGAAATTTGAAAATTTTTATTCGTTCGGCCGTAATTAATTCTCAAATGTTTAACAAATTGACATGTTTATGTACTTTCAGTAGATCCAGGAAGCTGAAAATTTTAACTGGTTTAGGAAATAATGTCGCGGTGGTAAATAACATTGAAAATTTTAGAAATATTTATTGCTGTGGCCGTTAAAAATTCATAAAATTTAAACAATGAAATTCATATAAATGCACTTCAGGAGGTGCTACATTCATTAAATTTAGCATAAATATGAGTTATCCGTAACAAATGATAAAAACCTATAAATGTATTATAATTATAAATTTTAGGGGTTGTTTTTACCCCAATATTTTCGAAACAGAAAAACACGTAATTCGGAGCCGAGATGCGAACTTATGCATTGAAAGTAATTTTCAGGCTTTTATTTTTACTTTCAGGTGAGAGAAAATGCTTGCAGAATGCAAGCACACGTTCACTAGTATCCTATATCGTATATCCTCTGTAAGAAGAGTCGATATAGAATGACTAGTGAACGTGTGCTTGCATTCTATTTTCTCTAACCTTAAAAATAAAAATAAAAGCCTAAAAATTACTTTCAATGCATAAGTTCGCATTTCGGCTAATGCTAATGTCTGGCCTAAACTACAATAGCTGGAGAGCTGGAATTTAATACATAGGTGAACCAAGAAAAATAATCGGAGGAATAATTGGAAAATTGCGACATTGTTTATTTTCTTGGCCGGTAAAAATTATAAACACTTTTACTAACATTTCATTGTTTAGGTATTTATAAATGCGATATCAAACTGAAATTTTTTCTACCTGTAGAACTCGCCAAATAATGAAAACGGGAATATAGAAATTTGAAAATTTTTATTCTTTCGGCCGTAATAAATTCTCAAATGTTTAAAAAATTGACTAATGTTTATGTACTTTCTGTATATCCAGGAAGCTGAAAATTTTAACAGTGTTAGGAAATAATATCCCGGTGGGAAATAACATTGAAAATTTTAGAAATATTTATTGCTGTGGCTGTTAAAAATTAAAAAATTTAAACAATGAAATTCATATAAATGCACTCTTAGAGGTGCTGCATGGATGAAATTTCACACAATAGTGGGGTATTCGTAACAAATGATAAAAACCCGTAAATGTATTATAATTATAAATTTTAGGGGTTGTTTTTACCCCAATATTTTCGAAACAGATACATTCGTAAACGCATGATTTTAGTGTAAATTTGTTTTGTAATTTCTGAAAAATCCTGGCGTGATACGGAAAAACGGGAATTTGATTTGAATTCAGCATGCTCAAATTAATAAAAATCACATATTCAACTTGAAACAACAGAAAAAAAATTCATTTTCGCAAGCCTGTGTAATTTACTCTACAAAAACTTATATTTGCTTCGGAGAGACGCACATAAAAAGGAAAAATTTATATTCTGTGGGTCAACTAACCTGGCATGTTTCACATTTTTCGTTCCTGGTATGAATCTTTCCCTTTTAGGCCAATTTTTATGTGTCCAATGTTTGTCCCTCGCTCTACTATCCCATTCACATAAGAAACAAAGGAATTTAGTATAGCCTCCTTGTTGACCCAATAAAATCCCGGAAACCTTTAGATCACCGCACAAAGATCATTCATGTTCGTTATATTTAATTTTTTGTAATACTGTTTGTAAATTTTCATATGACTCTTTTATGTATATTGAATGTGCGACTGCAATGGAAGCAAATTTGTTTCCATTATGCAATAATACAGCCTTTAAAATCCTTTTTGAAGAGTCAATAAACAAACGCCAGTCCTTCATGTCGTAGGTTTCTTCTCCCAACTGCTGAATCAAAGCAGGAATATCACAGCAGAAAACCAGTTCACCTTCCATTCTAAAATAATTCCGAAACTCGTTCTCGCGATTTAAAAACCAGTAAAAGGTTGTTCCTGAGGCTAATAGATTCTTTTCTTTTAATCTTGATCACAGTAATTCACTCTTTTCCTTAGTAAGACCTAAGTCCCGGACTAAATCGTTCAACTCACTTTGAGTAAATAGCTGCGGAGTTATGTTTTCGTTGTCAGATGAGAAATACACATATTCCTCTGCTTTAAACTTCGAGCTGGATGAGGATTCGACATCCTCCAACTCAGCCGGCGGTGTAAGAATCGGGACGCCTGGTCCATGCGGCATAGGTCTTATAGCTGATGACAGGTTATAATTCGTAGGCAGCAGAAGCATTAAGTCTGTCCCACTTTAGGACGACATTAGTGTTGAATTTTTTATCACATTCTATTCAATGTTCAATGCGTTAACGAAATTGTATAACACTGTACATATATAGGATTCGATAATAACCATATAATATCGAATTGTGTAAAATCTGTACGTGATAAGCCAAAACGAAAGCCATTTTCGAATTCAGCGCATCAATATTTATATAAACCACATATGTTTACCAAAACAGCAAAATCTTCGCAGGCCTGTGTTATTACTTCATACCATGAATGCTTTCAAAGAAGTTTGCTCCGAAATTTAATGGTAAAGATCTAGTTTATTTGATGAAAACACAGCTATTATTTAATGGATTTTAAATGCAGTTATTTAACTACCATTAAGTTGGCAGCACTTAAGACTCATTGAAGGACAGAATATAACTCGAAATAGTCCGTTAACTGAGACCAATTTCGAATGCTTCACCTCCCAAAATTAATCCCTTATTAAAAGAATAAGTCGTCGCGATCAAATAGTATTTTATGTAAAATGTCTAAACGTGTTCTAGGGACCTCAAAACGTGTATTTCCGTTGAAATCTCGAAGTCGATTTTTTTCGTGATCACAATACTTTCCCATTACTACGTATGGAGAAAGTAAAAAGAAATACCGGCCGAGTTCCTTCCCAAGAGAGATAGGAAGATTAGGAGCAGCATTTTAGGTTTCACTGAAGACATTACGTTAGTGTCGTATGTTCCCGTTAGAAATAGATCAGTGATCCTCATTTCGACGATGCATCACGATGATAATAAAATTGACGAATCTACACAAGATCTCCAAAAACCGGAAATTGTAACAATGTACAACAAAACAAAAGAGGGTGTTGACACATGCGATCAGCTTTCTAATCTTTATAACGTTGCTAGAAGAACAAAAAGATGGCCTTTAGCGGTGTTCTTTTATTTTCTGAATGTTTCTGCCATTAATGCATTTATGATTTTTAACAAAAATGTTCCAAGTAAAATGACGCGGCGAAATTCTTTGAAGTTTCTTTCCATGGAATTAGTCTAGGTCCCAAAGTCAGTTCATTCCAAGAAATCTCGGAAAGCGCATTCGGACACAACATGGACTTGAAGAAGTTTCTCCGCAGGACCTTCAAGGGGAAGATGTAAACTTTGCCCAAGAAACAAGGACATAAAAGTGAATAATAAATGTGCAAGTTGTGGCGGTTTTATATGCAAAGAGCATACGGTATCGAAATGCTATGAATGTGAGGATACCAGTGATGAACAAAATTGAAAATAATTTTTTAAATAGAAACTTTGCTTTTGGCTAATTACCTCGTCAAAATTATTCATAAATTATATAATTTTAACTAATAAATGATTTAATTTACATTATGATTAAAATAACGTAACATTTTCTTGTGAAATTTCAAAATTCATTTTGGGGTCTTAAAAGACCCCACGCGACTAATTAAGTAACTTTTTTTCACGCGACTAACTAAGGGTTAAATTAACACAATTAGTTATGTTAACATTTCCCGGGAAAGCCTCATTCACATGCAACATTCATAAACACAAAAAATTTTATACCCTTTTGCGAACAATATTTTAGTACGACCGGTTTCGCAAAAGAACACGTAAAAATGCAACGGAATTACTTTTGTCTCCTGGTGATGCAAATATTTCAGCGTAATTTTTGGACTTCGACAAAATATTTGATGTGCCACGGTACGTCTGTAATTAAAGAGAAGCTTTTAATTTAATCCAGTATTATCGTCTTTTGGATGAAAACAAACTCCAAACCCATGTTATGGTTATCGGAGATATCTAAGACAGGCACTTATTTTTTTCATTTTTCAATTCTTAAGTACTTCTATATGGGAAGTGTGCTAGTTTTGTTTCGATCTATGGATACAAAAAAGACATTTTTCACAAAAGCTAATATTTTACCGTAGAAATTTTTTATGCCGCTTCATTTCTTCGAAATAGCAAGAAAGTTGCTTCTTTCTTAAATTGTAAATCTTGGAATTATTTCGTAAGCCAACGGAAATGCTTGAAATATTTGAAAGCGTAATGTTTTGGCTATAATTTACTCGAGATGTATGGAAGGAAGTGGTAATTTTCTCAAACTACCAAAAGACAATAGTAATGTTAGAAAAAAAATTAAATTCGTTCTGTCTTCCGCAAGCACAGTACAAATAGGAAATTGTGCCATTAAAAAATACGTTTCGGAGAACCGTAGAAACCGGTCCTAATAAAATATTGCAACGTAATACGTTTTTTTCTGAGATGAATTATTTCCCAAAGCGGGGCCAAAGCTGATCGAGAATGGACATGCAATGCTTGTAAATCTCAACGTACACAAGTAAAATAACAGCTATAATAAATTATATGAGCAAGTACTACGAATCCAAAAAAACTGTTGGGAAAACCGCATGTGTATTTAAAGAATACACTAGCAGCCCGTTGCAGCTACGCTTGCAAATAATCTAAATAGTTCGGCCCTAGGTTAGATCATCTTTGTTCCCTATTCATTTGACGTGTTTCCCTATTTCTTTGTCTTTCTAGTACTCTCCGCTCCTCATCTACACGGGCAATCCTATGAGCTTCCACATCTCTTTCTCTCTCTTTCCTACAATACTCTTCCTTTGATCTCTGGCTCCTCTTCCTTTCTCTGGCAGCTGTAACTGGGCTAATAGCTCTCCTTTTCACTGGTCTATCCCTTGGCATTTTAAAATTTTCTGCGGTTTTACAGCAATATATTAGAGAAATTACGTGGTCACAATGTCACAGAGTTACTCAATGCTAGTTTAATATCGCGGTATATTCAAAGGGGAAAAATTTTTAATTCTACCTTACCTTAGTTCCAATGATAATTATCGTTGCACCCTTATAGACGAACTCACAAACAGTTGCTTTCCTTCAAGTGTCTATCAACGACTGCTTTTAACTTCTTACATGACCTACTGTAAAGGCTACGTCAATGCAAGCGTTTATTTAGATTATCAATGAAGAGAAGATAACCATATAATGTGTTTACAAAATAACGTGCGTCCCTATTCTTATATAATTTTTAATTTATGCGTGAGCCTATTTGCGTTAATAAGGATTACAGATGTGTAATATGATGGTTCTACTTACAAAAAGGTAAGAATCCAGCATTCAAACGATGAAATGAAGATTCAATTGCTTCGATTAAATCGTTAGAAACGCTTCCCATACGCAGTCAAAAGAATAATTGTCTTTAAATATTTACGTTGCTATGCTTCATTAATTTCGATGCTCAAACAACAGTTCGATGCGAATAACGCTTTTCTTTCGTCTATTTGGAGGTTTAATTGATTTTAAAGGAATCGGAGGCAACAATGAGTCTCCTTGGCAACGCCCGGAGTGAGTACGAAAAATCCGCAAAATTTCGAAAAAGAACGCGTATTTCTGAAAAATTCGACCGTATAACGTGTAAGCATCGCAAGAATAAGATATTACTAAGCTTTAGCCGTCGAATAAAGCAAGAAAGAAGAAAATCGGTCCATATTTACGTATTTTAATGAATGAAGGAAAAAAACCTTGCTCTCTGAAAAATCGCAAATCCCTTGTAAACTTATGGGAAAATATAATTGTCTCCTGGATTCGAACCCGGGACACTTTGGCAGACGAAAATATTTTTCCGGGGACCTCATAGCCAGCAGAAACAAAACGCTGTTTACCGCATATCTTTACAACGAATGGTTCTCGCGAAATACGCCGATATAATTACGCGAGGCTTTATACGCACGCAGCTTCACTACGCGCATAATATATAGGATAGACATCGTAAGTAATAATTCAATCATCGTCGCTTCTAATTCGAATTTGAGTCGGCGCCGAATTACCGCCGAGGAAGGCTGTTTTCCGCTGCAATGCGCGTCAGTTTATTCATTTTTTACTTTCTTTTTCCCGCTTCAATCGACGCGTGTCGAGCGGACAGATTAGGAGCTCCCAGGCAAATAGCTACAGCGGACTACACATTTGCGGATATTGAAATGCCTGTGGTGGATCGGGGGTCTTCCTCTTCGTTAAACCCTCCAAAATTCGATTTAAAATTTTTCTTTCTCTAACGACTGAATATCTCGACTCGGCGAAAGAAAACACTGCAAAAAAGTTCTCATAAAGTCGCGATACAGTGAAATATCGTTACGACGTACTTCACAATTACGTATGTTTCAAATTAACGTACTTTTTTAAAAATCCCCGTCAATTTTTCCGTATAAATACTGCATAAATATTTCAAAATAACGTACTTCAACTTTACGTACTTTTCAATACTACGTATGAAATTCAGAGGTCCCGAAAAAAGATTTTTGTGGTTTTAACGTATGCTTTCATCCGTAAATGACTCAACTATAACCAATTCTTGTTCATTCAAGTCGTTTTACACCAATTTTGAAGGCATCTTTTGTATTTAGTACGAAAAGATTTGCGGAACTCCGCCGAAATCCCAAAAGAAGGGATTTTCCAAACTGAAAAATTTAGAACCGATGATCAGTTATCCTTATCGTCACAATATCATTGAGATAAAATCTTAAGTTCTAATAATTATCTCTCTTGTTAGACTCGTTCTCGCCGGTTTCGATTCGCGCCGAACCTGCGAGAAAGTCGATCCCCACTGACTGAGATGCTTCCAGAGAAAATACTGTACTCCTTATGGGTATTTCTGTACACCGTACTTTCAGTATAAAGTTAACAAGTTAGGAAAGTGTAAAACGTATCACAAATGGGTGCGTTTCGTGCAATGGAGTATTAGAAAGAAATTATATACCTGTACGTAAGGGAAATAGCGTTTTAAAGTTCTTTTCCTCATCATAAATAATCCATTTTCTTCTTTTTTTAAAATATTGCATGCACACGTAAGTGAATTAAACGTTTGTTTGTGAGATTGTTTATGTTAGCAACAATGAAGAAGTAACCATGCAAGAAATTTTCTAAGTTCAACTCGATTTAAGACGTTTGTTTGATTTTCTCGATAACGGCTACTTCTATGATAAAAATATATAGGAAAGGAAATACTCTTCTTTACCAGTTATACAACTTTTATTTGAAAAATATTTTACGAGATATGACGAAAATTTCATTTTTTGTCACCAGTAAAGTGGTACCCCTGATTGGCGTACGAGATTCATTTTTGCGATTTTCTTCTTATATTTGATTGTAAGTCCTTAATATCAAATTTCATGAAAATTCGTTCGGTAGAAACCGAGAAGGAATATGCGGACGATAATAGGCGTTCACGCTGTAAGCGAAACGCGCATAAAAAATCGTGCTCTGTAGAGATACGCTGTATCGAGGTTTTACTGTATTAAGCAAGAGATGGTATAGTAAAACCATTTACATAACAGAAGAATTTTTCTTTGTAATTTTCGATATCTCAGAAGGTGTTACGCGTGCTCGTGATGCGGAGAAAACACCGCGTCTAAACTTTACGTTTTGATGCGAGAATCCGATATATTAATCCGAACCTATATTCAATAAATAATGATGACAGACGATGTTTAATAGAGGAATTATAAAATAAGATATCAGCAAAACCATTTGTTTAGTCTAAGAGGATATTATCGTTTCTTTGTCGGTGCCATAATTTATCTATTTTTCATTTCATTTGCTCTTAAACGGCACCCATATGCCATTCACAAATAGCTTGTAAAAGTTAAAAAGACAAACGCAGACATCCGAGCACGTGGGATTCGGATCCGAGATCTTAGTATTGGAAATCAGACGCGACAGCCGTCCCTTTACCAATGACCGCAATGAGCGATAAATCTCGTCTACTCTCAATACACGAGCCATTTCTAAAGCGCTCGCGGGGCAATTTTATTTTATCTGAAAGCAATTTAAGACATCGCAGGAAAGTCACAACATACATTAAACATGCAAGGCATAAGATCATAAGTACCCATTTTCACAAATTAAGGCGGCAGAAGGGATACACTTGCGTTTTTTTAAATCCAACGAAATTAGTTTACTAATCTATCCATCAAAGACTACAGCGACTAAAGAAGCAACCAAATTACCAAAATGAATCAGTATTAATTAGCCGGACTGACATTCGCATTGATGACAAAACTGTTTCACAATTGAGTTCAGATGCCTTTCTTTGCCTAGGAGACGCGAAACAAACGCACGCAATCATCTCACTGACAATGAGATGCGATCGTTCGGAGCATGTTTTTCAGCCATGAAAAAATTAAGAACGCAAAAAACATATGGACGATTTTAAACTGGAAATTTTGGAAACCCTTCCTCAGATATAAGCAAAATATTGCACTACCCGCGGCATATTCCCCTCCCCCGCCCATTTCCCTTCCCAGTGATCTGTTCCAAACAATAACTATGGCCGCAGAACGATGAAATTATGAAACGCGTGGATATATTGGCTTCCTGCATACTCTAGACCAGGGCTTCTCAAACTTTTTTGACCGCGCACGCATTAGAATTCAATCGATCAACTAATCTACCTCTTTATAAAATAACTAGCTCAAGTACCAGTTGAATTTCAACGGATTTAATGAATCTAAAACTTCGACCGTATAACATGTAAACATCGCAAGAATAACATAGTACACAGTAAAGCAAAAATTAAGACAGCTGCTCCACATTTACCTATTTAGATGAATGAAGGAAGAAAATCCTGCACTGTGAAAAATCGAAAATTACATGTAAACTTACGGGGGAATAATTATTGATTTAAGCTCTCCCTCCCCCAAAATTTTTTATCGCCATCCATATAGCATATGTTACCCACAGGGTAAAATTATATACCTATGCGAAGTTTCGCGACGATTTCTTCAAAAGGAAAACTATGTAAAACCAGCAAGAACACAATAATCAACAAAAAATAAAAGAACAAACGAACTTACGAAATGATTTAATTTAACGAAAGACAAAAAATCTGATGTGGCCAACACGTGACTTTCTCCATATTTGGGGTATAGATATTTACATTATTTTGAATAGCATTATAAGGCAAAATTATTATTTCGTATCGTAAAAGAATACAGTCGTCCTTATTGCCGTAAATTGCGTATATTTTGAATATGTTTACAGGATTCACCGCTACATGGTGGTGGCGCCGTATACTGAAAATTATGAAAAAGTTGAATTTCTCCGAAATGGATGGTTCTACGAATATTTGTTTCAAACAAAACCTGGAAGAAATATTATTCTCTACAACTTTGGTCCTCACGAAGATGACAAATTAGGACGTTTTTAATGAGACATTTGACGGAAACCGAAAAAAGCGATTATTTATAAATAATTCCGAAACAACTGCTATGGAAAATTGTTTCAAATGAAAGTTGTAGGAAATGACATTCTCTATAAGAATTGTACAGAATTGTATATACAATAATGATGTTTTAACGGAGAAATATCGCAAAAACCGAATCGGGTTTCGAATAAACCTCGACTTCCGCTTAACCGTTATTGTCCAAAAACTAATCAGTTGTTTGTGCTCATACTAAAGTGTTATATATGAAGTTTGGTAACGATATGGCAAGTACTTTTTGAGTTAGAGCGCCCACAATCACATACATCCATCCACACAGACACACACACGGACATCATTCCAAAAATAGTCTAAACGTGTTCTAGGGACCTCAAAACGTGTATTTCCGTTGAAATCTCGAAGTCGATTTTTTTTGTGATTACAGTACTTTCACTATACTACGTATGGAGAAAGTAAAAAGTAAATAGAGAACGTTTAAGAATCACAGAGTGAATATTACCCTCAGACCATTAGCTCGATTCTCTCATCCTCGAGTTCTGTTACAAGAAAATTGTTTACATCAACAATATTTTGGAAACAATGAAACGATTTATCCAATCACTATTAGTGAAAAATCTACTGCTAATTACTTAAGTTACTTACGTAGTTTTAAAAACATCTTGCTTTGGAGAACTCTACGCCACACGAAAATATCATTAAAAACTATTTATTAGTAATACTTCAATTATAATCAACAAATATTAGGTTGTCATGTAAATAGGGCAAACTCGCACACAGAAATTGAAAAACGATATTAAATTTAAAATTTTCCATGAACAAACACACAAACACACGCTACAAAATATATTATAGTAGATACGACAAGTATCACACAAAATAGACTTATTTAAATGCAAATGAGTTTATCTATAATCTATGTTGAAGTGTGTTTGTGTGTTTTTTTATGGAACTCCTCCTAAACGATAAAAGCTAGAATAACAAAATTTGGTACGATTCTTCCGTACATCCTAACTTAGTGAATGGTCAAGGTTTGGTCAACCAGGATTAATCAGTGCTGCCAATATAGGGGATGTACATTTTTCCATAAGATAACACGTATGAATCCATTTCTTGACTTGCAAGGTATTCTTCCTTCAAGCATAAAAATTCGTAAACATGGACCGATATTTTTCGTTTTTACCTTATTCGACGAATAAAACTCTATACTGTCTTACTCCTGCGACGTTTACATGTTACACGGTCTAAGTTTTCAGAAATACGCTATTTGATTCGAAATTTTGTGGATTTTTCGTACTCCTTCCGGGCGTAACCAAGGCGGCCGTCATTGTTACCTCCGATTCAATTGGCTTCAGTGAAGCTTACAAATAGACGAATGTTTAGCGTTATTCGATTCGCACTTTTGTTTAAGCAACGACACGATCGATGTTTAAGGATAGCAACGTAAATAGATACTGAATATTATTCAGGATGATTCAGGAAGCGTTTATAACGATTGATGAAAGTAACTGAACCTTCTTTCGTCTATTGAATACTGGAATCTTACATTTTTTGTAAGTAAAATAATTATATTCTACATTATAATGTTTTTTAACGTAAATAGGCTCACGTATCTGGTGTATATTTACCAGTCGGTGTTCAATCATGGACAACTGTACGTTGCTTTTCACTGGTTTCTTGCTTACAAGACATAAATGTAAACATTTCATAAGCATAATTACACAAGAAATGAAGCTGGATTTGGCGAAAGTGATATATATGATAGGAAATACAACTATCGTTATATATGAATGCAATACTTTCGGAAACGGATTGTTACCAGCAAATATGTTTAATTGTTAAGAAAAGCTAATTGTAAGTTAAAAAGTATCTACTATATATTGTAAAGAGTTTGTATGTTGTGCTGTAGTAGCTTCACTAAATCCGTTGAAATTCAACGGGAAATTCTGCTAGTACATAATAAATAACACTTATTGATATGAATGAGCCTGTTTTCCATGACATAAAGAATCAATCATCGGTTCGATTGAAGAAAGCCTCAATCGTAAGTCAGGTTCGAAATGGAATTTTTTGTCTTAATTAAACTCAGAGGCGAAAATTCGCACTCGCACAATGTGGGGGAAATATTGCTTTCTTAGCCACCACCCCATTCTCCTTTGATAATTTTTCCCAGAAAGCAATCAAAGATCCCATCGAGAATTATATTTTCAAGTCATCGTCAGTAGAAATATCCAAGAGACTTTCTTGTTCTTTTCCTGTTAGACATGGAATCGAAAAATCCACATCAAATCAGTCAATTATTAGAATCGTCCGTTTCTGGAAAATATTCTCGTAATTGGTCCGTGAGTTCTTGCAAATGTTCCTTTATATCTAACAAATCCAAACTGTGGAATATAAATTGGTACGTATTTCAGATTCGCCAGTTTGGTTTTACCTGGTTTTATGACTTAATACGTAACACGTGTCTTGTCCCTTGGTCAACGGAAGCAAACAAAATACTTAAACCGACGCCCTCAGTGATAAAGCTGCATTTTACTGTTATGTATGCATTCATTGTTTTTAGAGACAAAATATACTGTAGGTATTGTTTATGTGAACACATAATGATGGTGATTTGTAGTGTCAAGTGTCCTAATGTCAGTCATTACGTAAATTTTCTCAATTAAACCCTAGCGCCTTTAAAAGTACCCCCAGGGGTACGCGTACACCACTTTGGGAAACCCTGATGCAGACCAAGGTTTTTCAAACTTTCTGAAGTCACCGAATCATTATATTTCAAATAATTTTCGCCAAACCCTAACCAACAGGGCAACTAATATCAGGATTCTCTTATTTTCTCCAGCAAGTTTCCGCGGAAACCTAGGGTCACAGTTTGAAAACCACTCCTATAGACAAATCCTAGTGAAACCTTTCTGGAATGAAATTTTCCAGGAATTTAAGTTCGGAAATTAGTCTCCTCAATCGTCTACAAAGATAGCTTAATCGGTCCGTTAAAGACTGTAATTCAATCAACTATAAAGTTTCGACTTTTGAAGAATAAACATCGATAGAAATAGTAGAGAAATCGTAGAAAAAGCAGTCGCAGAACAAATGAACTCAGTTAATTGAGCAAAGTGAAAGAATCCGACATCAAAATAAATGTGAAATGTAAAATTTAAACTTAGTTTTTTCCATCGTAATTGAAAAGCAAGAGGATGCCGACGTTTGAGACGTGGAGGGAAATGTTACGCTCATCTTCGCCTCGAGACAGATAAATCAATTTAATAACATGACTCACTTCCGACTACTGCAACATCATCATCGACGGCCGCGAACGCGCTTATTATCTATCGATAACGCCCAGCCGCGGAAGTTATGCGATTCCCTTCGAGTCTTTCCGGAAATTCGAGCGCTTCATTAGGATCCGACGACAGAAGAAAAATGCGAAGCGATTAGAATTGTAAAGCGTGGCGAAGGATTAATAAAGCACATGCAAACCCCTACATCAGAGGAACCTCCCATGCAAAGAAGCACCTTTCGTCGCCTCCTCTTGCAGCGACATCTTTTCCCCCTGCCGCCGCCCCTCGGTCCCCGTGCTCCTTCCCAATCCCGCTTATGACCACCTCCGCGTCCACCACCCCCGCCCTTCCGCCTTACACCTCCTCCTCTGCTGACCTTGGATGCCGTAGAGACCTCTGCAGTCGCTGGCCCTTCCGCATCGCCTCCCTCCTCTGTGCCGCCAATGGCAGGCGTCCCCTGACGACGGTCACTGCAATGGAGGAACGCACGCGAGTTTGCATGTGTGCACGAAAACGTACGCACGCAGAACGAAGTGTCTTAAGCGTCGGTTCGCTTAGACGTCCTCTGCCGATATAAATGAATTTATCTGTTGTTAAATGGCTTGGCTGGACGAAAAGTGAAGAATCGCCAGTCCCTCTGTCCTTTCGCCTTTCGTAAGCGACCTCTCACCCGAAAAGATGGATCTCCGTGTCGCCGTAGTCGGCGTCCGACGGCGGGGCGCAGTAGCTCTCGAGGGTGGCCTCCGTGCATCCCATTCTGCAACACTCGTCCGACACTCCGACGCGGTTCTCCTGGACCACATCACCTACGGGAAGAAAGAAATTTTGAGAAAGTTTTCACGGGTGGCAATGAAAAGATTGAAAGATTTATGCGGATAATATTCGTGATGCTGATAATGCCATGTGGAATATATCAGACACAAGTTTTTGGATAAACATTTTAATTTTTGAAAAATTCAGACAATTATATCATTCGATTCTCTCCAAACATGTGACGGATTATTTTATGCTTGAATTATTAATATTACGTAACATTTTAATTTTTCTTGCTAACAACTCGTGCGAATCCTAGAAAAGAGGGTTCGAGCGCATTGCGCTGGAAACGCAACAAAAATAAGAAGTCTGCCGTCGAAGACTTATGCTGTTCTCAAATATTAAATTTCTGCGATTCTACGATATGCTTATATCGTCATCGATATGTTTATATCGTAAACTGGAACCTAATTAATAACAAACACGCCTTTAATCGACCTTGGTGGATGGGATACAAAATACGACGATGGAATTGACAGAACAGAGAAGAGTGATTCAACTATCTAATACAGATCCAATGGATAAAGCTAGAAAATTACGTCATGTAAACAAAGAAATACGCCACAAATGTAGAAGGCAAAAACGAGCACATTAAAACAATATGAACGCAATGTTAACCAAAACGAATCATTTGAATTATATAACAAAGTAAGATATGTCTCTAGCTAGATAATTTTAACCTAAAACACAGAGGTCATCAAGGACGAACGGGGCAACATTTTAACAAACGCTGGCGGAATTGCAGAAGTGTGGAGAAAATAATGCAGTAATATTTTCCACGACGATCCTCAACCGCCACACAATATAACGTTCGCCAGAGAGAAAATGGAGCCGATAATACTTAAATCAGAAGTAGAGAGGGCTATTAAAAAGCTTAACGATCGAAAATCGGCAGACACTGACGTGATTCCTGCAGAAATTATAAAAGTTATGGGCGAGATTGGAATTGAAACAATGTACGTGATATGCCAGAAGATCTGGAAGCGGCCAAGTGAACGGTGCCACTCAATCTTCGTTCCGATATATAAAAATGTGACACCCACAGAACAATAGCACTTATCTCGCATGATAGCAAGGTCATGCCACACATACTTAACGAAAGACTCAAAGCTTTCTTGTTACCAAAAATATCAGACGAACAAACAGGATTTATACCGGGAAGAGGCACACAAGTACAAATATTGAATGCTCGGCAGACCATCGAAAACACTAGGGAATACAACGTCCCAATGTATATGTGCTTAGTGGATTATAAAAAAGCCTTCGACAAAGTTAAATGGGGAAAGCTATTCCCTATGGCAGGGGTTCCCAAACTTTTTGAAGCCACGGAACCCTTATATTCAAATGTTTTTTCTCGCGGAACCCTAACTAACAATAAGAGTTGGTAAGGCAAATCGCAAAAAATTAAGTTTATAATCACTGTAGTTGTTATTTACATAGTTTATGTATCATAAATTATACATTTTGCACATTTTGAAACAGGATTCAAAGAAAACTTTGCACATTTTAAACAAAACAGACTCAATAAGTCGTGTGTAGCAACACATATACAACAACACAACCATCCGATCACCCTTGAAAATTTAACACTCTTAAAAGCGGTACATAACGACAACAAACTAGACGCCTAAGAAAGCATGCTCATTAAAAAACATAAATACAATGTAATGAATAATGATCTCGGCCCTCTTTCCCAATCCCCTCTTTACTGTTTACCGGTCACCCCTCCCCTCCCTTTCATTTTCACATGAACACGCGACCGTTCAAATACCCTTAACCACACGACACACTTTCATTCTACATTAGCTACTGAAGATGGAAGCGTAGCTCCCGAAATGTACATTTAGTGAATTTGTTAATATTTAGAGATTCCTTTTTCTTTTTACTTTCTCCATACGAAGTAATGGGAAAGTATTGTGATCACGATAAAAATCGACTTCCAGATTTCAACGGAAATACACGTTTTGAGGTCTCTATAACACGTTTCGACTATTTTCGGAATGATGTCTGTGTGCGTGTGCGTGTATGTTATTGTGGGCGCTCTAACTCAAAAAGTACGTGCCATATCGTTACCAAACTTCATATATAACACTTTAACATGAGCACAAAGAACTGATTGGTATTTGGACAACAACGGGTAATCGGAAGTCGAGGTTTATTAGAAACCCGATTCGGTTTTTGCGATATTTCTCCGTTAAAACATCATTATTGTATATGTAATTCTATACAAAGGTTATAGAGAATGTAATTTCCTACAACTTTCATTTGAAACAATTTTCTATTGTAGTTATTGTTTAGAAGTTATTTATAAATAAACGGTTTTTCGGTTTTCTCCTTAAAAACATCGTTATTGGTAATCTTCGTGAGGACCAAAGTTGTAGAGAATAATATTTCTTCCAAGTTTTATTTGAAACAAATTTTCGTAGAACCATCCATTTCGGAGATATTTTGCTTTTTCTTAATTTGCAGTATACGGTACCACCACCATGTAGCGGTGGATTGTGTAAACATATTCAAAATTTACGTAATTTTCGGCAATAAGGACGACTGTATACTTTTGCGATCCGAAATAATAATTTTGCCTTTTAATGCTATTCATAAAAAGAATTTAAATATCTATACCCCAAATATGGAGAAAGTCGTGTTGGCCACATCAGATTTTTTTGCTGAGTGATTGGTACCTATCAGTGCCCTGCATTTCACCATTTCCGTGAGTGGCAGAAGTTGCGGCCTTGACACCAAGTCGCTTGTGAGGTGACCTCCGGTAAACCTGTAAGTTTGACGTTTCTTTTTTTCTTCCTTCATTTGTTTTCCGTTTTTTTCCTTGTGTCTTGTCCCTGAATATTCAAACTTTACGGCTGAGTTTCCTTTTAAACGTCCATCTCGCCGTAGTCTCTTAACCCCTTCTTAATTAAATTATACAGTTTACAAGGGAAGCTCATGTTTCCTGCTGTAAATAAGAGGAAGAACGCATCGAGTCTTTTCCTCTGTCTACCGTGGAACCCCTACAGGGTTACGGGAAACCATTTCTTATAAAATATTTCACGCAAATATTTCTAAATAATCTAAGAAGTGCATTAAATCATTCCAATTTATATAAGTATGCACAGTTCATCGCACTACCAGAAGGATTTAACCCTCGACGCCAAATCTAGTATTTTTGTAATGACTGTAAGACGCGTAATATGAGGATTCCTCTCCTGTGGAAGGGGAGAGTGAATATCCAAAGAATACGAAAAAGTGTGAGGACTGGGAAAGTTAGGAATGCGGCCCGCACATTTGGTACGGTGCCTTAATGCGGCTCGCGGATTCGGCGGAGAGCCCGCACACCGATGTGAGTTTGAGACCCCTGGTCTAAATGAAGAAAGTAAATTGCATGGATTGGAAATAAATCGATTAAAAAGTAATGTAATAATCGTAGACCGTGCAAACAACAACCATCCACATGCACAAAGCGTGGCTGGCTTCGAAGTGGTAGACAGGTTCGAACGTCTTGGATCCATTGTGACCAGGAAACGCATTGCGACAGATGAGGACAGCAATGGTAAAACTGAAAAGGATATTGAGAAATCTAACAATATCATAAGCTACGAAACTAAAACTACCTAGTACATACATAGCTTGATTTTTCCGATAGCCACATACGCAGACAAAACGTGGACCATTAGACAAGCGCATCGACGCAAAATCGAAGCGTTCGAAATGTGGTGCTATAGAAGAATGCTAGGCATACCGTGGATTGTACGTACATCGCACCAACGACTCGATACTAAGAGAATTGGATGTCCGCACGAGACCGCTAACAAAAATTAGTCAACCTGTTTCCACGTTTCCCATCATTACAGCTTATGCCTGTCGTACAAGGATCTTCGGATCATTAATCCCATCAATTTATAACATAGGCATTCTCACCATTGAGAGGGTAAGGGTTTTTCTGATGTATCTCCTTGAGGACATTCGTTGGGGCTGGTTGATACTAGCATAGCTAGCTTTGTCCCAACATACGCTAACTTAATTTATCTTTTCTATTGGGCTTTTTTATAACGACACTTCGACGCATTATCTTCCATTAAAATTGTGTGAAACTTAAAATAGAAAAATAAATATTATTAATATTGCATAAGTAAAATTAATTTATGCGAATGATGCTAATTAAAATATACGAGTTGCAACTAACAGTGTTTTCATCCAATACGTGCGTATCTATTTGCATTCAATACAAGAGATGTACAAAGTCCCCTTTTACTCAATTGCATTGCATCGGTAGAACGGAAATTTCAATGTCAAAAGCAAGTATAACGGTTCTTCTGAGGAGAAAGGCTGAAAGAAGCCGTAAACGAAAGAAAACAACCGAAAGGTATATGTTAGTAGCACTTGCCATAATTTCCTCAAAGGTGCAGAAAAAGGCCGAGTTCCAGAGAAACAAGACAAAATAAGAAGGTTAAGAAAACATTTAACCTCAAGATGAGATTTTGTCAATCTCCAAGGGCGAGATGAAACCAATCAGAAAATCACAGGGATATTAACCAACGGCAAGCCTTAACGATAAAACGGAAATGTTAAAAAAAGTAATTGAACAAAGAAGAAAGGAAGAAGGAATTCCAGTGAACACTTATTTGCGGAATCGGGGGGAAAAATGCCGAAAAGACGATTTGTGGCTTTCGGATTTACTATGACTCAAGGGTGGAGTGGAGTGGAGTGGTGGAGTGGAGTGGTGGAGTGCAGTGGTGGAGTTTACATTGAATTTACTGAGAGTTAAGTGGAAATCATTTCTAGATTAGAGTATTTAGGATTAACATTTCAGTATTAAATGCTTTATTATCATTATTTGGATTAAAAAAATGAGTTCATGTGTTAAATTTCACGGATCTCTTTCATCACTGCTTCGCGGGCCACACAAAACGATCTTGGGGGCCGTATGCGGCCCGCGGGCCGGAGGTTCCTCGCCCATGCACTACGTCCTTCACACATACGTATGTTTTATATATATATATATATATATAGTATATCTTATAGATGAATAAACTCACGATTACCATGGGTGTTATAAGCTGACTACGTATCCACCTATAATGGCATGACCTTCGAGAGTTTGCGTAATTGCGAGTGGCGGGAACAGGCGAGTAGGAAATGTCTCTTTAACCATTCAAGGACAGCTTTGAGTAAACGTTTAAAATAAATTCTCCATTGACTAAATATGAATTACAATAGATGTTTCAAACTAACAGAAAATGCGTCCGATTAAAAAAATTGATTCAAAATATACAAATATATCTGCAAAATGATCGATTTTGAGCAAATTTATCTCTAACGCTCCAAAAAAAAGGTTTCCCCGTTTGAATAATCTCCTACTTGCGTGTTAGGATGTCGCTATTTTATTTTAAAGAAAGTTTTAAAGCTAGATTTGGAAAATAATGTTTATTGTCCTACAATACGCACCCTGTTTAGATTATATAACGTATTGCTCCATATATATATATATATATATATATATATATGTGTGTGTGTGTGTGTGCGCGCGCGTGTGTGTGTGTGTGTGTGTGTGTATATATAGATGTGTGTGTGTGCGTGCGTGTATGTATATATATATATAATATATCTATATATATATATATATATGCGCTTAAGGAAAAGGAAAGGTTATAATAAAGGTGGCAACAAGGTGTTGGAGGAAGCCCAGTGGACACCCACCTAGATTGAAGAGCCGCTGAGGGTGCTGAGGAGACACGAAAAACACAAAAGAACAAAAACGACGCAAATATGGAGCTTTCGGGCTGACGCCCTTCTTCAGCGACGGAGAGACATATAGTATATATATGTATATGTATGTGTGTGTGTGCGCATGCGAGTGCGTGCGCGTGCGTGCGCGTGTGTCAATATTACAGTTAGCTGAATATACAGTGCATCTGCGTCGTACTCATATCAATAATGACTATTGAGTTAAAACACGAAAGAAGAACAGCGGTTGGTTAATGCGGTATAGCAGGCGCGGACGAAATTCTCGTACCAAACGGACTATGTCGTAATCTTCGCCATTTTCGTAAAAGCCGCGAAGATCAAACGCCGCAAGCGTCGTCTAAGGAAACTTATTACGCGGCCCTCCGTACCGATCGCACTAATTTTGGCTTCGAACGTCACGAGTGAGACGTCACAGGAGACGACGTGCATCACTTTCGACGTTCACAAGAGAAGAAAGAGAAAGTTTAGAGAAACACGGCTTCCCCTCCATCGCGACGGAGAAGAGACATTCGCAGACACTCACCGCGCGTCCCAGAAGGTTTGGCTGCGGCGAACGGGTCGTAGAATCCTCTGCCACGGCACACGAGGGAAAGGATGTCCGCGAGGTTCTTGCCGCACAGTCTGAATTTGGCAGGCGAGCACGCGGCGGACGTTAGAAACAGCGTCAACAGCAGGAGAGGAGCCCCGCCGCTCCTGCCCACGGCCGCCGCCGCTCCACGCATCCCAACGCCACCTTCCGATGGAAAAGGATCGCTGGCAACCGCTCCCTTCTGCTCCCGAGAGAGAAAGAGAGAAAATCGGAGAAACGGTCGTCTCGACGCGAGACCTATATTTATTCTAAAGGCAGTGAGTGTGGCTACGCGTTCCGTCCGAAGGGGCAAAAAGACGAGAAGGGGAGGGGGAGGAGAGCGGTCGGCCGACGTCGGCTCGTCCTCGACCCCTGGTGGCAGAGGAGGGCCCTGCAGACGAAGGGGGGGAGGGGACCGAGAGGGGGGTGCTCGACCTATCGCCGTTCGTATTAGGACCGGAATCGAAGGATCGCGGTTCTTTGGAGATCGATCGAATAGGTCGGAGTGGGAGGAAGGGACGATGACGTCTTTGTCGTCGCCGTCGTCGGACGAAAGGGGCGGAGGCGTGGAGACACTGACTGTCGCCCCCGACGTACCAACGACATCTCGCGGAACGCGCTAATTTTCGCTCGCTTCGCAACGGGTCGGGATGTGGAAACGATGGCGATTGACAGTCATCTCGAGAGAATCTTCTTACAAGATGAGCGTCGTCGAATGCACTCGCACTTCGCTTCTCCTCGTCGAGAACTCCGGACGTCGCTTTTTCTCGCCGATTGAAAATTATTGAAATTATCTCACGGGTGGATCGATTTTTCTCTCGAATTCAAATTTTGCGAATGGAATCTATTTGCACGGCACGGGGGAACCGTGACCTGCGTGCTGCTGAAATCGACGAAGTGGTCGTCGTTATGCCGTAAACAGCCAATTCTTTTTAACGCGATGGATATGTTAACGGGGATCAGCGGCGGATTAAAGGGAGACACCCCCACCCCTCCACACACACACATATATATAGATTGCAGGGCCCCCAATTGTTTAGCGCCAATGGCACCAATAGTCTAGCGCCAGTGACCTCAGAATGTGATTTACCCGAGAGCGGTAAATTCGGATTCATCGGAATTTATTATCTGTCTGTTTCATTTAAGTGGGAATTTGCATCTACGCCTCTCAAATATGTATGTATACTCGTTGGAGTTCTTAGATTAATGAAATCATCTTTCTCCGCGTTCAAAAAAGAACTTTCACAATGACTATGAGCGATTAAAATTAGGGTTAAAAAGTTATTTGAAGTTGGGAAATTTCTCATGTATACCCCAAGTCTGAAATATATCTACGTATCATAATATACCTATTGACGCTTCTAACATCATTCTATAAGCACTCTTCTTACAGAGGAGGATATAGGAGGATACTAATGTCTGGCCCAAACTACTATAGTTGGAGAGCTGAAATTTAATACACGGGTGAAACAAAAAAAATTATCAGAGGAATAAATGCTAAATTGCAACAATGTTTATTTTCTTGGCCGTAAAAAATTATATAACTATTTTACTAACATTTCATGGTTTAGGTACTTCCAAATGGGCTATGAAGCTGAACTTTTTTTAAGAGGTAGAATTTGCCCAATAATGAAAACGGGAATATAGAAATTTGAAAATTTTTATTCGTTCGGCCGTAATAAATTCTCAAATGTTTAACAAATTGACTAATGTTTATGTACTTTCTGTAGATCCAGGAAGCTGAAAATTTTAACAGAGTTAGGAAATAATGTCCCGGTGGTAAATAACATTGAAAATTTTAGAAATATTTATTGCTGTGGCTGTTAAAAATTAATAAAATTTAAACAATGAAATTCATATAAATGCACCTCTAGAGGTGCTACATTGATGAAATTTCGCATAAATGTGAGGTATTCGTAACAAATGATAAAAACCTATAACTGTTTTATAATTATAAATTATAGGGGTTGTTTTTACCTCAATATTTTCAAAACAGAAAAACACGTAATTCGGAGGCAACACGCAACCTTAAGCGTTGAAAATTATTTTTCAGCTTTTATTTTTACTTTAAGGTGAGAGAAAATGCTTGCAGAATGCAAGCACAATTAACTAGTAGGATATAGGAGGAGAATGAGGAGGAGGAGGATACGAGTTATGAGCCACTTCCACATGAGCTAGAAAGCTGAAATTTGGTACGTAGGTAGGTCTAATGGCAAAACCGACGATAAAAATCGGAAATTACAAAAATGTTACCATTTTTTGGCTGTTAAAAAATCTCAAAATTTAAACAAATATTTCATTGTTTCGGTATTTCTAAATGTGCTGCAATTCTGAAAAAAAATTTAACGGTAGAATTCGCCAAACAACCAAAACGGGATTATAGGGATTTAAATATATTTATTTATTTGGCCGTTAAAAATTCATAAAAATTAAACAGACATATGTTTATGTACTTCCGGTCAAGCTATGAAGCTGAAATTTTTCAGAAAGTTAGAGCTTGGTGTTTCGGAGGCAATTAACATTGAAAATTACAATGAAATTTATTATTGCGGCCGTTAAAAATTCATAACAAATGTAAACAATTAAATCAATATAAATAAATTTTTAGAAGTGCTACATCGTTAAAATTTGGCAGAAATGTGTGCCATTTGTATCAAACATTGGAAACAGTATAAAATTCTTAAACTTGCAATTTTTAGTGGCTGTTTCGCCCCATACGAGGATAAAAGTAATAATAAGAAATTGGGCTTCGTAGGCAGAATAGTAAGAAGTAGCACAGAACAGGTATATACGAGAAACGTGTTATTTATCATTGGTCAGATCTCAGGTCGAATACGCTTCCAGCACATGGGATCCGTACGAAAAGGGACAGATACTTACTTTTACATTTACATCAATACCCTGCAAGCCGCTAGAAGCGATTGGCAGGGGGTGTCACAACACCAAGTGAACTCTAACTAATTCCTCTGTTGGACTGTCTTATCGCGTCTGGGAAAAAGGATCTGTAGTATTTCTCTGTTCTAGCGATTGTTTCGACATATTTTCTCCTGTACTCTGATCTAGCATTACGTTCACTAACACCGACGGTGACGACTATGCCGCGTACGTCTTCAACGAATTCGGAGCTTTCGAATTTTTCAAATAGTTTCCTTTTGTAATCAATTCTTCTACTCTTCAACGTCTGCCATTTCAGATCCCTCAATATCTCTGATACACTCGCATCATACCGATATTCTCCTTTTACAAATCTAGCCGCTCTACGCTGAACCATTTCGAGCTCCCTAGTTAGGGCCTCCTCGAAAGGTTCCCAGACGGCGCAACAATATTCCACGACGGGTCGTATTAAGGGCCCCATAGACGATTTATCGTCAGATCTATCGCCCGATGGATCGTTTCGATCGGTCTTGATGGGAGCCTCGCCCACACACGGTCGACGATATCTCCACAGTTTGTGACTAGACCGGCAAGTTGTGTGCATGGAGTGCGAGATTCTTTCTTACGCTGCAATGGCTTTGTTATTATGCAAAGAGAAAAAGAAAAGGAAAAGAAAACTGTGGACCAAAGATTGGGTTTTAAAAAGAAAACGTTATTCTAATATTAATTTGATGAATGAATTGAGATTTCACTCTAAGGATTGGCACAATTATTTAAGAATGTCCGAAACTACTTACCTTGACTTTCTGAAAGTGGTATCTCCAATAATTTTGAGAAATGACACGAATATGAGAGAATCCGTATCTGCTCAAGAACGCATGACAGCTACACTGCGGTTTTTAGCTACAGGAAGGTCATACGAAGATTTAAAATATTCTACTCTGATTTCACCGCAATCACTGGGAAAAATTATACCAGAAACCTGTAAAGCTATTCACGAGACATTAAAGGATTATTACAAGGTAATAAAACAAATTTATTTACTCTTTATAATGTAATTTAGATATTTCAATTGTAGTAATAGGCACGAAAATTATAAATTACATGTTAAAATTATGCTTATAATCCGTAATTAGAAAAGTAATTCTTTAAAGTAGGCACAGATTCTTCTGACTGATCTTGGCTTTCTTGCTGCTGTTGTTCTCCTCCTTCGGGTTGCAGCTGTGATCGATGTTGCTGTAACTACTGTTGTTGCGGTGTCATTAAAAATTGCTCGATAAATTCGAGCAAGAAATCTTTGGTCCACATAGCCATAATCTTTCCGTCGCGTGGTATAAAGAGAGAATTAAACGAATGGATCTCACACAGCGTGGACGAGGTTCCGAGCCGAACTGACGCGAAATCAGACGACAACGCCACACACCGTCGATCGGTCGAACGACCGATCTGAACAGACCGATCGGATGCGATAATTGATGGGAATCCGTGGAGATCACAGATCGATCGTACGACTCAAAAAATTGCTTCAGATCGGTCGAACGACTAGGCGATCTGACGATAGATCTGACGATATGGGGCCCTTTAGGGAAAAGTATGCGATTTCCTTCACATTCGAGGGGCATCCCCGCAGGACTCTAGAGGAAAGCCCTTGAATTCTGTTTGCCGATGCTATAACGGTTTTGATATGCTCTCTACTAGACAAATTGCTACTGAGAGTTACTCCTAGGTATTTGTAGCTATTGACGTATTTTAGCTTTAATTCAGATATTTGGTACGGGTAACGGTTGAAATTCGTGGAGCGCGTGAAGTTCATTGCGGCGCATTTCTTTATATTCAGATCGAGTTGCCAATCTTTACACCATTTCGTAATAGCCTGAAGGTCCTTTTGCAAATTCTCCTGATCGTGTATTGTGTTGATTTCTCCATACACAAGTGTGTCATCCGCGAAGAGTCTAACTTTACACTTTATATTATCCGCTCAATCATTTATATACATCAAGAATAACAGAGGTCCGATTACACTTCCCTGAGGCACGCCGGAAGTCACTTTGACGACGTCTGATGCAACTCCATCGACGACTACTCTCTGAGTTCTATCGGAAAGAAACGAGGCGATCCAATTTACAATTTTCTCGTTAATTGAATAAGCCCTTAATTTTTGCACTATTTTCACGTGAGAAACGGTGTCGAAGGCTTTCCTAAAGTCTAAAAATACTGCATCACCTCCTATTCCTTTATCCGCTTCTTTCACAATATCTTGTGTGAGTAGAGCTAACTGAGTCTCGCATGACCTGCCTCTCCGGAAACCATGCTGGCTACTGTTAAGCGCGTCTTTGCTTTCGAGAAATCGCATTATTGAGCTACCGATAATGTGCTCAAAAACCTTACAGAAGATTGACGTCAACGATATAGGGCGGTAGTTTTCCACTTTTAATTTACTTCCCGTTTTATGTATTGGTGTAACGTGGGCTGTTTTCCATATCAAAGAAACTACACCCTCATCCAAAGATTTTCTGAATAGAAGCTTAAGGTAAGGAGCTAATTCGTTTGCTAACGAGTTTATAATGAATGCAGGTATGGCTTCAGGCCCTGGCGATTTTCTTTTGTGGACCTGACTTAGTAATTGGCCGATACCGCTTTCGGATATTTCTATGTCGCTCATATTTGAGTCTATACGAGTAGGGAAATCAATGAAATCACCGCTGTCTATTGTGAAGCAATTTTCAAAGAACCGATTTAACATACTAGCCTTAGTAAATGAATCGTGTACACTTTCACCGTTGTCTGTACGTAGAAGAGGTACTGTGGACTGACCTCCTCGCATTTCTCGCACGTACGACCAAAATTCTTTCGAGTCGTTTTTGAGTGAATCCGAGAGTGTCGTGGATCGGTAGGCGTCAAATTCCTTACGCGCTTCGTCTCTTGCAGATTTACGACTATTTCTGTATATTAAATACTCGTTCGCGTGGTCCCTACCAACTTCTTTAAGGTGCTTTATGTGCGCGTGATGCCGTCTTTGTTTCTTGAGCAAGGCACGGAGTTTCGGTTTCACCCACCGCGGGTCCTTGCTATCACGAATTGCTTTAGTTGGGACAAACGTTTTTAGCCCTTCTCGAATGATTCGCAGAATTTCCGTCCAAGAGTCATCTACGCTGTTACTATTAGCAAAATTTATAAATGTCGCTATTTGGTTTGTAACGTAATTTTTTAAACCTGGGAGATCTGCTTTACTGAAGATATAGACTAATCGCGTTGGCTTATATATTGATGAAGGGGTGTATTTGAAGTCGGTAATTACTATTTTATGATCACCTATGCCGTCGTCGATTTGTAGGTTTCTAGTCGATAGTGGGTGGGTAGTGGCTAGCAGATCTAATATGTTTCCGTTTCCGTTGTTGTCATATCGCGTCGGCTCGTTGACGATTTGCTCTAGAGAGTTTAGAGTAAACGCTTCAATTAATTCACGACAAGCTTCTCTATTTTTTCCAACACTAACATAGGTTACGGATTTCCAATCGATCGATGGAAGATTAAAGTCTCCTCCAAGAATGATTACTGGATCGTTCTTTCTCCTAGCTATCACCTGCAATGTACGACTGAGTTCTCTAATGTTCTCTACTCCCGAGTCAGGTGGGCGGTAAAATGAGCAAAAAAATAATTTTTTTCCATTTCTCGTACGAAGGGAGCACCATATCGTTTCGCAGTGTTCGCTGACGTTAATTTCCTCTAATTGGCTTGATATACTCTCTCTGACGGCGATGAAAACTCCGCCTCCGAGTCTTTCCCTCCTGTCTTTGCGATATACCACGTAATCTGGTGGGAAAATCTCGTTAGAATTAACGTCGCCCGATAGCCAGCTCTCAGTTCCCAATACAACGTCTGCACGATGGCTTTTAACCAAGTGACAAAAATTGTGGCAAGCACTTCTCAGCTGTCGAGAGCATATCAATTTCTCGATCCTCACGCATGCCGAAATCACCAATATCGAGTTTCACGATAATCAATTAAAAGTATTAGAACATCTGGTCATTTCTGCTACGGAGTGATAGTTCTCGGCGTGGATTCGTCGATTCCAAAAAAGGAAAGTGTCGCGTGTCACAGAATACGAGATTCTTCTACGTCAAACGGGCATTCGCTGTGTTATATGCAACGTGTCCAATCGAAGAAAACCAATAATTACCCCTTAGCATAATCATAATAAGTGAACTGAAGTGCTTTTACTAACTGGGAACGGGGCCTTTGCCACGGAAGTTTTTTTTATTCTTTCAATTCGCCGCGAAGAGTCTTATTATTAAATATCTATCCTGTGGAAGACGATAGGGAGAGGGTTGTAACTCGATTGCTCCACGTGCGAAAAGTTCTCGAGACGCTGTTGCTTGAACCGTCCGTTGCCCCTTCCTCCATGCTGCCCTCGGCTCATCCGCTCCGCCGTATTTACGCCACTGATTTCTCTCGTTTCCTTATCGGCTGAAGAGTGCAATCTTCTTGTTTTCCTCCGCAACCGAGCGGCCAACTCTCCACGCCATCTACGCGACTTCCGAGTGATAGCATTGTTTTCCGATTGTCGCAGTTCGACCGATCGAATCGATTTTGGAATCAATCCAATTTGTCTTTTGTGACCGGTGTGAAGGAGGAGACGTCTGCACTCTCTATCGTTTGTTTAAAAAATTGTTTCAGTAAACAGTAACATCTTCGTGTTGAGACCCTTGATCCCTTTAGAGGTCATTCGAGTACTGTTTATAATCGCTGACCTCAAGCGTACACCATTAGTGGCCCAGATAAGACCCTTAATCGTCCCCGTGACAGTAATTGCAGAAAAAAGTTGTGCAATTTATTCTCTATTTTCGCGTCCGAAGAACGTAATGGCCGATTTGAGGTAGTTGCCACTCGTTCCCGTTTTATTATTATATTCATTCATTCATTCTGCAAGTATATCAGCCTACTTTCGATAATGGGGTAAAAACGACCCCTAAAGATGATGTCTGATTTTTCCCTTTGGTTGTGACTGGAAACCTATAATCGTGCCAAATTTGAAGGGGTGGCAAATACATGGCACGCAAGCGATTTTACATTTACATTTACATTTACATAAATACCCTGCAAGCCGCTAGAAGCGTTTGGCAGGGGGTGTCACAACACCAAGTGAAGTCTAGCTAATTCCTCTGTTGGATTGTCTTATCGCGTCTGGGAAAAAGGATCGGTAGTATTTCTCTGTTCTAGCGGTAATTTCGAGATATTTTCTCCTGCACTGTGATCTAACATTACGTTCACTAACACCGATGGGGACGACTATGCCGCGTACGTCTTCAACGAATTCGGAACTTTCAAATTTTTCAAATAGTTTCCTCTTGTATTCAATTCTTCTACTCTTCAACGTCTGCCATTTCAGATCTCTCAATAACTCTGATACACTCGCATCATACCGATATTCTCCTTTTACAAATCTAGCCGCTCTACGCTGAACCATTTCGAGCTCTCTAGTTAGGCCCTCCTACTCGGCACGCGTAAGCTTGTATTTTCTGTATAAAATATGTAGTTTCTTAGAGAAGGAGTAAACTAATGGCACTCGAATGAAAATTCTGATGGTTCACATTACTTAACTTGGCACGCGACTCAAAAACAGAGGAATTAGCTAGACTTCACTTGGTGTTGTGACACCCCCTGCCAAACGCTTCCTGAGGCTTGCAGGGTATTGATGTAAATGTAAATGTAAAATCATTCGTGGTGCAGTAACATATTCTACAATCTTAAATGTGCGGGAGATGATGAAGGATTGCTCCGTATACAGTATGAGAGATGAGACCGAAGTAAACTCGAATCCTTGGGATTGAGAAAAGAATCCGAAACATTTAATAGTTTTCCACTTACTGATTCAGATGAGTCGATCTCCCTCCCCCCTTCGTCCACCCTTCTCGCTTCCCCCCCCCCCCACCCCCCCCTTAGTCCACCCTACGCCTCCACATCGGCGGATGCGCCCGAAAGTCAAGCTTCGCCACTCGATACTACATTCACAACTGAGATATGGCTGCAGTCTGGAGGCTCTCTCTCTCCCCCCCCCTCTCCTGCCTCCCCCTTCCCCCACCCCTTCCCCCACCCCCTCCTCCCTCTCTCTCGCTCCTTCGAAACATTCTTTAAGCTCTTCAGAAGGTCGTCACTTAAAGAAAACTTTCGGGAGTTGATGACTGTTCGACGAAATACAAATTAGTGAGGCGAATTTCCTCATGACGTCATTCGTAAGAAGATTGTTTTCGAGTAGGCGCTCGTTCGGGTGACGTCAGGTGCATCTTCTTCGGAAAGATACCGAACGAATTTCAGCACGATTCTAGCGAAAAAGAATTCGTCCTTACTCAATCTCTTGTTTTTTATTTCAATAGGGTTTAGGGAAATTCTTCTAAAGACAATTCGTCTAACGGAAAATTCGTCTAAACCTAATTCATATAAACACAATTCGTCTAACGGAAAATTCGCCTAAGGAAAATTCATCTAACCAGCAATTCGTCTAACGGAAAATTCATCTAAAGAATTTCTGTCGCATTTCTAGTACATATCGCATCTTGGCTTCGAAAGTAGCACAATTCGAAAACGTAAATTTTAAAATGAATAAAGATTCTACGAAGACAGATTTTCAAATTAAAGTAATTAATTAAAAATAATAAATAATTTAAATTAAAATAATTAATTAATAAATCTACTATAATATATTTTGAATGGTTTGTGTGTTTGCGTGTTTCTCCTCCTAAACGATAAAAGCTAGAATAACCAAATTTTGTACGATTCTTCTTTACATCCTAACTTAGTGAACTGTCAAGGTTTGGTCAACCGGGATTACTCATTGCTGCCAATATAGGGGATTAGCATTTTTCCAGAAGATAACACGTATGAATCCATTTCTTGACTTGCAAGGTATTCTTCCTTCAAGCATCAAAATACGTAAATGTGGACAGATTTTTTACTTTCTCCATACGTAGTAATGGGAAGGTATTGTGATCATGAAAAAAATCGACTTCGAGATTTCAACAGAAATACACGTTTTGAGGTCCCTAGAGCACGTTTAGACTATTTTCGGAATTATGTGCGTGCGTGTGCATGTGACTGTGTGCGCTCTAACTCAAAAAGTACTTGCCATATCGTTACTAAATTTCATATATAACACTTTCGCATGAGCACAAAGAACTGATTAGTTTTTGGACAATAAAGGTTTACCGGAAGTCGTGGTTTATTCGAAACCCGAATCGGTTTTTGCGATATTTCTCCGTTAAAACATCATTATTGTATATACAATTCTTTACAAATGTTATAGAGATGTAATTTCCTAGTACTTTTATTTGAAATAAATTTTCATAGCAGTTGTTTAGGAATTATTTAAAAAGATAATCGGTTTTTTTGGTTTTCGTCAAATATCTTAAAAACGTCGTAATTGGTCATCTTCGTAAGAATCAAAGTTGTAGAATTTAATATTTCTTTCAGGTTTTGTTTGAAACAAATTTTCGTAGAACCATCCATTTCGGAGATATTATGCTTTTTATAGTATTCAGCGCCACCACCATTTAGCGGTGAATTATGTAAAAATATTCAAAATATACCTAATTTACGGCAATAAGGTCGACTGTATTCTTTTACGATAGGAAATAATAATTTTGCCTTATAATGCTATTCATAATAATTTAAATAACTATACCCCAAATATGGAGAAAGTCATGTGTTGGCCACATCAGATTTTTTCGTTTTTGCTTAATTCGACGATGAAAACTATACTATCTTATTCCTGCGAAGTTTAGATGTTACACGTTCGAAGTTTTCAGAAATACGGTATTTGTTTCGAAATTTTGTGGATTTTTCGTATCTCTCCCGGGCGTTGCCAAGGCTGCCGTCATTGTTACCTCCGATTCAATTAGATTCAATGAAGCTTACAAATAGACGAAAGTTTAGCGTTATTCGATTCACACTTTTGTTTAAGCTACGAAACGATCGATGTTTATGGATAGCAACGTAAATAGATACTGATTATTATTCAGGAAGCGTTTATTGATGAAAGTAATTGAACCTTCTTTCGTCTATTGAATACTGGAATCTTACATTTTTACTTTCTACATACCATACACCTTTTGAGGTCCCTAGAACACGTTTAGACTATTTTCGGAATGTTGTCTGTGTGTGCGTGTGTGTGTATGTTATTGTGGGCGCTCTAACTCAAAAAGTACGTGCCATATCGTTACCAAACTTCATATATAACACTTTAACATGAGCACAAAGAACTGATTGGTATTTGGACAACAACGGGTAATCGGAAGTCGAGGTTTCTTCGAAACCCGATTCGGTTTTTGCGATATTTCTTCGTTAAAACATGATTATTGTATTTACAATTCTATACAAAAGTTATAGAGAATGTAATTTTCTACAACTTTCATTTCTAACAATTTTCTATTGTAGTTATTGTTTAGGAGTTATTTATAAATAAACGGTTTTTCGGTTTTCTCCTTAAAAACATCGCTATTGGTAATCTTCGTGAGGACCAAAGTTGTAGAGAATAATATTTCTTCCAAGTTTTATTTGAAACAAATTTTCGTAGAACCATCCATTTCGGAGATATTTTGCTTTTTCTTAATTTGCAGTATACGGTACCACCACCATGTAGCGGTGGATTGTGTAAACATATTCAAAATTTACGTAATTTTCGGCAATAAGGACGACTGTATACTTTTGCGATCCGAAATAATAATTTTGCCTTTTAATGCTATTCATAAAAAGAATTTAAATATCTATACCCCAAATATGGAGAAAGTTGGCCACATCAGATTTTTACTTTCTCCATACGTGGTAATGGGAAAGTATTGTATTCATGAAAAAAATCGACATCAAGATTTCAACGGAAATACATGTTTTGAGGTCCCTAGAACACGTTTAGACTATTTTCGGAATGATGTCTGTGTGTGTATGTTATTGTGGGCGCTCTAACTCAAAAAGTACCTGCCATATCGTTACCAAACTTCATATATAACACTCGAGCATGAGCACAAAGAACTGATTAGTTTTTGGACAATAACGGATAACCGGAAGTCGAGGTTTATTCGAAAGCCGATTCGGTTTTTGCGATATTTCTTCGTTAAAACATCATTATTGAATATATAATTCTATACAAAAGTTATAGAAAATGTCATTTCCTACAGTTTTCATTTGAAACAATTTTCTATAGGAGTTATTGTTTAGAAGTTATTTATAAATAACCGGTTTTTCGGTTTCCGTTAAATATCTCCTTAAAAACATCGCTATTGGTAATCTTCGTAAGGACCAAAGTTGTAGAGAATAATATTTCTTCCAAGTTTTGTTTGTAACTAATTTTCGTAGAACCATCCATTTCGGATATATTTCGCTTTATCTTAATACCAGTATACAGCGCCAACACCATGTAGCGGTGAATTCCTTAAACATTCAAAATATACGTAATTTACGGCAACAGGACGTGTCTTCTTTTACGATACTAAATAATAATTTTGCCTCGTAATATTATTCATAATAATTTAAATATCTATACCCCAAATATGGAGAAAGTCATGTGTTGGCCACATCAGATTTTTTGTAAGTAAAATCATTATAGTCTACATTATAATGTTTATTAACGTAAATAAGTTCACGTATCTGGTGTACATTTACCAGTCAGTGTTCAATCATGGACAATTGTACATTGCTTTTTTAAGACATAAAAGTAAATATTTCAGCGAAGGATAATTACACAAGAAATGAATTTGGCGAAAGTAATATGATAGGAAATACAATTATTGTTATATTTGAATGCAATACGTTCGGAAACGGATTGTTACAAGCAAATATGATTAATTGTTAAGAAAAGCTATTTGTAAGTTAAAAAGTATCTACTATATATTGTAAAGAGTTTGTATGTTGTGCTGTAGTAGGTTCACTAAATACGTTGAAATTCAACGGGAAATTCTGCTAGTAAACAATAAATAAACAAATTACTCACTCAAGGCGTATGGTAGGGGAGGAAAGGGTTAAGGTTTACAACATTCAAAACAAAATATTGGCATAATGGATGCTTATTGTTTTTATCAAAATTTTGATAATAAAATGTTTACAAATATTAAAATATAACTTTAATTAATTGCAGAATTAATAGAAATTATCTTTAGTAATGTGCAAAAACGATTTTAGATGAATTTTTTGTTAGAGGAATTGTTGGTTAGATGAATTTTCCTGTACAAAAATGATTTTAGATGAATTTTCCGTTAGACGAATTGTTGGTTAGACGAATTTTCCTTAGACGAATTTTCCTTTAGACGAATTGTGTTTAGATGAATTTGGTTTAGACGAATTGTCTTTAGACGAATTTACCGGTTACCCTTGTTTTTTATGTCAATAATAGAGGTCTACGTTGTTTATATATTCACTCAAAATAAAAACAACTGCCTACAAAATGGGTGTAACCTCCACTTTTATTTCGGTAATTTCGATATCTTGAGGGATAATTATTTAGCGGTTTTGAGAGCATAACACACATTGAAAATGAAATCTTTCGTGTGCATTAAGTGAAATGTGAAACACTCCGTGGATTCATTAATTTTTACTTTGGATAAATTAATGAATCTAACGAAATAACGGAACAGTGGATCCTTCTTCGTGGGATAAATTTTTAATTTGGCTGCCTCTCTTTACGTTCCCAACTTTCTTATTTATGTACCTAAAATCAGATAGGGTTTTAACAGTCGTGTATCATAAGGGAAATACGTTGTAAAGGGCATAACAAAAATAAGTAAAAATTCTATTTCGTTACTCGTGTTATCCTGGATCTTAATGCGTTTCCAATTACGCAATTTTCACGCTCAATGGCTGGAGATGAACGACATTCAATTTCCGTTGCGAGACATATTTGAGAGGGCGTCTTCTATTTGTACCATTGTGGAACCGTTTTCCTTGGAAAGGAAGGAGAGAAGATGCATTCGATTTGCCCTCTTATATTGGGAATGTTTTCACGAGGCCATTGTATCGACAGGTGACTGCGACGGGTGAAATTTCATGGGGCCACCAGAATTATATCCGCCAGCTGATTCGAGTTCCCTTTCGAGAAATAATAGATTTACGTTTTTGAATGCCTCGATCTCACCGGTTAGGGTTTCGATGAGAGTGATTTTGGAGTCAGTGCGTGCCTGGTTCCCATTGAAATCGAAAAAGCTTAAGTGTAGCCCGTGGAGGTGCTTGCCTCCTTGCATTCTAACCCTAAGGGATGCAGCAAATACATTTCTGACTCATTTTCCCCAAAAATAGGGGCGTTTCATTGTTGCGTTACATCGATAGAGTAGAGTGTAGCCGTCTTAGGGGAATGGGTGTAATTGGGAGGGTAACAGAGAACAATATTACGAGAAATCCGGCCAATACTGCAAATAAATTAGAGTTACCGAGCGATGAAGGTGCTGACATCCGTGATATCAATAATGTTAACGTTTGGAATTTCGATAAAAATGGTAAAATAAAACGCGATCAGAAAGAAAATGATATATCAAACAATTGGCGGAATAACAGTATGAAGAACGTATTTATTCCTAAAACGACTACGAATAGTAAGACTGAGGTTTATCTGAGAAGCGATAGTAAGAAATTAAATGTCGTCGTATTGAACTGCCGCAGCATCCGTAAGAAAATTGCCGATTTTGAGCATATTATTCGTAGTCTAGAAGCCGATGTCGTTATCGGTACACTTACTGACGAGATTGCAAGTCAGGAGGTATTCCCTCAAGACCCCTCCACCCTCGAAATAATTTGTAACGGTGAAATTTCTCGATAACCACCACCCCCCCCTCTCCCCTCGAAACTTGCTCTTTGAAGTTTTCACACGGCCCGATCAGTCATTTGAAAAAGTCTTAAGTGGCCCGCGATGTCTTACATAAAGCCTAATGTGGCCCTTTCAATAAAAAGTTTGGAGACCCCTGCTCAAGACTATCGAATTTTTAGAAAGGATAGCAGCATCCAGACGGGAGGTGGAATATTTATAGCAGTCTGCAAGGCATACGAAAGTTTTCCACTACAGATTAAAGACGTCGAAATAGAAAGTGTTTGGTGTGGAGTTAGAGGAAGCGATTATACAATAGCAAATATATGCGCATTTTATAGGCCTCCCAATGCAAGTTTAGAAATTATTCATAATCTCGAGAAACAAGTAGCAACGCTAATATCGAAAAATAAAGAGAAGGCCATTATAATTGGAGGAGACTTCAACTTACCTTCAGTAGACTGGAATCATAATTGCTTTGATCCCGGTGGTAGAGAGCGTGAATCATGCGAAGCACTTATAGAAACCTTTAAACACTCGTTGTGTCAGCTAGTAAGATGTCCCACTAGATCGAACAATATATTAGATTTACTCATAACGAACAACCCTGAGCGTATGGACAAGCTTTCCATAGAGTAAACAATAAACAACATCTTCTTACCGAACAAATGTAAGTAGATGTATAGATTTATGTTGCGATAAATCTTTCAATGTTAATGGTAAAAGATAACAATGTTCAAATATTCCTTAAAAATCATTTGACTCACTTTAAAAGTACTCATAGACTATATTTAGGCATGAATCCATTATCTTGGCGTTAGCAATTCTTCCTCTACGGCGCGCCACGCCGTGGATTTACCTTGCATTAATCTTTACGTGGCCATCTCCCTTTGAAGAGGACAACAATTAAGAAATTTAGCTTTGTTGCCGCCTGGAAAATGGACAATTAAACCGATAAATTTTGCGCTTAAAGGAATATTTCGAGCAATTTAGATTGTACTACGTCAAAACATGAACAGAATTAAAATACTCAGTCTTTCGTGCGTTAAATAAGCCATTTTTCGTGTTCGTACGTTATTATTTAGGTATATTTATATCCACATCAATGAAGGACTGCATGGCATTTTGGGGTGTCTCCACACCATTTCCCATGAATTCTTATGGAAATAATGTTTTGTTGATCTCATTGGGTATAAGAGACCCCACGGTCTGCAAACCTAGACCAAGTTCTTCCTTTGGTCCATAGGATGGCCTATGAAACTTTTGAATTCGATAGCTTCAACGGTGTAAAAACGTATAAAGAACATACACACACACATACACACTAAAATATTTATCTACATCTACATGATACCCTGCAAATCACCAGACTGGTGGGTGGCAGAGCCGTAGTGAGGGCGGGATAACAGGGGCACGTGCCCAGGGCGCAGCTTCGTAAAGGGGCGCCAACTACAAAGTTTTATTATACACTTGATAAAATTTGGCAACAGTTTTGTTTTTTCGATCTCTTCGAAACTTATAGCGGCCAACCTGCGGTTCAGCTGAAGGGCCATGACTGTACCAAGTCATAGGTTAACGTGCGCATTGGCGGCTTTTAGGCTGCCTCTACTCTTTACGCTCTGAATGTAATTTCTTTTATTTACCCCCAAAAATGTGTGCGCCCTATAGCATTGCATTAGTCGTGCCGAATTTTCGCCCAAGTTGTCGATAAAAAAGTAATTATTGAGGAGGCCTTTATTGATTTTATTGCTGTCAAATCAAAAAAGAGAGACGAAATCACGTCAGAAATAATCCGAAAGATGGAACAGGATGGACTAGATTTACAAAATATGAGAGCTCAATCGTATGAAAATGCTCCCAATATGACCGGTAAATTAAACGGCCCCAAACATAACCTTCTTGCACGTTTCATACCACGTACAGAGCATTCGCTTAATTTAGCTTGTTATCATTCCACTGAAAAAACTAACCGTCAAATTAGCGAATTTTTTTGCAAAGGTATAGAAACTGTTCCTTTATTTCGCTGGTTCCACATCGAGATGAGTTGTACTAATAGAGACCGTAAAGGTGACGTTGGAAAAACATGGCACAACACGGTGGTCATCAAGAGAAAATTCTGTGAATTCACTGGGGTTACAACTGAAAGAAGTTTATACGGTGGTAATAAAATTAAAGAATGAACATAAATGTATAGATGCTGAAAGTTTGCTAAAACAGATATTTATATTTTTCTTGTTATTTTGGGAAGATTGTCTCCAGAAGATCAACCACCTCACCAAATCTCTTCAGGGTGCCGATGTAACTGTGGATAGAGCCGTTGACATGATCTGCGATTTGGTACTAGACATAAAAAGTTCAACATCAAGACTGGAAGAGTACATGGAATAGGCAAAGAGATCTTGCGATGAAAAAGGAATACCTGATGTGCTCTCGAAAATAAGAAAAAGGAAAGTTCATGACACGATGGAAACTGAAGTACCTGAAACAACAGAAATTTTTAAGTTGTGCTTTATATAATATGACCGAAGATAAAATGATAAATTCCAGTGAAAATTCTTCTAGTAGGTAATAAAAACAATGTGGATGAACGCGGGTTAATCGAAAAAAGTGTATAAATTACGCAGAAAGAAATATTGGAATTTATTCCTAATATGGAAAATTTTCTGAGAATTTTCTTGACATTCGTCACATCAATTTCAACTGGAGAGCGTTCTTTTAGTAAATTGAAATTGATCAAAAATTACATACGGTCATCAATGAACTAAGAAATACTTTTTGGCCTAGCCATCTTATCTATAGAATAAACTGTTAAAAATATAGATTTCAATGGCATAATCAATGTTTGCCGCAAGTAAAGCCTGAAAAATAACTCTTAAAAGAAATGATTGTTTATTTCAGTTAAATACCTCTTTAAAAATATGCACTTATCATTTTACTAGATAATTTTGGGGCGCCAAAAAATCCTCTGCCCAGGGCGTCAAAAGTGGTCACTACGGCCCTGTATATATGTGACATCTAATATACGAACGATGGACCTGGCTAATATCGACATTATTCATCTACATAATAGCCTGCAAGTCACCTTATTGGTGGATGGCAGGGGGTGCAGTGCTCCAAGGTTCCCCTCCTTACCTCTTCCTATTACTATGATCCAGTGGCGGATCCAAGGGGAGGGTTGGGTTGGTGTCCATCACTGTCTTTTCCGCAATAAATATAGCCATTATAGAAATAATTAGTGCGCACATCGGCTAAAATTAAAACTTTGATGCCATATTTCGCGGACTTATTTGGGATGAACATTTTAAAATGACATCTTCCCCGAAATGGCACAAGCATTTCGTCTATACACACATAATGCCCCAGACAGAAGGAATTTTGGGAGTTTTCCACCAATCTTTTTAATAAAAAGGAAACAGCAGCAGTGGCATCAGCTTTTTTTCTTTCTTCCCCGTCATCAGTGGCGGATCCAAATGGGGTGATTCCGCGCAAAAATCCTCAATTATACGCCGCAGATTAGGTCTGTATAGCAAGGGAAAGAAGGATTCTGACAGGGGTAGAGATTTTCAAAATATAGGGCAGTTGGCAGGGGCGGATTCGAGAGGTAGAGGGGCGAGAAGTTTCTGGATCCGCCCCTGCCATGACCCCTTATCGTCATAGGGAAAAAGGATCCTTTGTATCGATCCTACAATCGATCTCGCGGATCTTATTCTCGCTCTCCTGCCTTCCGATATTATTCGGGCGGATCTGGCTCTTACTGTTTAATAAATATTAGCTGTACCCGCGTAACGTTTGCGCGGATTTTTTAAAATTAATTTATTAATAATAATGTGAATCAATTAATGGTGCAAATGATATCCGCATAGAAAACTATTCTATTAAATACGTCTTTTACTATATTCTTGCATTAATGAAACATCTCCCCCCTCTCTCTTTCTCTCTATCCCCCCTCTCCCCGCTTTGTCTCTCCCATTTCTCCTCTCTCCCTTCCACCTCTCTCTTTCCCCCCCCCCCACACACACACTCTCCTGTTCTTCTAACCCTCTTCCCATTTAAACGGCTTATAAAACAAGTTAATTTTACGCTCGTAAGCTATATGCGGTTTTACAACAATAGGAGTTTCTAACACGACAATGCCCGTCGTCAAGCTATTTAGCGATAAAATGGCAAATTTATTGCACATTATATGCATTAAACTTAAAATGCGGGTGATTTAGAATCGTAAACGAAAAAATAATATAAGAATAAGTGTCCTTTCATCCTTTTTTGAAAGATATTTTTTCAGCCTTGGCGCTCTCAAAATGAAATTGTTACAATGGAAGTTTGGGCATCGTCTATCTTCCTTCAGTAGTAAAACTTATAATTACAAAATATTCTCCGTAAGAAGAGGATGTTGCACGAATAATTTTAAATAGAACGATGAAATTACGAAGAATAATCATATAATAAATCCCCGTCTTATTTGGAGAGGTACGTAACTGCTGAATTTGCGGTTGTTTTACTTCTAATTTTTTATAAACTCTCTTAAAAGGCCGCCAAGTGTTGCCAAAGCGATCAGCGGATAAATTTTAAATTATAAATTCTCAAAATCAGGCAATTTTTATAATGAACTTTACTTATTACTTCCATCTAGTGCAGTGGTCTTCAAGGTGGGCGATAGCGCCCACCAGTGGGCGTTTCTGGATTTTTGGTGGGCGTTAAAGAACTCATCAAATGCTATTCCAATTTTTACACTGAAAAATAAAATTCTACAAAAAAGCACACATATTCTGTACAACTATTTTATGTACAACTATTTCGGTTCGTTTGTCGTTAACTATAGTATCATATCATACTATACTAGCGACAATGTATCCATGCTGCGGTAAAATCGAAAGGCCCATGAGGGTGGTCGGAGTCTCTCGTAGAAGCAGCGAAGCGTTTAAGTTTAATTTTATCAAATATATAAAATCATAAATTTTTAAACACTGTTATTACCACTGAGACCGTATTCGGTAATCTCATCTAACAACAATCCCACTAGTATTAGGGTTACCTTACCTCCGTAAATCGCTTTGCTACTGGGGGCGCAAAATTATTCTTTGCCCCGGGCGCCAGAAACTCTCACTACGCCGCTGGGTGGGCGGTGAACTTATTTCAAAGGACAACATATGGTAAAAGTGGGCGGTGACTCAAAAAAGGTTGAAGACCACTGATCTAGTGGAACGTATCTAATTTTTAAATCGATTCAAAAATATATTTGTGTATCTTATCGAAAACTGTATTTATTTACGTTGCAGATAGGATTTTATAATATTCGTCTATTGGCAGTCGCAAAATACGGCGTTCTCATAAAAACTTTCTCTCAGAATCGGTATCAGAAATATTTCGGGTTTATCTGCGGTCGCAAGCGTGCTCTGGCTGCTACAGCATTTCCGCGGCGCGGCGAACACGTGCTTCCCCAGTGTCCAATTACACTCTTCAGGGGTGCTTTTATTTCGAACCGCGCTCATCTTCTTCAGCCGAATGCTAACATCATACATACGAGGAGTCGACTTACAAATTTTTAGAGATTTATATTCTATCCTGGACGTGAACGGCGAATGTATCGGTCAGGTTGCAGAGGGCGTTTATGATTATCAGTTCTCTGCGTCACGAAAAGTTCGAATATGTCACTCGACATCTGAGGAACAATGTTCCGTACCTTTGTACGGAACACCTAATTTCGCCAATCATAGTCAAAGGTCCGATCGAGAGATGAAAATGGCACCGATCGCATCGCGAATGGAGACGGGAGCGTCGTTCTCAAGGAATAAACGGAAATTCCTATATGTGCAAAACAAAAACTCCGCAAAAGAGTCTCCCTCCGACTTCACGAACCACTTTTTGCGTGACACATACTCAGTGAAAAAAAATCGTGATATCACGCGTGGTCGCGGCACACGGTCCCAGTCGAGTATTTCCGGTCTGTTCAAAATAACTCGCTCATCATGTCACCGCGAGGATATTTTGCTCGCCTCTGCCGTCGTGTCTGCGAGACGAGGAGTGGCGCTGGAAGCAGTTTTGGAAACATTTACGGCGGAGCATTAGAATTATTTGAACGTAATATTTGTTATGATGAGCTAGTAAAATTGTGGGGTCCTTTGTGTCTCGTCGACCGTAGGTCTTTGCCTCTTAGGTTCCGTGATTCGTCAAAGGTGTTCTCGCGGGACGTTCCCTCGGGAGCCTTCGGGCGGTGCGCGTAATCGGAAACCGCCAGGGAATGTTTGGAGCGGATGGTGGTCGCCAGCCGGAGGCGTCCACCGAAGGTCGACTTTTCCCCGAGATGCTTTTAGAACTCAGCCTCTGGTGGGAGCAAAAAGATGGGCTTTAATCGGACCAAATGGACGTTAACTATAGTTAATTAAACAGACTCGTCGTTTTTTTTTGCGAACGGAGGTTATGTGCTGCTGCTCTTTCACCGAGATAGTTGATTCATTCGTCGAGATGTTCTTTAACGGATAATTGCGAACGACGGAGAAAAATAAACGAATGGCATAAACGGCAAGAGTCCGAACGGCGGTTAATGTCAAGACTTACAGATTTTCAGTCGGCTTATATAGTTTAATAATAAAACTCTCGCACATTAAAAAATAGTTCTAATCCCGGGGTCCAGCCATTATAAGAAAATTGGAGACAATAGTCGTCATTGACTGGGCTTGTTCCCTTTGTTTAAAATTTGAATGAAAATTTTCAAGAAAGGTGCCTATTATACATGTGAAATTTAATAATCTTATATATTCGGGTTTATTTTACTGAGATTTAGAGAGAAATTTTCAAAGAAAAATGTCTAACATAAGTCGAAATTGGAAATAATTGAAAACACCCATTCACAGTTTTCGGGTTTCTTTCGTTGGTTTGTATGCGCAGTTAATGGTCTTATATTTAACCCATTCACTTATATTAGTTCCACCCGGATCATGTCTATATAAAACAGCTTTCACCAGGATAACTTGGGAATCAACCAGAGATTAACCGTTATACATAATCTTCGAGGAGGAATGATAAGGCGTACATAAGATCTGTATATTTGTGTTTTCCTTATTTTCCGTTATGTTTGGGTGCAAAAACTAGTAAAGTTAGAATAAGGTGAAGTTTCTTTTGTTTAAACTTTCCTAAATTAATAATAACCGGAGCCTTTACAATTAAGAAGTCAGAACATAAAAAAATCGTATTTACAGTTCTTTAGTTTTAAAGCGTCTGAATAAGGAATTATTTCACACTTCGGCCTTTTCTCCGAATTCTGGCGATATTCCTCCAGCAATGAATCACGCGCTTGTTATTAACTTAATTTTTGAAGGGCCGGAGGCAAAAAGAGCTTAATTGCACTTTCCCCGCGCTGGCTATTACGAAAATTAAAGGCCAAACTTCGTTTGCGAGATGTTAATTGTAAAAAGTGTACTGGATTATCTTGGTCTAATAAGTGTTAAAGACATGACCGAATGGAGTTGAATCCTTGTAGAATGATTTTTGTTCTTGTAAAAATGCTAGCTACATGTTATTGTATTTGACTTGTATGTATGTACCTTGCCACCTGGCAGGCGGCCAAACTGCATTGTATTACTTATAATAATAACACGAGTCTGAAGTTCATAGCTTTTCACTTTTATTGAGAAAATCGCCGATTCGATAGATAGACCTTTTCAAAGTTTGTTAAAATTTAAATCATTTTCATTAAAATGTCTTTCAAAGATTCAGCGGAATATAATTGAGGGGCCCAGTCAGAGAGGCAGATATACCACAAAAGTGTGAAATGGAGAAAATGAGCAAAATGCAAATTTTATAAGAAAAATGCCCTATAAACTCATGCTGACCATTTCTGTTTTTGTTTAAGGGAAGAAAAAAGAACTTGGAATAATATTTTTTCTTCCATAATTCTTGATATATGAGTATGTGTAAAAAAATAAAAAATAAAATAAAAATTTCAAAATATCATTAATTGAAACAACTGATATTTTTGTTAGCTTTACAGTTTTAATGAAATGGTTATAATGTACACTGACAATGAAATGAATTATACTTTTCCTTCTTTTTACTTCATATGAAATTTAAAAAAAGACCGAGATACCATTGATTGATGCAACTTAAACAATACCTAATCTTTTACTTATTAACACAGTACATTGTTAATTTACATTATATCTACATCTACATGATACCCTGCAAATCAACAGACTGGTGGGTGGCAGGGGGTGCAGCACACCAAAACCTACCTAATAACGTCCCTCGTGGGAATCACTCTCCTGTTGTGATCCCTTGGGAAAAAGGAGCTCTGATATCGCTTGGTCCTACAGTCGATCTCTCGTATTTTATTCTCGTGATCGTGCCTGCCCATGTACGTAGGTGCCTCTAATATTCCTGAGACCTCCTCTAAGAGAACTTCCGACCTAAACTTCTCCAGAAGCCTTAACCTAGCACTAATTCTGCGATCCTCTAGCGATATCCAATTCAACTTCTTCAAGAGTGATGTGACGCTTAATTTTTGCTCATATTTTTGCTTAACGAATCTGGCTGCTCTGCGTTGGATTCTTTCAAACACAAGTATCTGTCCCTTTTCGTACGGATCCCATATGCTGGAAGCGTATTCGACCTGAGATCTGACCAATGATAAATAACACGTTTCTCGTACCTGTTCTGTGCTACTTCTTACTATTCTGCCAGTAGTGTTGAACAACTATCATATTTTATTCCATTATTTGAAACTTAGTTCATTAAATAAGTTCAATATACTCATCATCATCTTGATTGCCTGCTTGAAGTGCTCTGAAAACTGGGTGATAGATAGCTGGCACATAGGGAAGTAATGACATTTTATCTTGAAATTTCTTTGGGGCGATTCTTCTCCCTTGTGGACATAAAACAACCAAATTATGCAAGAAGTTTTCCAAAGCGGCCTTTGTTTGTTTTTTCGTTGTCTTCCTGGCTGTTTTCTGAAAACTTTTATCTCCTGCCAGCTCTGCAACTCAGAGTAGCTATACTTGAAAATCAGCAGTCCTGGTTTAGTTTTGTCCACTTTCAAAGCAGATATCTTTCTAATTTGCAGCAGACACCAATCTTCTGTTTTACTGTTCTTGAGTAAAAGTTCAGATAGTGTATTTAAGGTTTTAAAGTCCTCTGTTTTCATACACATGACAGTGAATGGGTTTTTCACTCGTGTTCACACCACTGCTCTGGAGTGTAAATATAATTTGTTTTCCTGACTTTTTTCTCTATCAGCCCAAAGTGTCTATCACTGGGTAAAAAACTGTGGCCTGGCACAAGAAAATGGTGTTCGATTTCATCAAAATAGCCTGTATGGACTAGAAGACAATACAAACAAAATACATTCAGCTGACTATTACTGCGCACTCTAGCGCCTGTCAGTTGAAAGTGTGGCATAGCTCCCTCTCTCATTGAAACCATCAACAGTACATATCCAAGACTTTTTTTTAGAGGTATCATGGTATAAGGAGATACGCCACAGCCATAATAGTTGGCACACAAATAGATAAATGTCAGGACGTAGTAGACCTGCAAAAACATCAAATTTCGTAGGCATGTAGCATATCTCCCTGTCTGACTGGACCCCTCAATTGTAGACCAAGGCTGGATAATCTATATATATATAAATACTACGGTATATATATATATATATATAACGCTTAGGTACGTGCGCCCAATCCTTTATCTAATTTTGTATCACGAGAACCGTCCGTCGTAGAGATATGGGGCATAGGGCATTTTGTTTCTACTAGCTAAGAGGTCCCTGGAAAATTATTTCAATTTTCATAAAATCTCGAGTTTGAATCTTAGGAATAATTTATATTTTCCGTAAGATAACACGTAAAACTCAACTTTTCAGCGTGCAGGCTTTCATTCATTTGCTCATATAAATTCGAAATATTGGCATACGAGCTTCGGATCTGAATCGCTTTAAAGGGAATTAGCAATGAAATTCGAGAATTGGTAGTTTTGAATCCTGGTGAGCAGTTCTTATAACTGGACCGACGGCCTGAATTCCTATTTTTGTTATTAAGATTATCTTATTTCCCTTTAACAAATAAAATATATCTAAAACGTCCTTTTCCTAGTCATCTGGATAGTAGAAAGGCCATTAAGAAGTGGACACGTGGATGGCCACGGCCCCGTTGCTATCGAGTTGTACCGAATTACAACTTGCGATCAAACGAAAATGTATAAATGCAAAATGAACAATAGACTATGAAAATGTGAGAGCAGAGACATCTATGGCAGACTGATTAAGAAATGATTTTTCGATCTCAATGCAAGAAATATTTCGCGCGTTGAGATCCCTTGAACTTCTAAAAGGTTATAAATTGATGGAATGAATTGATCAGAAGATCCTTATGCGACAGGCATAAGCTGGAATTTTTGGGAAATTCGGAAACAGGAAAATAAACCTGCTATGACCGGGAATCGAGCCCGGGTCTTTAACTTGCTACTACTGAATTATCTTAAAAGATAAAGTCTCCCGGGAATGTTATCTTAAGTTAGGACCGGACTAACCACGCTAGTATCAACCACCTCCGACGGATGTCCTCAAAGAGATAGATAAAAGAAAACCACTACACACTCAAATGGTGCTGCCACAAAATGTCACAACCACATCTAAAACGTGTAATTGGTAGTCATACCTCGGGGAATGATAACTAAATCTGTGTTCATTTTAGCAATTTATTCTCTGACACGTTGTGTTAAGTGTCTCCTAAATGCATCCAAAAGAAGCATCGATCTTTTTCTGAACAACATTACAAGCTTTCATTCCCACAGAACTTTAAGCCAGTCCACAACAAGTTTTTCCCCCATCCAACCCTTTTATTGCTATCACTCCAAAGGGAAATTTTTCTTTCGCCATTGATTTTCATTTCAAAATTATGTATGGTGGAAGTTTTATACCATTCGCCAGAACCGTTAACATAACTGTTGCACGAGATTTATCGTTTCCAGTAGATTTTATCGTTACTGTTTTTCCTCCTTTATTGTGAACAGTAAAATTTACAGGCAGGCCAGAAAACACGAGTTTAATCTGCATTACAAATTAAACTAAGAGGATACCAGTACTTTTTCCTTATGCCTATGACGTGGCGTTGAAATTAAACAAGTTTTCAATGAAATGTTGAGGTAGTCTATCTCAGAGACCCAATGCGTCACCTCAGAGATAATCCTTTCCATAATATCATCCTCCTACACCAGTAGCTCCCAAACCTTTTGACATGACGCCTCCCTTTTGGTTTTCACAAATTGTAAGCCAGGGTATCTCAAACTGTTTTGGCCATGTACACCTTTGAACTCAATCAATCAATTGAAGTAGCCCCTTATAAAACAATACGACAAATATTACACAAAATACACTTATTTAAAAGCGAACGAGTTTACATATAATAAATAACGCTTATTGAGATGAATGTGCCTGTTTTCCATGACATAAAGAATCAATCATCGGTTCGATTGAAGAAAGCCTCAATCGTAAGTCAGGTTCGAAATGGAATTTTTTGTCTTAATTAAACTCAGAGGCGAAAATTCGCACTCGCACAATGTGGGGGAAATATTGCTTTCTTAGCCACCACCCCATTCTCCTTTGATAATTTTTCCCAGAAAGCAATTTTATTTTCAAGTCATCGTCAGTAGAAATATCCAAGAGACTTTCTTGTTCTTTTCCTGTTAGACATGGAATCGAAAAATCCACATCAAATCAGTCAATTATTAGAATCGTCCGTTTCTGGAAAAAATTCTCGTAATTGGCCCGTGGGTTCTTGCAAATGTTCCTTTATATCTAACAAATCCAAGCTGTGGAATATAAATTGGTACGTATTTCAGATTCTCCAGTTTGGTTTTACTTGGTTTTATGACTTAATCCGTAACACGTGTCTTGTCCCTTGGTCAACGGAAGCAAACAAAATACTTAAACAGACGCCCTCAGTGATAAAGCTGCATTTTACTGTTATGTATGCATTCAATGTTTTTAGAGACAAAACATACTGTGTTGTTTATGTGCAAACGTAATTAAGAAATTTATTGTAAAACATATTCCTAACAACAACATCAAAGTGAAAAGGGTAAGTTGGAGTGTCCAGTGTCATAATATTAGCTATTACGTAAATTTTCTGAAATACCCCCTAGCACCTTTAAAAGTATCCTCCAGGGGTACGTGTACCCCAGTTTGGGAAACCCTGCACTAAGCCGTCATGCATCACAATGTTTTTGATTGAAATAAACGTAACCCTTTGGATTCGTATTTACATTATTATTCATGATCAACTGACTCGGAATTATTTTATCCATGTATTTGCTACATATTGGGAATAATGCTTTTAAACGATTTCAGTTGAATTTGACATTAAAAATTGAACTCTGTCACGCCCCCAGTTTGGGAACCACTGTCCTACACCAACCATAGCTTGATTTTAATTCAGTTTCTGGCACATTTAAATCTTTCGCATTTTTACTTCCTTTACGCAGGTTAATTTTTCTTGTTACCGGGAATCCTATATCATTAAAGTACTGAACAACATGTCTCTCAAATTCTTCATAACTCCCTTTTTTAGGTCTGAGAATGCCTTTCTAGTGGAATGTGCATTTAGGAGTTCATTCTTTAGGTTTCCACCAAAACCTCGCATTATTTTCAATTTCACCGAATTTTCTATCGGCTGCACAGATATTTGTTTTATTCCGCCTCACGAGCCACCATAATTTTTACGTTGGCATTATAACAATTCCTTCGCAGTCCTTTGTTAATCTGGCCCTTGCACGTTCCTTGTCTTGCTAAGGGTTATATCTCCAAAAAACGGTATAAAAAACTTAACAGGCTACAAAGCTACACTGCATCCACGATGAAAACGTTTTAATCCGATTGGTTTGTATCGGGGTTTTACATTTACATAAATACCCTGCAAGCCGCTAAAAGCGTTTGGCAGGGGGTGTCACAACACCAAGTGAAGTCTAGCTAATTCCTCTGTTGGATTGTCTTATCGCGTCTGGGAAAAAGGATCGGTAGTATTTCTCTGTTCTAGCGGTAATTTCGACATATTTTCTCCTGCACTGTGATCTAACATTACGTTCACTAACACCGATGGGGACGACTATGCCGCGTACGTCTTCAACGAATTCGGAACTTTCAAATTTTTCAAATAGTTTCCTTTTGTATTCAATTCTTCTACTCTTCAACGTATCCCATTTCAGATCTCTCAATAACTCTGATACACTCGCATCATACCGATATTCTCCTTTTACAAATCTAGCCGCTCTACGCTGAACCATTTCGAGCTCTCTAGTTAGGCCCTCCTCGAAAGGGTCCCAGACGGCGCAACAGTATTCCACGATGGGTCGTATTAGGGAAAAGTATGCGATTTCCTTCACATTCGAGGGGCATCCCCGCAGGACTCTAGAGGAAAGCCCTTGAATTCTGTTTGCCGATGCTATAACGGATTTGATATGCTCTCTACTAGACAAATTGCTACTGAGAATTACTCCTAGGTATTTGTAGCTATTGACGTATTTTAGCTTTAGTTCAGATATTTGGTACGGGTAACGGTTGAAATTCGTGGAGCGCGTGAAGTTCATAGCGGCGCATTTCTTTATATTCAGATCGAGTTGCCAATCTTTACACCATTTCGTGATAGCCTGAAGGTCCTTTTGCAAATCCTCCTGATCGTGTATTGTGTTGATTTCTCCATACACAAGTGTGTCATCCGCGAAGAGTCTAACTTTACACTTTATATTATCCGCTCAATCATTTATATACATCAAGAATAACAGAGGTCCGATTACACTTCCCTGAGGCACGCCGGAAGTCACTTTGACGACGTCTGATGCAACTCCATCGAGGACTACTCTCTGAGTTCTATCTGAAAGAAACGAGGCGATCCAATTTACAATTTTCTCGTTAATTGAATAAACCCTTAATTTTTGCACTATTTTCACGTGAGAAACGGTGTCGAAGGCTTTCCTAAAGTCTAAAAATACTGCATCACCTCGTATTCCTTTATCCGCTTCTTTCACAATATCTTGTGTGAGTAGAGCTAACTGAGTCTCGCATGACCTGCTTCTCCGGAAACCATGCTGGCTACTGTTAAGCGCTTCTTTGCTTTCGAGAAATCGCATTATTGAGCTACCGATAATGTGCTCAAAAACCTTACAGAAGATTGACGTCAACGATATAGGGCGGTAGTTTTCCACTTTTAATTTACTTCCCGTTTTATGTATTGGTGTAACGTGGGCTGTTTTCCATATCAAAGGAACTACACCCTCATCTAAAGATTTTCTGAATAGAAGCTTAAGGTACGGAGCTAATTCGTTTGCTAACGAGTTTATAATGAATGCAGGTATGGCTTCAGGCCCTGGCTATTTTCTTTTGTGGACCTGACTTAGTAATTTGACTATACCGCTTTCGGATATTTCTATGTCGCTCATATTTGAGTCTATACGAGTAGGGAAATCAATGAAATCACCGCTGTCTATTGTGAAGCAATTTTCAAAGAACCGATTTAACATACTAGCCTTAGTAAATGAATCGTGTACACTTTCACCGTTGTCTGTACGTAGAAGAGGTACTGTGGACTGACCTCCTCGAATTTCTCGAACGTACGACCAAAATTCTTTCGAGTCGTTTTTGAGTGAATCCGAGAGTGTCGTGGATCGGTAGGCGTCAAATTCCTTACGTGCTTCGTCTCTTGCAGATTTACGACTATTTCTGTATATTAAATACTCGTTTGCGTGGTCCCTACCAACTTCTTTAAGGTGCTTTATGTGCGCGTGATGCCGTCTTTGTTTCTTGAGCAAGGCACGGAGTTTCGGTTTCACCCACCGCGGGTCCTTGCGATCACGAATTGCTTTAGTTGGGACAAACGTTTTTAGCCCTTCTCGAATGATTCGCAAAATTTCCGTCCAAGAGTCATCTACGCTGTTACTTTTAAACTATAATTCTAAATGAAAAAATTAAACTTACGAGGCATAAATATCAAATGAAAAAAGTACTCATTTTTTGTAAGCAATTATTTCGTTATAACGTTAAACGTAACGAAAAACGAAATGTAGATTTTATCATAACGAAAAACGGAATAGCTTTTTTGGCCGTAACGAAAAACGTTTTTTTTCGTTTGCCAGCACTGGTTTGGGGGAACTAACCCAATTTGTATGGGGTCATCCATAAATTACGTTTCGCTCTAGGGAAGAGGATGGGGGATTTCTTCTTTCGAGGTTGATCAAATTTCGTACAGTTACTTGAGTATATATCTACAATAATACTACGTATTTCATTTTTCTCAATGAATGAATATAAGGATAGTTTATTCTTGGGCAACTTTAACAAAAATTGGATTTTCTAAAAACAGGCTCATACGATCTTCATTTTCTAAAGATAGCTAAACGACGCATTTGTACCTATATATGAGAAAGTTTGTACAATGTATGTTGTACCGATTTTTTCCCTTTGCCCTCACTGCTTAAAACTGATTCCGACTCTTGAAGAATTTGCCGGCCTTAGCGTGTCTAGCTCATAATTTCCAATCCTGCCGAGGGCATGATCGTATGTGTTCGTCTTTGCTAATATTATTACGCTCATTACAAAGGCCGTAAAGTGCTGTTTATGAGCTAGTGAAAAACAAATTTTAAAAAGTAAAAAATTTAGCGAATGTTTGGTGACGAAAAAGGGACCGTAAAATTTGTAATTGAAAGTGAAATCATTGAATCAAACAGTTGGATTTGGTTGGTGTTCATCTTTACTCTATACACTTCCTAAAAGTTGATAATTAAAAAAGTTGTTTTTTTTATATATACTTGTTTTTCTATTTTCATTACTCTTGTATTAATTTTATGCTTTTTATACAGCTTAATTAATAAAAAAGCGCATTAAAACAGACATATAACAGTATTATGAGTTTCTTTAAAGCAATTTATTTCTCTTAAAACCATTTTGCGAGAGTATAAAGAACAGTTAATATCAACTTATTAAAAGGGAATAATTACTTAGTAATTGTGTATTTTAATTTTCCATTAATGTACCGAATGTAATGCAAGAATTTACTTTCCCTTTAAACTTCTATGAATGAATAATATAAATATGAAAATTACCATTCGCTATTTATTAAGTTCATTTTCACAAATTTTACAAACCTTACCACTCCATGACTCCAACTGACGTTCAAAACTAAGTATTCCGAAGTGTTAGTGTAAATCTAAAGCTTTTTAACTCCATCTCTATTGTATTAATTAATCTTAATGCAAATCATTTTCATTAATATTTCTTCTTTGAAATAATTACAAATGATTCTCGACACAGACATAATTTTCGACAAACTTGCCCTTCGATGAATTGATTGTTGGACGAATATGTTTTCGACAAATTTGCTTTCGACGAATTTGTTTTCGAAGAATTCACCTACAACCGTTGATAGCAACCCCAACGCTGTCAATGGTAATCGATATGTTGTTATCCACAGCAACACGTAACAATTTTGTTTAGTTATTATTCTTTCAATGTGAAACGTGATTCAAAGTATTTTCCATGGTTGCAATTATTCAAAATTTTTACAAGTTATTGAATTGCCGATAATTATTCTTGAGGACGATTTTGTAGAGAGGTACTTGGACCAAAGTGTATTATATCCCCCCCTCAAGGTTACTATGTTTTTGTTTATTATTTCGTGTTTTCCTTTCTCCAGTTACTATGTTGTTGTTTACCTTTTTATTTCATTCGTTAGTTTAACAATCGATGATAATTTACCGTTTCAACATGATTACAACTCTTGAGGAATTTATGTTTACGTTCGGTAATGAAGAAAGGTGTTTGCAATTCTTGATTGATCACAATATCATTGAAAACATTCGGGGACCCAGGAATTCGAACAAGCCCATGACTTATTGGCCTGCCGCTACATTTACCAACCCGATCTCCGGACAACGGGGAGGGTCAGTTTCGTTCCAGCGCAGCGTGGCGAAGGGCGCGACAGCACCCGGAGACGACTACCCATTAAAACAAAGTGAGCCGAAGCAGGGGCGGATTGGGAGCAAAAATCGGCCCAGGCAAATACTCGGATATCGGCCCACCTAACAACTAAAACAATGCTGCGGACCCCTAGGATAGGGTGACCAGACGTACCGAAAATTCCGGGACAGTCCCAGATTTCGACTCAACGTCCCGCTGTCCCGAAAAACTTCTTCGGGACAACTATTTGTCCCGGATTGCTCATTTCTGTTATACAAAATATCAACATCAGCAATTTTAATAATTGTATTTAAATGTATATCACATAATATTGGACAATTTCACCTAACATAAGACATCGAAAATGAACTGTGTAATAAAATATTCATCGGGGTTTCAACCTTCTTGTTCCAAAATACTCGCCTCTGACAACATTTTCTTCGTATGACTTTCTGTCTCAATTTTGTCTCCTATGTCACATTGTATCAACTTGTATTTGATTATTTCCACCCTGTTACTTACAACTTGGCTACTGAGACTGAACACGTCAGTTACAACTCGTACTGCCTAGCGCAGCGTTTCTCAATTTAATTTTGCTACGGAAACCTTGCAACTCGAAAGAGAAGTTGCGGAACCCCAAACAGTTATTATGTTTATAAGGTGAAAATTAAAGCACAAGTAAGTAAAGATAATAATAAAAATAGGTCACGTGATCAACATTTTGTTTATTTTCATATATTTAAAGATAAAAATCGTTTATATGAACAAAACATTTATTATAAACCAATAGATATAATATGAACAATAAATAAAACTGACTGATTGTATACATTACGTTAGCAATTTTAAATGTGAAGAATGAGTTTTCTTCTTATTTTGGCAAATTCTTTTTATATTTGGTTTAATGCTGGAAAGTTGAATTCGCATATCAGGCACGGCATCTAGTCGATTTCTGTATTTTGTTTTTGTTGCAGTGTATTTCGAGAACCCAGTTTCGCATAAGTATGTTCTCGTGAATGGTAATAATTCTCGAATTCTCCGTCTTGATATGTCTGAGTATTCATGATATAAGCTGCCCCAAAATGTAATCAGAGAAACTTCTTTAAATGTTTGTATTAAATGGACATCTGAAGTGATTTCGATTAAATTTTCATAATCTAGTGCAGATAATACTTCTGGTTTCTCGGTTATACTGAATGGATTTCGAATCCAGTTATTGTTGTCATTGATGTTTGGAAAATACTTCCTGATGTTAGTGTATAAATTGCGAAGATAATCTACGATGTTGCTCTGAATTTCTTCTTCAAGTTTGCATTTGTTTTCTTCAAGGAAATCATTGAATGTTGGAAAACAATCCAAATTATTTTGTTCTACAGACGAAATCCAAAACTGTAGCTTCCGGGAGAATGACAAAATTTTATCTTTCGCATTGAAAATAGTTACATTTTTTCCTTGCAGCGATAGGTTTACTTCATTTAGTTTTGTATAGATTTGGGCAACACTGGCTTAGCGTATGTGGGCTACTAGCACAAGAGTAGGTATCATTCGTGTAGTCCACTTTACCTTTTAGTGACAATTAAAACTACAGCCAAAGCACAATTTTTGTTAATAACTGAAGTGAATAAGTGAAAAGTAATTTTTAATATATACCCATGGGCAAAAGGAAGTGTTCGGTTAATGAAAATTTACGAAAGGAGTTTTCTTTCATAACAAAAGCAAGCATGAAGAGAAAGCTGAGTATGTACTCTGTGTGTGGTGGTGTGCTTTTTATTGGACGTGGAGGACGATCAGATATACAGTATCATTTAAAGTGAAAAAAACAAAAGTTCCGTGGTTCTCAAGAGCTGTGATCAAAAACTCACAAGCTTCATTGTATGTATGTACCTGTGATTCCCGAGACTGAGGATTTACATCATGCAGCTGCGGAAGGTACCTTCGCGTTTCACAGTGTTGCCCACAACCATAGTTTTAGATCAGCAGACTGCCTAACACCTCTTATAAAATAAAAATATTGTAAAAAGTTTGAATACGCTCGTTCTCAAACAGTAGCTACGGTAAAAATGCCCTCCTACCTTTTGTGGTGAATCAAATCGTGAAAGAATTAGAAAATGCAATTTTTTTATCAGTCATGATTAATTCATCTAATCATGGTAATCTTAAACTTGTTCGTTTAGTAGTACGTTTTTTTTTGACGCGTATCAAGCAGAGCTGCAAACCACTTCCAAATTTGGAGTGGTTCGGTTCGCGGTTCGGTTCTAAATTTTTGGAAGTGGTTCGGTTCAGACGGGAATTTTGACAAGTGGTTCGGTTCGGTTCAACTAAATTAATCATTTGAAATACTATCCAGAAATAATTTATCCAATATAAACATTACACATTCAGTATCAATCTGTGAGTAAATCAATCAGCAGTCATTATTATTTTAATTGAAAGAAGAATTTATTTAAAGAAAGGAAAATTTTATATTTTAAATATATTACAATCCCATCATCATCTTCATTTATTTATATTTAAAAAATGTATTTTTGATCCTAACATGATTTTTATGTGGATAACAATAGTATCAGAGAGGAAAGAGTTAGGCACTCTTTCCTTTGAAGCAAACCCGCTGGTTTTTCCAATGGAAATTCCTGGTCTTTTCGTTGGTCCGTACTTTGTGGATTGAGATCGAACCGAAACCGAACCACTTTTGCAAAAAATTACGGTTCGGTTTTCGGTTCATTGAAAAATTAATCAGTGGTTTCGGTTCGGTTCGCTGTTCAGCAAAATGGCTGCGGTTCGGTTCAGCGGTTCGGTTTACAGCTCTGCTTGATACGCGTCAAAAAAAAACGAACAAGTTTAAAATTACCATGATTAGATGAATTAATCATAACTGATAAAAAATTTGCATGATGTTGTTGAAGTTTTGGAAAAATGGTCCTTGAATGAAAAAAATAATAGCATTATCAGGTGATTACAAATTTCGGAGGTGCTAATTGAAAAGAGAAAAAAGATGTTTTTTATAAAGTAAAATTCTACATAGAGATGTCATTGGAGTGAATTGTGTCGCTCGTGTCATTCATAACAGCATTAAAAGAGCCTCCGATTGCCTTCCAATTGACATTGAAGTCAGCGTGAATAGGATTTATCCGTTTTTACATTATCATATACGAAGTATATTGAGAAAGTATTGTTATCGCGAAAAACTTCGACCTCGAGATTTTGACGGAAATATACGTTTTATACGAAGCTGAGTCCGAAAAAATTGGTTTTCGCAATGCCGTCTGTCGTGTCTGTCTGTCTGTTATTGGCTCTAGAGCCTAAACGGTAGAGCGAAAATGAATGAAATATCGTACTTAGGCTTTTTATCATACTGAGCAGAGTATATGACGAAATGGTTGACATTACTCAATAATTAAAAGAAGTTTATTCTACGCATTTCTAACAACAATATGATTTTCTCAAAAACGGCTATAACGATTTCTACCAAATTTAGTACAGTTGCTTGAGTTTACGTCTTTAGTTCATATTTCTACGTAGTTCATATTTCTAAAAAAAATCAATATAAGGCTAGTTTATTCTTGGGAAACTTGAACAAAAATTGAATTTTCTAAAAACCGGTTGATACGATGTTCATTTTGTAAAGATAGCTAAACGACGCATTAGTATATGAGAAAGTTTGTAGAATGTATGTTGTACCGATTTTTACTTTCTCCATACATAGTATGAGGAAAGTATTGTGATCACGAAAAATATCGACTTCGAGATTTCAACGGAAATACACGTTTTGAGGTCCCTAGAACACGTTTAGACTATTTTTGGAATGATGTCCGTGTGTGTGTCTGTGTGGATGGATGTATGTGATTGTGGGCGCTCTAACTCAAAAAGTACTTGCCATATCGTTACCAAACTTCATATATAACACTTTAACATGAGCACAAAGACTGATTAGTTTTTGGACAATATCGGTTAACCGAAAGTCGAGGTTTATTCGAAACCGATTCGGTTTATGCGATATTTCTCCGTTAAAACATCATTATTGTATATACAATTCTATACAATTGTTATGGAGAATGTAGTTTTCTGCAACTTTCATTTGAAACAATTTTCCATAGCAGTTATTGTTTAGGAATTATTTATAAATAATCGGTGTTTTCGGTTCCGTCAAATATCTCCTTAAAAACGTCATTATTGGTAATCTTCGTGAGGACCAAAGTTGTAGAGAATAATATTTCTTCTAACTTTTGTTTGAATCAAATTTTCATAGAACCATCCATTTCGGAGATATTTTGCTTTTTCTTAATTTCCAGTATACAGCGCAACCACCATGTAGCGGTGAATTCTGTAAACATATTAAAATATACCTAATTCACGGCAATAAGGACGTCTGTATTCTTTTACGATACGAAATAATAATTTTGCCTTATAATGCTATAGATAAATTTAAATATCTATACCCCAAATCAAGCGTTTGACAAAGTACCCCATAATAAAGTAATAGGAAAACTAGGAAAGTACGGCATAAACCCTAATATCGTGAGTTGAGTAAAATATTTCCTCTCCAACAGAAAACAGATAGTAGTTATTGATGGGAAATCTTCATACCCGGTAAAAGTCGCATCAGGTGTTCCACAGGGAAGTGTCATAAGCTCACTACTATTCCTGATATATATAAACGATATCTGCTCGGTAGTTCGCTGCAAAATAAAACTTTTCGCAGGTGACACCGTTTTATATAAGGAGATAATGAGCCAGGATGACCAAAAATCGCTCCAGGAAGACTTAAACGCCCTTTCAGCATGGTGTCAAAATTGGAAAATCGAAGTTAATCACAGCAAATGTTCCCTATTAAGTTTCTGGAAGAGTAATAACAATGAATTAGACTCGGAGTACAGAATTGATAGATTGAATATCCAATCTGCAGAGTACGTTAAATATTTAGGAGTCACCATTTGTCGTGATCTATCGTGGAATATGCATATTCGAAGGATCGTAGGCGCAGCTAATAAGAAATTGGGCTTCGTAGGCAGAATAGTAAGAAGTAGCACAGAACAGGTACGAGAAACGTGTTATTTATCATTGGTCAGATCTCAGGTCGAATACGCTTCCAGCATATGGGATCCGTACGAAAACGGACAGATACTTGTGTTTGAAAGAATCCAACGCAGAGCAGCCAGATTCGTTAAGCAAAAATATGAGCAAAAATTAAGCGTCACATCACTCTTGAAGGAGTTGAATTGGATATCGCTAGAGGATCGCAGAATTAGCGCTAGGTTAAGGCTTCTGGAGAAATTTAGGTCGGAAGTTCTCTTAGAGGAGGTCTCAGGAATATTAGAGGCACCTACGTACATGGGCAGGCACGATCACGAGGATAAAATACGAGAGATCGACTGTAGGACCGAGCGATATCAGAGCTCGTTTTTCCCAAGGACCATACGGGATCATAACAGGAGAGTGATTCCCACGAGGGACGTTATTAGGTAGGTTTTGGTGGGCTGCACCCCCTGCCACCTACCTGTATGGTGATTTGCAGGGTATCATGTAGATGTAGAAAGTCGTGTGTTGGCCACATCAGATTTTTTAGGCTTCATTTCATTTCAAGTCAACTTAAACTGTTCAATATGACGATTTTGGAGATAGAGAAACAAGATATTTCCAGTAGAGAAATTATGGGAATAATTGACAGCTTCGTTGAAAAATTACAAACCCGTAAATCAGAAAGGTTTAAAACAAATGTACCTAAAAATGTTCTTTTTGAAACGAGTGATAGAGGACACATTAGTGTTAACTACTTCTACCAATTATTCGAAGTCCTCTTTGAGACTTGCATTGAAAGATGGTCCTGTAATTACCAGGATTTTAGACTTTTCGCTTGGATTTTGTTCAAGGAAAAACCCATTTGGAAAGTGGTAGAGAAATGCTACCAACCTTGAAGAGTAATAGTCCAAATATTTATGTTGTCGAAAATAATTTAGTTGACGAATTTCAAAGCGTTCGTAAATTTGTTTGTGGGGAAATTGAAACGGGCGGAAAATAAATCACCGGTCGCAGAAAAATGGGTTTCATTATATGTACATTTTAAAAAATTGGTACAACATACGTACAAACTTCCTCAGATACGAATGCATCGTTTAGTTATCTTTGGAAAATGAAAATCGTATCAGCCGTTTTTGAGAAAATCAAATTATTGTTTAAGTTGCCTAGAATAAACTAGCCTTATACTCATTCACTGATAAATATGAACTATGCAGTATTATTGTAGATGTATACTCAAGTAACTGTACGAAATTTGATCAAAATCGTTGTAGCCTTTTTTGTGAAAATCAAATTATTGTTAAAGCTGCCTAGAATAAACTAGCCTTATATTCATTTTTTGAGAAATATGAGCTATACAGTATTATTGAAAACGTAAACTCAAGTAACTGTACGATATTTGATCTAAATCGTGAGAGCCGTTTTTGAGAAAATCAAATTGTTGTTAAAAATGTGTAGAATAAACTTCCCTTAATTATTGAACAATGTCAACCATCTCTTCATAGCTTTTACTCTGTATGATAAAATGCCTAAGTACGATATTTCATTCATTTTCGCTCTACCGTTTAGGCTCCAGAGCCAATAACAGACAGACAGACGGCATTACGAAAACCACTTTTTTCGGACTCAGCTTCGTCTAAAACGTATATTTCCGTCAAAATCTCGAGGTCGAAGTTTTTCGCGATAACAATACTTTCTCAATATACTTCGTATATGTGAAAGTAAAAAGAAGGTATTCCATGCGATAATGTGAAACTCACAGTTGAATTTGCGCTGACACTACCTGGAAGCAATGCAACTGTCGAAATAATTTTTTCATTAACAAATCGAATTTGGACAGACGAAAAAACAGATTGCATATAACTACGATAGATGCTCTCATAGGAGTGAAGACATTTTAATTTTTCATGCTGGGATTTCCATTCTTTCTTGCCGGAAAATAAAAATCTACTCTCAGAAATTCACTCCTCAAACAAGTATTCCGCAGCCATTGCTAGTTATTCTGAAACAAAATCGAGCAAATATTTAAGAACAAGGTATTTTTGTTTGGTTCACTTTTGTCGTAGCAGACAGTTGTAAACAAAAACATTTACATATTTCATTTTGTAAGTGTATTATGTCAACCATTACAGATGATAAATATTATTATATGATCCAGTAAATGCTTACTATTAATTTTTTTTTTTAATCATAATTGTTCAGTTTTTCTTGCAGTATTTTTTATTTTATAGCTTGCACATTATAAAATTTTTATTCAAAATGTGCATTATTTATTCATTTTGCACTTGTGTGCGTTTAACTAGCAAAAATACAAAACAAAATGTGGTCCCGAGGTTTTTCCGGCTATGTACCGGATTTTCTTCTTCGTGTCCCGGTTTTCACCCCTGAAAATCTGGCCACCCTACCCTAGGAGGCCGCGGCCCATAGTTTGAGAAACACTGCTTTAGAACCGGGATTCCCAAGCTTGCTGAAGCCACGGAACCCTTGCATTAAAATATTTTTTTCTCGCGGAACCCTAACTAAGAGGTGGTAAGCCTAATCGCAATAAAGTTAAATTTACAATCATTATAATGTTTATTTACATAGCTCATGCATCCTGCAATATACAGATTACAAGTGAGGCTCATGTTTCCTGCTATAAATAAGAGAAGGAAGAGCGTATCGGGTCTCTTTTTCTGTCTATCGCAGAAACTCTTTTATCTTCTGCGGAACCCTTGGGTTCCGCGGAACACAGTTTGGGAAACCCTGATTTAGACTACGGAAAAGCAACAGCTCCTGGCCGAGACAGAAACCACTAAGGCAGCCCCGGCCCAGGAGCAGCATCGGCCCAATCTGCCATTTTGTGTATTATATCCCCCCTTATTTTTCGAATGGAATTACAATACAAGGTAATTTAATTCGAACAACAATGCAGGGACCCAGGTATTCGAACAAACTCATGACCTATTGGCCTGTCGCTACATTTACCAAACCGATCTCCGGACGACGGGGAGGGTTAGTTTCGTTCCAGCGAGGCGAAGGGCGCGGCAGCGCCCGGAGACGACTACCCAGTAAAACAAAGCGATATATCCTTTCAATGTTATATAGAATGAATTCAAAATTAGTTACACTTACCTAAATAACAACCACTACAATGTCGTATTTATGGTTGTCATGATATGTTATCTAGTGCCGCCATTTTGAAGGAGGGGGAGGGGGTATAATACACTTCCTCCGTTACTTGTAAGTAATACAATCATATTCCTTACTCTGTGTATAGAATATCATGTGCTGGTCACATCAAATTTTTTATTTAGGTATTTGTCCTTAGTTGTTTGTTATAATTTCAACTTAATACTTAGGCTAATAACTGTTACACGAGGCCCCGCCATTAATTTAAAAATTGTCTATTTGTCTCTTAAGCCCAATCCGGGTCCGGTTCTCGGTCAAATTAGGAATTTTCCTCCTTTCCTAAGTTGAAATTCATGTTAAACATTATGTGTTCGCTCACAAAAACTATATTTACATACAGTCCATCTTGTAGTTTATTTCAACACCCGTCACTGTACGATATTCGAAAAAACGTTTAATGGTTATGAAGATCTAAATAGCTTTCCTTCTGGAAGAAGAGAGGGGACGTAGGCCTTGGGAACTTTTCACCCCTCTACACCAGAATGCACCCTTATCGGGGATAGGCACGCTGGCGTGAATGGGATAAATAAAGGCGTAAGAGGGGGTGGGGGCGAGAGGGACCCGGGGACGGCGGCAGGTGGAAGGACAGACAGACGTGTTTCGATTGAGGGTCGGGTCTGCCGAAAGAGTTATCGTCGGAGTATTGTTTAAAATGACATCCTACATAGGAATGACCGTTAAAGTGCTGTAGCAGTCTTCGTTAAAACTATTTGGTGTAAATTTGAGGCAAATCATGATCTAAAATTATTTTGTCAATATTTAAAAAGTAAATTCATATTCCACGAGATTCCATTCGTAACATTAAGCACTATAACCCCTTTTGTCATTTCGGCTTCGAAACAGCCATGAAAACTCGCTTCGTCAATTAAGTAGGAATAACGTGTTACTTAACCGTCCAAATTTGACCGCAAGCGCAATCTTTTCACTAGCTAAGATTCCTTTGCAACAGATGAATGGATAATAAATGCCTCTTTTATCATTTGAACTTAATTGGGATTTCCGAGCGCACTGTGAGGGTGTAGGTCAAACAGCCGACTGCCACACACACTATGGTGGGCCTGAGACGGCAAAGAGTGGCCGAAATGTTTAATGCGGCCGACGGACAGTCGGTCTTTCATTTCCTTCCCATATTTCGCTTCAATGTTGAATTTTGTGTACATGCAATGAAACAAATGGCTTAACTTTTATATTTTTTATTAATTGTCACGTCACATTTTAAAACGAGAATAAAAAAAACGGGGTTTCGAAAATTTAACTTGTATCACTGTAAACATGTGACATTCGATCCTACGCAAGCGTAATGCCCACCCAATATTCGTGCTGTTTAAGAGAGTCGTAATATATTTCTTAAATTCGTAATTTGTGTGATGTATTTCAAGACGAGTTTTTTGTATTAGTCGACGAGAATTAATATCCAATAGCCAAATCAAATTTAAAATTAACTAAAAAATATCTCGCATAGACTTCCTTGTGTTTCTTACTGTACTGTACTGTAGACGTGCTTGGATCTGTGCCCTCGAAAGAATATTTACATGCTGCCCAATTTAAAGTGGTTTTTGAAATTACCAACAACAGATATGTAATTCTCTCGGACTGAGTATACATTAGAAGGGCGTGAGGATCCTGTGGCTCCGAATTCAGAGGAAGTCAGCGAATATTATGCATCACAAGACAATGATTTGATTCGCGCACGGGAAAAGCTCTGTAAGGACTCTCAAATTGAACAATATTATGTATATCTAAAGCTTTTTAAGAGAAATAATTCAAGAGAAGAAAAGACCATATCTTATACTATTATATGAATGAGAAAAGCGATATTTTCTCTTACACTTACTTACAATTGCTCCTCTCGATTGGATCGTGGGACGGTTGCGACGCCTGCCGATGTCTTCGAATCCGTAATATGCCACTTTACGTCTACCCATTCTCGGATCGTCCCTTAATTCCTGGAGAAATTCCAAAATATCCTCGTTCCAGCGAACGCAGTTTAGCACTCGTCTAAATTAACTCTAATTGGAAATCCCTGGAAAACATCCCCAAGACAGCATGCGCGACCAAGGCGGTCACTTACATAGTATATGCAATTCCGAGAGGGCGGTCGCCCCACGCACTGCACGCGCCTTCCCATTCCGCATTAGAAGAGACGCAAGAGGACACGCAGAGGTGCAGAGGTCAGCACTATCGCGTTACTCGACGCCATTCGATTGCACACCTTGATGCAGTCGTTTTTCGCGAACATCGACTAAGTTAAAAATAAACTGCGCAACGGACATTATTTAAGGAATTGCTGATTCTGGAGCTATTTATGACCTCGAAGGATTTCACGTTTTTAATAAGATTTTCAAAATACGCGACCATTTGCACGAAGCAGTTATTAAATTTATATCAGGCTAAAGTGTCGTATAGAATGTGTCAAGGGAATATCGACAGCTCAAATTGAAAACCGCATTAGGATATTCCAGATATTACTTTCGAGAGCACGGCTTGCGTGCGATTTAACACAGAAACGAGATTATCTCTTTCGGCGGAATTTTATGGGGCAATTTGTACGTAGTACGCCGGATTATATCCAGGACCGGCCATCCACCTAAGGGTGAGAATTTCCACCCGAGACCCCCCTGACCACAGGATAAATAAATATTAACAAATAAACTTTCATATTTGACAAAAATATTATTTTAAACATATATGGGAAATGTGGAAACAGGTGAAAAAATCTGCTATGACCGGGAATCGAACCCGGGTCTTCTACTATCCGGGCGTATATTTTACCACTGAATTACCGCGGCAGACTAATTTTCCTGTTTTAGTATCAATCAGCCCCAACCGATGTCGTCAAGGAGATATATCAAAGAAAACCCCTAACCTCTCAAATGGTGAGAATGCCACGATATAAATTAAATTATTAATGAATTATATCACGGCATTCTCACCGTTTGATAGGGTAGTGGTTTACTTTGATTTGAACAGAATCGTAGGATTATTCCCCTTAAATCCCAATGCGTAAGATGACCAACCTCCGACTCTTTTGAAGTAATATTACGGATGATTTTTAGCCTATCATATAGATCGGGGAGGTAGATAGGTTGGCCACTCCTGTCATTTTTTTCTTGTGCCGACAAAATTTCTTGGAGTGCCACGTATTTTCCATCCCTGTACTAGGTACTTCTAAGCGTGTACTTACAATGAATTTACAGACAATTGGAGGTTTACGTCGCTCCTTTGTTCATGCATATGCCGCCATGCATATTGCAGGAAATAGTTTGTGTTGCGCATAAAGTAAAAAATCGTTACTTAAATTTGGGTCCCCGACAATCTGGAAACCCCCTCCCACCTGGCTCGCCCTGATTATATCAATGAAAGATCCCAAATGTGAACTATTTGCGCTCGTGTCTCATCCATTGGATGCAATAGATCTGGAAAATGAAATTATTATCTTGCAGAATGATATAGCAAGATTCAATGATTCGACTTTTTAGAAACTTGATGCATCAGAAAAAATTTCAAATATAAAAAAAATTGCAGTTATTTTGAAAGCATATTTTCCTTCCACATACTTATGTGAATCAATATTTTCTAATATGGACCTATTTAAATCGAAAACCAGAAATGCACTCACCAATCTTAAACAATCCTAAAGATTGTTTACGCCTCTCGGTTTCGAGTTACAAGCCCAATTACCAATCACTGGCTGAAGATAAGCAGTGCAAATTGCGCTTAAAATCGTTTAAACAAATAATAATTTAAATCAATTTAGCAATTATTTATTTTGTCGATTTTCATAAATGGCGTATAATAAATGCTTTTTTACGGTTATTTTTGCGTTTAACTTATAATTACATTATCGTAACGTATAGTATGTTAAAAAATTCAGTAGCCCGAAAGAGAGTTTATAGAATGGAAGTTTGGACCTCCCTGGCACAGACTGGCCGATATTACATTCTAAAAACTAGTTTATTAAATACTATAAAATACATTTAATCCTCTGTGGAAAGAAGTCTTCGTTGTCACAAAAAAACTTGATGTCCTTCCTTTAAATCCTCTTTTTGTTATAAGAATCAAAGGTAATTTATTTCGCGACCACAACATTCGATAGCCCAAAATGACGGAGGAAACCGAGGTTCGTAATAAACATATAAGGGATGTGATTTCTGCTGTAAATAATGATACTCACCAGGCGATTCGCTCGCGTAGATGGAAGCGGGCAGCAGACACGGAATACTATTTCATGGAGATCTCAAGTGCCGAACAGAAGAGAGACTTGATATTCAGAGGAAGTGCATTTCGCAGAAAAAGACTCACTCGTTCTATCCGACTGATAACATGGAAAACTAGGGAAAATGAATGCACGTATTTCCAGAATTCGGCCAAAAAAAAGGAAGCGTTCTTTAAAAAAGCGCGAGACCACACAACGGTCGGAAACCGCACTTCACATCACGAGGTTGGAATGACTGACGCAAACGCCTCAAAGACCTCAGACTTACTCTTACTTGCAAAGTTAAAAGAAGCAGTCCGTTGTCTGCTCTTACGATAGCTCTCAGGAGTTTCAAAGACGCCAGCTCACAAGGAGGGCCTTATCAAGTGCTGTAGTCGTCAAAAAAAAGAAGCAGAGGGTATATTGCATACTAAAGTAAAACTTTGAGGGAGGGCTCTTATTTAAGAGCAAATTGCACGACTGTGCCGCTACGATGCCAGGAGGAAACGTATGAGATGTTTCTCTTCAATCGATCTGTATAATTTTTCATAAGGCATTCGCCGTTTGTTCGAAAAAGCAGAGGGTATAACCCTATTCATTCGAAAAAAGCAGAGGATATACGACGTATACCACCGTGTACCCTCCACCAGAGCTCTGACCTTATCTTTAATTTAATTTTACTGTAAATGGGCGGAAGAGAAAGTAAAGACGCGTAATGAAGTAAAAAAAAGAAAATATTATGATATAGCATGGTAATTTGTTCTCATATTTTCCTAAAATATTTATGTGGACCCCGAGTGGTTTGTTTCTGAGAACGCTGAGAGATAGCTGCAAATATATTGCTTGATACAAACTAAAGTAACGAAAAATATGTGAATCAAAGTTTGATTCTTGAAAATTTCACCCAATTAAGATACAGTTGCTTAACAAAGAAAATAACCTTTGGGGAAAAATTGCAAATAGGAAAAATAAGAACAGACTGATTATTAGATAAACCTGTATGTATATTTATATATATAATATGTATAATAATATAACCTTTGTATAGTTTTTTGGATTGAAACTTAATACAGAACAAATACAAATAGCCAGTTTTATAGTACACAATTGAAGTGCTTATTTTACACAGAAAAGTTGGAATTTGAAAAGATATTCGACCAGCGCCAAAATCTTATTTATTGCGTGGTCAAACTTTATTCCGAACAGTAACAAAAAATCCTGGCTTTCTTGGGAAGGTTGAGGGGAATGGTGGGGGAAAAAGAGAGGGGGAGGGGTCAGAAGGGGCAAGGTAATGAAGGGAATCCAAATAAAGGTCATCAGGGACACTTCCCTTCCTTGCAGTTGATTAGGAGGGTTTTTCAGAACATCACTTTATATATAATAGTTATATTTACACGGCATCTATAACATGTCTCTGAATTCCTCTTAAAATACCCGATGGGGCGAAAGACGTTTTCCTCTTTTGTGATGGATTCAAGGATGTCTTAAGAAGGTCAATAATGGATTTTTAAGTTAACAAAATAATAAAGGAAATTAAATAAACAAAGGTTTGAATCCGCCATAAAAGAAAACGCCATTATCACCCTGTCTACACTGTTTTGGTAATTCTTCATTCTTGTTTTTTTACGTCCATTTCGAATTTGTGAATGCTTCTAGCAGCTTTTAACACACGATGTGCACTCAGAAATGTATTGTTTTCCAAAAGAAGACGCGACTTTTCTGCAACGTCCGAAATAATTAAATGTTTGCTCCATTGCTTACATACATTTCGTCGTTTCAGCTTTAAAATCACAACAATTGTGCATATATAAAAACAAATATTTCGTATAAAAACACATCAGCACTTATAAAATAAAACCGCAAAATCAATAACAAAATACTGATCCCTTTTTTCACTTCGTAATTCGCACAATCCTCTCTTGTTTTGTTCAATTAGCATAATTTTATTACTATTTTCTCCACCTCTACGTGTTTCCAATATGCAAAGAGCAGAATGACGGACACAAACATTCCCGTTGGGTCCCCTCCTACTCGTCAGACAATGAGCAAAATCAAACTTTACGAGTCTACCATTAGCACAAGTGAATGGGGATTGGGGGGGGGGAGGTGGCAGGGAGCGGGCCACGTGACTTATGCTTCATCAGGGAGGTTTGGGGAGAACCCCAAGATGGGCGAAGTTACGCAAGAAAAGAGAGACTGAAGTGATGGCAAAGGACTGCGCGAAATGTCCTCGAGGTAACGAGACTTTTTTGCACCAAAATGTATTAATCAGTTCTATAAAATAAGTTGTGTTACAGCATTGTAAAGCACGCGACTAGGCCTCAAAAAACCTTCTTTCAGTGTCATTACAAAACTTTAGAATATTCATCGCTCGACATGTTTTCCAAGAGGAAATCGATGAGGTGTTTCGGAAGCATCCGAGCCTTCTGCAGGTATCTGGCGATGACATGAAAACAAACAACATCGTGCAGATTTGTTATGCAAGCAAAGAATTAAAGTCTCGCGGTCGCAATTACTTCGGAAGGAATTTTGGGGCCATGCCTCGTCCCCGACCTCCTCCCCACATCTTGCGAGGGTCTTAGCATCTTCCAGAGACTTATCTTTTCCACTAGGCACATCCTTTTCTCGGGAACACAGGGTGCGAGTGTTAAAAACAAAAATTTCCAATTAAAGACAAAAAAAATTTGCTGGAAAAAAAACGAATTTGGCATTTTCTTAAAAAACTTCCGCCTAAATGTGGTCCCACAGCCAGCTGCAACCAGTTCTCGAAGCGCACTATATTATTCGAAATACGGAGCGACTGGTTAATCCCCCGCCTCGCCCCACCCCGCCACTAGGCCACCCTTCCCTAGCCGACAGTGGATTTCAAAGCATGCGAGAAAAAATGGCAGCCCCCCTAAATGTTTTTGTTCGATCCACGACTTTTTCAAAATCGTTTAAATTACATTCTTTGGTCCCATTAAAGAGTCGTCTCCATCGGGAAGGATGCCTGTTAAGGAAGAGACGCAACATACGCGGGGAGATGAATGGCGAAGATGAAGTAGAGTGATTTAGGAAACGAGGCTCGTTAAATTGAATCCGCGTGAGATTCTTTTATCATTTCTCTTCGAGGTGAGATTAAACCGATTTATTTACTTTCTTAAATACAAAGTCTCGAGTAATGAAGCCATGGATGATACATTTTAGATCGAAGTTATTAAGAACCTCCTGTTCCAATTATCAGACAGAACTACGATCTGACTTAAATCGTATAAATAAAAAATGTAAAGCAGTGTGGGCGATTACATAATTTCACAACTGTGAGTAAATTTAAATGTTCCCCCGCCACTATTATTTGGCTCGAATAATTTATCTAGTTTATCATAATGAATACATGGCTCGTACTTCTCCATGGAAGCATCAGGAAGAAACAACTTATATAGCGGCAAAGATCACGCTTACATTTCTACATCCTCAAAAAATGATATGTATCACAAAATCGGGTATGAATGTCATTCTCAGCGTCGAATGAAAGAATCGAGAGAATGATAACAGAATCCCGCTTTCTTCAATGGGAAGTCTCCCGAAAGGGAGAAAACGAAAACAAGAGGGACGTTTTTTGATCTCTCTTGCTCCATCCCTCTCCTCCGCCTCGCATTCCATTCTTCACTCACTCCTTTCGAATGCGTTCTCAAAGATCGCGACGGACTGAAAACCTATCTTCGAGTGAAGAACAGCGACATGCCAGGACCTGGTACGCGCTCCGTGTATTACTTACATCCTTTGCCTCGAGCATTGCTGCGAGGTGAGAAAAGTCGTTTTATTTTGGTAAACTATACTCTAAAAAAAGGATGTTTCTTATGGACGACTTAATTTAATTGACGGACACATCCTTCGTCGGGAGAAGAATGGACGCAAGCACTTGCCTCGTTCTGTGATACATAGAGATTTCCATATACTTGAAATAAGGCGATGTGAATGAATCGGCGAGATAATTTGGTCGGTCTTTTGAATCTAATATTGACTTAACCTTAAATATTTTCCAAATAAATGTCGAAAAAGGCTCCTTGAAGTGGCTGTCGATTGCAACGATATCGGTGATAATATTTGAAAATTTTCGACTCGATGCGGTTAAATCTTTTATAATTTTCATACATGGTTCGATTTGTTAGATTGAAGAGACACATGCGAGAATCTGACGCGCTAGAAGAGCCATTTTGATGACACTTCACAGCACTCGATTGCCAATGTACAGATGCATATTGATCTGGTTAAGTTACTGCAACCGGGTAAATTATCGCGTTTCCAAATATCAAATCCATGCTCAACTTATGTTTCTCTGAGTATTAATTTCCCTACACATAATTAGGGATAACTGGGGTCAAAGTAAATTCGTCGCATCAACAAGCAGACACCGCTCACGATAATGATCATTCTGGAGATGGAGCCAAAACACAATCTTGGCCACGCTCAATTGGGAGCATTTTCAACGCATCATTTATTGCAATTATCACAAGTACACCCACTCGTTTGCCTACAATATTTCAAGAAGTGTTAAAATTTGTAAAATCCGATCTCTTAACGCACCCGTTAATTAAATATGCCAGATGATTTTCTCCAAATTCGTGGCAGACATTTGGACGCGCTACAACGGAGAAAACATTTCGAATCTGCATTTTCAGGAGAAGGGTTTCAAACAGCACCCGAGGTGTAAAAATCGGATAACTCGAATGGACGGCCAAACGAATAAAAAAAAAACTTCTTAAACGAAAGAAGGACGGAGGAAGAAAAAGTCAAGTTTCTATAAGATCACAAAAGCTGAGTGAGTGGGCAGGTTAAAGATGTGTTACAAAAAGGCAGCCCCCGGCGGTTGCCGCAAGAATTTCCCACGTCCCCGCACGAGGGCGACCTTTAGAAGGGACGCGGAATTCGATAGAGGCGGTCCTCAGCTGCGCTTGCTCACATCTCCGAACCGATCGGCTCTCCAAATATTGATTGTCGAGGCGTGAGAAAAATTCTCTCGCCCTAGACTTGTAGAAAAACCTCCGGCAGAAGGACGCTGCAAGAAAAAAACGTAAAGAAGAAAACAAATGTCACACGTCACATCGTTGTCGAGTTTTTATTCCGATTACTCGAAAGTATCGCAGAACGAGATAACTCGGCCAATCTACATCAAAAGTATACCGCATTTACATTCTTAATATTTTTCGACGTAGCCTTATTCAAAGAGCCTTTCGACAGGTTTCGTCCCAAGAGCCATTGGTTAAGTGAAACTGGGATGACATTTCTCTCTTAAACCCTCACTTGGAGTGGCAAAGTATGTAATTACCGCGATTTAAAAAATTTGATGTTTTTCGGGCGGAGCCGGACGTTCGAAACAATGACGAGGAGGGACGACATATTTTGGCAATTAAGCAGCAGCGGATAAGTGGCAAGGCAAGTGCTTCGTCCCCGAACGATATTATGAAATCGCTCCCGTTAAAGGCGCTTCCGAAGCAAGCTGGCTTCGCTAACGCGACCGGGACGAAATAAACTCACCACGAATTCAACCATTAAGATCAAATGTCCTAACCAAATCCATGATTACCACCATTTCGTAAGACTTGTTTTTTAAAATTTTTTTCCAACTTCTCTTCGAAAAAGCGCACGTATATGGAAAAAATGGTAGGGTCGAATCGCGCTATCGGAATTGCTTCAGGGTGGGAGATACCTCAATATTTGGTGAAGAGAGCACATTTTTTTAAACTAACGTAATGAATGAGGTTTTCGTACGCTTTTTCACTGTCGTTGGCTTCGACGCGAGGCCATCCGATCTATAGAGAGGATGTGCGCATGATAAATTATTGCGACTTGTATTTTTTTCCCAAGAAAGCAATCAAGACTGTTTAAAGCACATTTGTAAAATGCGTGAAGAGGGCGAGGACCAATCGAACCGGATATGACGTTCACGCAGGGGGAAGGGTGCGGGTGAGGGGAGGCAATCGATGGCGGGGGAAAGGTGCAGCGACAAACAAATTCCTCGGCGAGGAGCATCTCGAAGGGGTCTCCCATTCCTTCGAAACGAAAAAAATCATCGCGGAGAGTTTTATTTTGAAAATCTTTGTACGACCATTTAATTCTGCTTGCCACCCACTCCAGTTTATTTCCGAAGATCATCCCGGCAGCTCTTCCGACCGATAATATCAACATATCCACAGTTTCTGGTATTATCCTTATTTTTTAAATCACTGGGCCTTACATCTCGGTGGGATTCCCAGTCCAAAATACATACATCGTGCGCATGAATCTGTTTGAATGTTTGTGTATATATACGCGCGCGCGGACATATAGGCACATACATGCGTACACACACACACACGCGCGCTTCACGAGAGCGAGTGAATCCGTTCAAATCACAGTGGGAGGGCTCTTGTTTGAAAGTGGGAGAAAGGGGAGAGGAGAAAGTTCTTGCTAGAACTGCTCGGGTTGCTCAGGCGCCTACGTTCGTTTTTTCTTTCTCCCGGGCAACCAAACAATCTTTTCGCACACTTATTTGTTAAATAACACCCTTTAAAAAAAAGGATCCGCTAAAAGATCTTCACACAACAACACCAACGGACACACTTTTTAAATATATTATTTTCTCTTTTTGTTCTTCGACTTGGCATACGTTTTTCATTCCTCTGCTAAGAAAACCGGGAATAGTCTTTACACGAAAATGACGATTTATGATGATGATGATGGCGTCACTTTTTTTGCTGTTTTGAGGGTTTTCGCAAAAATACGCTCACGCACCCAACAACTGTCACTTGTCACATTTTGTCAATGTTTATGTGTGTGTGGTGTGTGAATATGTAACATATATTTATATATTCTGGGAATTTTCGGGTTTTCGGAGGTAATGGTTAGGGAGTAAAAAAAGTCTTATTACAGAGAGACTCACAAGATGATTGTTTTTTTTACATGCACAGTACTAGAAGGGGGAAATTTTTTGAGATTATCACCAAGGAAGAGTAAAGTTGGGGACAAATCAACGCGCGGTAAAAAAAAACAGCTTTTGTGGACTTTTGATTAATAGTTTTCCATTATTTTCACTCGTTAAAGCATCTAAAACGCGAACAAGAAGGATTTGGCGAAAATTTTTACGTGGATTTCGTGTGTATAAGGAAAAAGATCATTTCCTTTTCGTGTTGTGGAATGAGGAGATGAGAGGCGCGTAATGTTTCCTTCGGAGAATGCATCAGAGATAGAGAAAGGAGGGAGAACTGGGCGAAAGGTGTAGAAAGAAAGAGAGATTCGGGAAGTAGATGCAATATGATTTCATATATATATATATATATATATATATATATATATATATATATATATATATATAATTTGTATAGATTATATGTACATAAATATAAATTCGGGAACGGCGATGGCGAATGATGAACAATATCCTCGTGCGTCTGTTCTTTGTACCGGAGGGAGTGGAACTGGGTCGGCCCCAATTAAACTGGGGCCTTATTTACGGCGAATAATCGAGTACGTGGGCGGGTGGGGGGGCTCACAGATTGTCCAACAGGTTAAAGCCTGAGGCAGAGTCCAACGAAGACAAGATCTCCTGAGCTGCCGCCGATAGGTGAGTCGAGTCACCCCCCGGTAAGTGGTCGAGGAACTCCAGACTGAAGTCCGCGGCACTGGGAGCCCTCGGAGGAGGTTGCTGCTGAGAGGAACCTTGCTGGGGTGTCGGGGTGCCGCTTCCGCCCCTTCCGGGCCCGCCGCCCACCACGCCGCTTTGTCCTCCGCCGTTGCCCACCACGCTGCCTTGCCCTCCGGGCCCGCCGGTTATCTGCCCGACCCCGGGGACTCCTCCTCCGCCGCCGCCTGGGCCGAAGGTCACCTGGTGCGGCGAACCTACTTGCTGCCTACCGGTGGGCGTGCCCACGCTGCCTCCGCTCATGGACATGGTCTGCGACATCTGAAGACTCATACCCGGGGGCATCTGGGCGGGGAAAGGAATGAGGGATTAATGCTTTGTTATAACTAGTTTGCCGCACGTGAAACGTGAAAAACCCGGAGAAAGCTTGTTTTTGCGTCAAAAATCGACACTATAAAATAACTAGAACACACATTATATAAATACTAGTGTATAGGAAGACAAAAATGACGGGAGTAAATATTAAGTCGTTCAAACGGGTATCATCGGACGCAATTTAGGTACAGAACGAAATATCGCTCAAAATATTACGAAAAAAAGATAAGAAATTTACACAAAAATTTAAGTTCATGTACTGGAGAAATTGTCTTATTAATAATAGTTTTCGGATTTGCAAACACGCAAATATAGAATAAGGTTTGATATTAATTTAAATTTTGATAACTAAGAACAACACAAATCGTTGTGAAATGGTTTAGATTGAAATAATGTACTTAAAAGAAGGCACGTGTCGAAAATTTTACTTGGGCTTCACATACAGAGAATCAAGACCAATTAAGAAATCCTCATGGAGAGAAATGATGCGTCTATTTATGTATACACAAAAGACAAAATGAGATTAGATACCTAAATGTGCACCCGCGATGGTGTTCACGTGAATTCTTTATATTCCACTTCTCCGCACATTTACATAAAACGAAGGAATAAAATGATTTAACACAAAAGATCAATTGTATGCCACCATTTGCAACAGTTCTCCGACCCTCTCACGGTATTTTAGCGGCGATGTTTTAACAATGGGAGAATAAAGGCCATTAGGGACTTGGTGATAGAGACACTGGATTTTCGCGAACCTGGTTTGCGTTGCCCATGCCTCCGGGCACGACACTCTGTTGCTGCATCGCCATCTGCTGCTGCGACAGCATCTGCATTTGGCTCGCCCCCTGAGGGCCCGCTGTTCGCACCATGTGGTGTTGGTGCATTTGAGCTGCCATCTGCATGTTGCCTTGAGAACCAGGCATGCCGAAGGAGCCTAGAAAAAATGTGAAATTTCTCACTGTCCGACAAAAATTCTGCACACATTCTTCCAAAAATTTAATAAAATCCTATCACAACTCTCGAGAGCTGCGGCATAATAAATAAATATTTGCAATTGGCGCCCAGGATACTTCGGTGAAGATACTACAAATCCAATAAGGAAATAATAACACAATTCATAAGAAAATTTTTCATTTTTTAAACAGATCACACTGCAATATCGTATGCACTTTACCCTAGCCAAAATGTGTAAAACCTCATTGCATAAGACTAGGAAAACAAAGAAATGAAACTGCATCGTGCTAATGATTATAGATTATAACTACACATCGAGATGAAATTCGTCATAAAAACAAGTGAAAACGTCAGCAAAATTAATCTTGTTTGACTACAATCCATATTCCGTTCTATACTGTATATTCTATATTTGTATAAAAACACAAACTTTATAAAACAAAACGTTACCGATTTCCACAACAGTTATTAAAACATTGCCGGTTTCAGAGAGTCACCGCCATCCTCAGGCGAGGGGTTCCCTCTGTGCAGCCTGACTGTGCTTTTCTACGATGCTAAAAATCGCGCTTCCGAACACAATAATTTAATTTTTTCGTTTGCTATATTTATAAATGCATTAATAATAACTTCGACGTTGATTTGATTTATGATCATCTTTTTTTTTACAAAAGTATAGCGGTGATCGCTCGATTCCAGGATACAACTTAACATTGGGAATCTCTGATCTGTAGTCTCTATAGACGCAATAAGAAACAAAGGAGAAGCGGCTTAAAAAGTGCTAATATTGGACAATAAGAAGTATGGGTGGGGATGAATTGGATAGAAAAGGGGAAATCAGAAGGGAAAAAAGATAAGAAGACACCGTTACGTAGACGATGTATATGTATGGAAAGACAATAACAGACAACTAATCCAATTTGCATCTTTTTAAAATTCGCTTCGCCCTTCCACTACCATTACGCCAGCGTTTCTCAAGCTTAAAAACCACTATTAAGGCAGCCGACCTAATAGTTAGTAACCCCCTTATTACCATCTATTTACCAATAAATATAAAATGTAGCATTAATTTAAAAATATTTAATATACAAGTATATGTATTTGCGCAAAATTTGTTTGTTCTAAAAATATCTATGCATTGTATCAATTAATTAATATGTGCTTAATATAGGTAAAATCCAAAGCACACCTCATATAACCAAAAGAGAGAAAGTTGGAGATCGGAAAAATTCCCCCTTGATAAAACCTGATAAGCCTCCATGTTGGTGTAAATAAAATGTCAAAGGTTATTATTATAACTGTTAAATCTCTAATAACTTTCATAGAGATATTTTTAGTTCCGTTCTAACAACATTAACGTTCATTCACTTCCATTTAATGGTAAAGGGGAAACAGAGCGTTTAAAAAAACTCCGGTGTCTACATATTGGAATGTAACGGCTGCAATGCAGTTTATATGGGACAAGCGGAGAGGAAAATAGGAGCAATGTTTTCATATCGATTCCCTCGAATCCCATTGCACAAAACATACAACTTTTACACCGTAAATCCTATGGATAAAGGCCTTAAAATCGACTATCTGAAACAACTACAAATACTTTTCCATAAAAAGTCTTCTGAAAACATATTAGTTAATGGCAAGCAATTCATTTCCAAATCCCCATTGGGTCATTACATGTCAATTCCCCGAATCAGCATAGGAAAAAAACCCCGACCCCCTTCGATTTCGGTCAAACTCACAGAATCTGTTTGTCGTCATGCCAACTGAACTACTGCAAAACAGTTTTGCGAAAAAAAATTTTTTTCTCCGAGTTACGGGATTTTTAATTTTTCGGTCAATTTTTGCAAATTTTCGACATTCTTTCAGTTTTTGGCCAATAACTCGGCTAATAATTGACTTAAAGCACTGGTTTAAGTCTCATTCTGTCGGGCATGGTGCTGCGCATAAAATGGTATCAACTAAACCGACATTTGTTTAATTTTAAAGCATTTGTTTAAAAATGTTTAATATGTAATTCCCGAAATGTTCTTCGATTTGACAAAAATTGAGCAAAAATGTTCCTTGGATATCAATTCTTACAGCCATGAACGCTTGTAAAGTGTTTTTTTGATTTAAGCGAGAAATTCAATTTTTACTTTCTTCATACGTAGTAATGGGAAAGTATTGTGATCACGAAAAAAATCGACTTCGAGATTTCAACGGAAATACACGTTTGGAGGTCCCTAGAACACGTTTAGACTATTTTCGGAATGATGTATGTGTGTGGGTTCTACGACAACTCGTCGCAAGACAACTCGTCGCAAGACAACTCGTCGCGCGTCAATTCGTCGCAAGACAACTTGTCGCACATCAATTCGTCGCAGGACAAACTCGTCGCGCATTGCCCCATAAGGAAAGCCCGTAAATCAGTGTAGGGGTTTTTAAGTTTGCTTTTTAAAATTATTTCCAGTAAGTTTCGAACTCGTCATTTAAATTATCGTAAAGATTTAGCGTAAATTGTTAGTTATTATCGGAAAAAGTTGAATCAAAGCCAGTGATCAATCATGGACAACGTTACCTATTCACGAGTGTCAAGTTTACAAAACATAAAAGTAAACATTTCAAAAAGGCATAATTACACAAGAAATTAAGCTGGATTTGGCGAAAGGAAATGAAATTATCGTTATATTTGAATGTAACACACTTGGAAGCGGATTGTTTACAAATACATTTGGTCAATTGTTAAGAAAAGCTAAGTGAAAAAGTATTCTTTATAGGTGGTTTCCAGTTTTTCGTAGAATAAATTGTTTTCGTATATTCTGCATACGCCCTAGAACCGACAGCGAAACTAAATTCACAAAATCCGTTGAACTTCAATGTGCACTTACACTTCTTTAAACATTATGCGTCATATCTCAGCTATTATTTTTATCGTGCCTCTTGAAAGATTGCATATTACAACCGTAGAAGTCAAAAACACAAATTGTAAGTCAAACGCCTTTGAAAAATTATTAACATTACTCATAAAACCTTCCGCTTTCTAAGTTTTTATTTCTCTTGAAACATAAAACGTCTTATCTCGGCTTCTATTGATCAAAAAAGGACAATTCTTACCTTACAATTGTACCTCATGAAAGATTGCTTATAGCAAAGACAGAAATCAAATGCTTATATTATTACTCAAACGCCTTTGAAAAAGGAATAACTTTTCTCATTCACCGAAATCTTTGCTTGGGACATGAAAAAGTCAGTCTGCGGAAAACGTTTTTCCTAATTGATTTAGAGGGATACATTACGCGAAGAAAATGTGCATAAATGTTGAAATTTACTTCTGGAACAAACATCAATCCAATACCTTTTGTAGTTCTCATGATATGGGTGTATAAACAAAAGCGAAGTCTGCGCCAACCGATAAATAGACCGAAGCGATATTTTCATCTTGGGCCTCCGTAACTTTTTTAAAAACCAAGGTTACCTAAAGCCATTCAACATATTTTGTGGGTACCCGCTTTATAATTCAAATAATAAAAGCTGAGCCTTATTAATTTTAATTATTCACCAGAAAAATAATGCCAAGTTATAATAATAAATAAGTTATAATAATAAGTAAGTTATAATAATTATTGAATCAAGCACCCCCTGCCCCCAAATTGTTTTATCGTCATATAGCCTATGTTACCCGCAGGGGAAATTATAGATCTATGCGAAGTGTGGTGACGATATCTTCAAAGGTGTGGAAATCACAATTTGTGGAAAATCTACGTCTAATTATTTACTTTACTGTCACAGTTTTAAAAAATGTTTGCTTATGGAGAACTCTATTCCACATGAAAATATAATTAAAACCATTTATTATTAATACTAGTATATTATACTTTCCGATATTTGAAGTACCGAGTTCGAATCTTGACGGGAAATAATTTTAAAAAGCAAATATAAACACCTCTACACTGATTTATGTGCTTTTATTATGGGGCAATAATGGGGCCAAAACAGACCCTCAGCATTGGAATTTCAACGATTTTGGATTATTTCCTTCGGTTGTGACCAAAAACCTACAATCGTGCCAAATATCAAGTTTCTAGCACATCGGGAAGTGCCTCATAATTTGTATTCTCCTCCTATATCTTATGTAAGAAGCTTTTATATATAATAGATACAAACAATTATTTGGTTGCCATGTAAAGAAAGCAAAAACGCACACAGAAATTGAAAGATGATATTACTGACGGTAAATGTCTTCTCATTTAAATGCATTGGATTCAACTTCGGCTGCAATGGGAGTTGTCATGTTAATTTATATTTGGTGTTGTAATAAAACTGATAAAATCACGTCTTTTTCTGATTCTAAACCAGAGATCTCTAACCCTAGAACACTAATATACGTCAAAATGACGTATTGCTCATATTCGTATGTTTATATTTCCCAGACCAAAACCCAGATGGCGCTCTCGTCTTAGAAGTTCTTTCTCTGTTAATTTCTGAAGTGTTTATAACATTCTGTTGCTTCGTGGAATCCGGGTAGTGCACACAGTCTTCCTTCTTCGGTAAATCTGTACGCTTTTTTGACGTGTCTTTAGTAATAAGGGAAAACTTTTATGTCAGGTTGACGTGTTGTTAGTAATGAGTAGAGACCAGAAGTTCAGGAAAAATGCCATAAATGCCTTTTTTTGCCTATTTTCAAGTTTTTTTTTTCATATATGCCTTTTTTACCCGAAGATGCCTATTCTTTCCTATTTAACTCAATTTTTGCCATATGTCATTCCTTTATGTCAAATCTCTTAAATTTGGCTGCTATACTGTTTTGTTTGACTCTTAAAGGACGGTTTTTACCCACCTTGGGTTCAGTATCATATAAAATTCTGACCATTGGTCCAGTTATGCTTTTATCTTAACTCGACCCGTCAGATTGAGAGAAGGAGATAGAAGTGGAAGAAGAGTAAGGAAGACTTAAAAAAGGCTTTAACTCCATCTTTTCCTGAGAGAGAATGAGTTTTCGACCGGGGAGGTTCCATCTTCTTCATTCCCATTGGTTTCTTCATGGTCAGGCTGTGGAAAGCTTTCTGTTATCTCTCTTTATAGTTCACTTATGGGAAACCCATGGCTGGGTTCATAAATCATTTTTAGCAAATTATTTGTGTGCCTAAAGTGAGTGTTTCTACAAAGCAGAGACTGAACAATTTCATTAAAGAGTTTGGTGTTGATATTTTCTAGACAGACGGTTCAGTGCTTTTATGTAAACTTTGTGAAATGTCGCTGAATTAGGAGAAAAAGCACTTTGTCTCGCAGCAAATAAGTACCTCAAAACATAAAGCTGCAGCCGATAAGAAGACTGACAGCAGTAACAAGACGAGCCTTTTACCATTGTTTTGTTCAGCTCCTCCTAGGCAGTCGGAGTTTTCCGACTTGTGTAAATCTTTCGTCGAAACCAGCATTCCTTTGTGGAAATTAGAAAACAGTTCTTTGAAAGCGTTTTTGGAAAAATATACGAACAAAGAGGTTCCAAGAGAGTCAACATCGAGGAAAACCCATTTAGATAAAGCGTACAACTGTGTTATCCAAAAAATCAGAGATGATGTTGAACAAAAAAAATTGGAATCTCTATCGACAAGACTACTGACGCTGAAGGTTTGTTGCAAACGGCATAATAGGAACCATGGAGGTTAGCCATCAAAAATTTATTTATTTACGTAAGAAGTTTTGGAAAATGCAAATCGCTCAACTTTTCACCACAGCATTGAATCTTCTATGGCCGGATGGAACAAAATACGAAAATGTTCTTCTTTTTTTATTAACAGATGCAGCTCCCTATATGAAGAAAGCGGGGAAGACTCTTCAGATTCTTTTCCCTAGAATGCTGCATTTGACCTGCCTAGCACATGCCCTTAACAGAATTGCTGAGGAGCTACGTTCTCTATTTCGTGACGTTGATTCTCTTGTAACTAATGCCAAGAAAATTTTCTTGAAAGCTCCATCATGGACAAGGACATTTCGTGAAATAGCACCAGACCTATCACTGCCTCCTCAGCCTGTGTTGACGAGATGGGGTACATACATGGATTTCTGCTGCTCTTTACTACGCTGCCAATCTTGAAAAGATAAAAGAAGTTGTGGACACTTTCGATGAAGAAGACGCATACTCCATACGTACCGTCAAAGAATTCCTGAAAAATAAATTTGTCAGCAACGATTTGGCATACATCGCAGCCTAGTTCTCAAACTTGCTAGATGCCATTACATTACTTGATAAAAGGGAAGAGACGTTGGTCAATTCGCTGAAGGTGTTTAGAGAAATTGTGGAAGAAATATGCTGTGATCCAGGTGTAGCTGTGAAAAACAAGTGTGAAAAAGTGTTGTGTGCTAACAAAGATTTGGATAAAATGAAAATAATTCGAAAGATCACTTTTAAAATACATCCTAACTGACAGAAGACAGAGTTTCTCATTTGAGAATTTAAAAAAACATCTTGTGGTCTCATGTAATAGTTCATAATTCGAAGACATTATTAATAGCGACTGCAATCATATTTTATTGAAATGTTATACCTACTCCATATAAACTTTATATAATAGTAATATTTGGGTTAAAATAAATGCCTTTTTAGTGCCTATTTTCCTGTTTTATTGTGCCACTTTGCCCGCCTATTTTGACTTTTTATAGTGCCTGAACTTCCGGGCTCTATATAGCAATGCGTGGCTTCTGAAGCACGTCAGCCTGACGTGTTATTGAATTTCAAATTTAGTTGAACATTATAAAATTTCTAGGAAAAAATAGAGATCGAAGGGCTTTGCAGGAAACCTGAGGAAATATTAACGGTAATGGCTGAGATGTCGGAGGACGAAGCGTCCGACAACGACAGCGTCGAGTATGAAACACCCGACAGTGACGACAGCGAAGATGATCCCACATATGTTCCTGAAATTGATGATGAAGAGAATATTACATCACAAATCAGTGAAATGGAACAAGCGAATGAAGATAGTGTTCCTAAGAGGAAGAAGCAAAGAAGGGATGTCGGCAAAACTTCTGGCTTGAAAGAATCAACAACTCAAGATCAAGAAAGCAGGTACATCATATTCCCAGAAGAGGACGTATTAACAGGAAGAAACAATTTTACATGGAAGACGACATATACTTCCGGAAAGGGCAAAATAAAAGGTAAAAACATAATACACATTAAACCTGGCCCAACAGAAATTATTGATCCAGATCCAGTAAAATGTATCAACCTACTTTTTACAGGAGACATTTGAAATGAAATTTTACGTAGGACAAATGAAGAAATAACCAGGAAAGGAAAAACTACAACACTAACAGCACAACTCTAAATGACTTGACAATCGAGGAAGTGAAAGCATATATTGGACTGCTCCTATTTGCTTCTGCAATGAAAGATAATCACTTAAACACAAATATTCTTTTCGACAGTGTACATTGTGGCTCCAAGGATAGGGCAACAATGTCAAAAGAGAGATTCAATTTTATTACATGTTGCCTTAGATTTGACGGTGCTGCCACTAGGGAGGAACGTAGAAACGAAAGTAAGTTAGCTCCAATAATCAAATTTGGGATATTTTTGTTCATAACTGCACCACCAATTACAAACCCAGTTCATATTGCACAATAGACGAACAACTTGTTGGTTTCCGAGGGCGGTGCCCTTTTAGAGTATATATGCCTGACAAACTAAATAGATATGGTATTAAAATCGTGATGATTTATGACAACGCATCCAAATATATGATAAATGCCATGGGCGAAGGGCAGCCAGTTGCTGATTATTTCGTTGAACGATTGTTTTCCAGTATAAAGAGTTCCAATAGGAACGTTACGATGGACAATTGGTTCCTCTTGTGCAAAAACTTCAGTACAAACTCACTGCCGTTGGTAATAAATAAAACAATAAAAAAAATAAAAGAGAGCTACCTGAAGATTTTGTTGACGTCAAATATAAAAAAAGAGACAGACATGTCCTTTTTCCTATTTTCCGATGACATCACTATTGTTTCCTATAAACCAAGGACCAACAAACTTGTTTCTGTGGTTTCCACTATGCATGAGGGCAACACTATCCGCAAGGCTTCTAAAAAACCCGAGATCATCCATACCTACAATCAAACGAAAGAGGCAGTGGATACATTTGATCAAATGTGTCAGAATACCAACTGCAATAGAAAAATGAAGAGATGGCCAATGTGAACATTGGAGGAATAAACTCATTTGTCGTTTATACTCATTCATTTTACAGAAATAAAGCAGCTGGTAGACCACTCACAAGACTGGATTTCTTGCTTGCTCTCAGTAATCAGTTAACAGAGCCCTGGCAAAGGATAAGAATCAGCTCAATACCAAATTTAAGACATGACATAAAAGAACTGATAAGCAGTTCACTACCTGATCAGCCGAGTACATCCGATCAATCAAAAACAACCCAACCCACAACAGAAAAACCTGGAAAACGTAAATACTGTCACTTATGTTCCTATAAATTAAAAAGGATGACATCCGTTTTTTGTGCCAAATGCAATCAACCTATTTGTGGCGAGCACCAAAGAAGGCTGTGTCCGAAATGTTTGAAAACGGAGTCACGGTGTATAAAAATGAGAAAACAGTTTCCAGTTATCTAACAATAAGACATAGAGGAGCCTTTTCTTGGTTTTGTTTTTCATATTTTCTTTTTTAATTTTTTGCAGAAATAACTATATTGTTAAAATATTTTCGATATTTTTTACAATTATTTAGGACAATCATGTGCCTGTTTCAAGTTATTTTTTCTAATGCAAAAATTTTCTTTTTACTTTACAGTAATATATGTTTAATGTAATATTAATTAAGTTGTTATTAATAAAAGTACTTAAAACAATCTCTATACGTTCAATCCCTTATTCAATCAAATGTACGTCAATTTGACGTGGTTTTAGTAATAAGCTACAATCTGCTTATATTAGTGTTCTAGGACTAATGAAAATCGTACGCGGGCCAAAAATGAAAAACTTACACTTCAAAAGGACTAAAAATATTTTTAAATTGGAAAAAATGTTCGACAACGAGCCGGGCCGAATTATATAATTAGAATAAGACCAGTGAGAAGGCCGCATAAAATGAACAAGCGGGCCACGTGCGGGCCGCGAATTTGAGACTTGTTCTAAACGCATTTTCCCGCTAATTCGGTCAAGAATCGGTTCCTGTCTTCAATAAAAATTAGTGTTACCCGTGAGGAGGCTATTTTAGATCTTTTCTTTTCCGTTGAGGAGATTTCTGTTTCAGTGGGAAGGAACATTTTCGATTCTGACCGTATGTCATTGGAAGCTCGACTTTCTACCCTTTCAACCTCGGAGTGTATCCTCCCCTCCCCCCCCCCCCCCCCCTCCCCCGCATGGTTATGGTGTGGAGGTATGCCAACTAGAAGGTCATTAACCGTTCCCTTTCCCTCCTGATGTGGGACGCGCTCCTTCATGTATCCCTGGAAGAATCTTTCGACGCTTTCTACGACATAGGTCTTCAAACTGTGTTCCGAGGAAACCTAAGGGTTCCGCAGAAGGTAAATGGGGTTGCGCGATAGACTTAGGAAGAGACCCGACACGTTCTGCATTCTCTTATTTACAGCAGGAAACTTGAACTTCACGTAAACTGTATACTGCAAGATACATATATTATGTAAATAACAATTATAGTGACTAGCTGAGCCCGCGCAAAATTTGCGCGTTTAATTTTAAATTGATTCATAAAAAAATAATAAGTTTGTAAAATAAGTTGATGTTAATAATTCATATTTTACTCTAGCAATGAATTTACGCAGTACCTATAGGATACTTAGATATTTGACTCCCAATGTAAGGTTTTCGTGTTAGAATCTCACTGAGGGAAAGGCAGTGTGCGCATATTTAAAAAAAATGTTATCCGTAGGTAATCAGAAATCTGTATTGTATAAGTTATGGTAGAGAGTAAATTGATGCAGCACAGTAATTAAATTGAAATGATTAGTGATCGGATGATTCTTACGCGACAGGCATAAACTGTAGTGATGTGAAATGAGGAAACAGAAGAATACAACTGCTAAGACCGGGAGTCAAACTGGGTCTTAACACCTCAAAGAAAGCAAATATTGGGAAAAGAAAGATGTGAACTTTCTGTAATTTACAGGAAATGTCATCCACTTAATCAATCACAAAACATAACTCATGTAAAAGCGACGCCACAAAAAATAATTATTTATCCACTTAAGCCAGGCGAAAGTATTAAAAAAGTAAGCGCTGAAACAATTGATTGTAGAATAATGCGGAGTATAAACTTACCGGGGTTTAGGAAGATTCCTCCTCACTAAAGCCTTCGTAATGAAATGGCCGAATCTTACGCGTATTTCCACAGACAGGGTGATTCTTGGTCGCTTCAGTCACGAAAACAAAAACATTTGGTATTTCCAAAAGGTTGAATACTCATATACAGTATTTAAAAAAATAAATATGCTTTTCCACCACAATCTCTGATAAACGCGTCCTAGTCACAGAAAATAATCTTACTGAATGTTCTCGAGTTAAATCATTATCTTAATGAATTCATCCATTGTTATATTTATAACAACAAACTTTAATTAAAGCAAAGATTAATTAAATTAAAACATAAATACTCCTTAACCGTACAAAGTGAGAATATTTAGAGACAAAACAATAAAATAGGGCTTAAAAAAAAACTGGTAAGAAAGGAATCAATTTAAAAAAAGTAACACTTACAGGTTACTTATACTGTGTGAGTGCGTGTTTGCATGATTGTTCTCCTGAAGGAAAGTTTTTTTTCCCTTTGGGGAAGGATGTGTGCGCATGAATGGGTGACACCAGGCTACCTGCGAGGATTTTTTTCCCCCGAAAAACCTGTAAGTGTTACCTTTGTTTTTTTTTATTGATTCCTTTCTTACCAGTTTTTTTTTTTTAAAGCTCTATTTTATTGTTTTGTCTCTAAATATTCTCACTTTGTACGGTTAAGGAGTATTTATGTTTTAATTTAATTAATTCATCTCGCCGTAGTCTCCCACGTTTTTTTTATTAAAGCAAAGATGTAGCGTATAATGATCTTATTAACTTAAGGATTCCATTTTTACGTCAATATGAACGTTTAATCGATGGTAATTGAATCAGAGGCTACAATTAAGATCGACTTGGTAACGTCCCGAAGGAGAACAAAAAATCGGGAAAATTTCGAAAACAATTGTGTATTTCCGAAAATTTCGACCGCATAGGGTATAAGCATTGAAAGAATAAGATAATTTAGAGTTTTAGCCGTCGAATAAATCAAAAACGGAGAAAATCGGTCCATATTTACGTATTTTAACGTATGAAGGAAAAAACCCTTCCACTCTGAAAACTCGAAAATCCCGTGTAAACTTATGGGAACATATAATTATCTCCTGGAATCGAACCCGGACTTTAGGAAATTGAGAATAGTTTTCTAGAGACCTCCTGGCCTGTAGAAACAAAACGCAGTTTACTGCAAATCTCTACGGCAAACGGTTTTCGAGATAGAGGGGGGGACGGACGGACGGACACTTCAGAAATTATATATAGGATTATAAAATAAATTTTATTGCGATATATTTATTAGTGAATGGTAAAGGTTTGGTCATTCGGGATTAGTCAGTGCTGCCATTAAAGGGTACTGACATTTTTCCATAAGATAACAAGTAAATATCGATTGCTTGACTCGCAAAATTTTATTCATTTGCAAAGTTATATTTCTTAAAATGAATATAAGAACTCGGGATAGAAACATATTAATCTGAAAGAATCAACTTTATATTTTTAAAAGACATAAATCGCATCAACGCCGATTTCCGGTAAAATGTAGTATTTAATCATGAAAAAAGGTATTTATTTTAGGTTTTTAACATTGGAAAGTGTCAAATATCATATCAACCCGAGCAACGCCGGGCAATTTTGCTAGTGGTTAAATAGTAATCTACATCTATCCACCTATCTCTAGTCTATCTATAGTACATAGATATCTATAAAGAAAAGTGTTTGTATGTATGTATGTTTTTCTATAAATCAGCAATTACAGCACTTAGAAGCATGAAAAAGGTATCATTTTAACCGGAATAAAGAGGTAAGTGGTGTAGTCGGGTTTTAAACCGATTTGATTGATCATTCTAATTTTTTAAAAAGATATTTTCTTTTTTAATTTTCTCCATTTGAATAACATGGGGATCACTGCAGCTTATTTTTCATTTGAATTTTAATATTACTTAGAAACATAGTGCGAACTTGAGACTTAAATAGTTCGGAATCTGAATCCTGATCGAATTATCGTAAAAATACATTTAGAATCAGAAAAATACGCGATGTTATTAGTTTTATGACAATACCAATTAAAAGCAGCCATGACAACTCCCATTGCCGCCGGATCTGAATCCAATGCATTAAAAATGGGAAAACATTTAACGTAGGTAATATCGTTTTTACTTTCTCATACGAAGTATCGAGAAAGTATTGTTATCGCGAAAAAATTCGACCTCGAGATTTTTATGGAAATATACGTTTTAGGTGTCGCTGAATCCGAAAAAGTGGTTTTTGCAATGCCGTCTGTCTGTTACTGGCTCTGGAGCCTAAACGGTAGAGCAAAAATGAATGAAATCTCGTACTTAGGCATTTTATCATACTGAGCCGAGTATATATAGAAATGGTTGACATTGCTCAATACTTAAGAGTAGTTTATTCTACACATTTTTAACAATAATTCGATTTTCTCAAAAACAGCTCTAACGATTTTCATCAAATTTCGTACAGTTACTTAAGTTTACGTCTTCAATAATACTGCATCTATCTATCTATCTATAAAATAAAGTGTTTGTATGTAATTTTATAGCTCTGCAACTACAGCATGTAGAAACAATAGAAAGGTATCATTTTAACCGGAATAACGACTACGGGTGTGTAGTAAGGTTTTTATATCGATTTGATTGACCTCTCTAATTTAAAAAACTATTTTCTTTTTTCATTTGAATAACATAGGGACGAGTGCAGCTTATTTTTCATTTGAATTTTAAAATTACTTAGAAACATGGTACGAATCTGAGACTTGAATGGTCCTATGAAGAAAAGAACAAAGTTTATTTTTATTGAAGAAAGAATCCGAATCCTCATCGAATTAGCATAAAAATGCATTTAGAATCAATAAAATACGTGATTTTTATCAGTTTTATTACAATACCCAATATAAGCTACCATGACAACTCCCATTGTCGCCGAAAATGAGAGGGCCAATGAATTTATATTGGAAAATTTTTAACGTAATATCGTTTTTCAATTTCTGTGTGCGAGTTTGCCCTATTTACATGACAACCTAATATTTGTTGATTATAATTGAAGTATTACTAATAAATAGTTTTTAATGATATTTTCGTGTGGCGTAGAGTTCTCCAAAGCAAGATGTTTTTAAAACTACGTAAGTAACTTAAGTAATTAGCAGTAGATTTTTCACTAATAGTGATTGGATAAATCGTTTCATTGTTTCCAAAATATTGTTGATGTAAACAATTTTCTTGTAACAGAACTCGAGGATGAGAGAATCGAGCTAATGGTCTGAGGGTAATATTCACTCTGTGATTCTTAAACGTTCTCTATTTACTTTTTTGTCTTTCGTTAAATTAAATCATTTCGTAAGTTCCTTTGTTCATTTATTTTTGTTCATTATTGCGGTATTGCTGGTTTTACTTGCAGTTTTCGTTTTGAAGAAATCGTCACGAAACTTCGCATAGGTATATAATTTTACCCTGTGGGTAACATAGGCAATATGGACGACGATAAAAATTTTTGGAGGAGGGAGAGCTTAAATCAATAATTATTTCCCCGAAGTTTAAACGTAATTTTCGATTTTTCACAGTGCAAGATTTTCTTCCTTCGTTCATCTAAATAAGTAAATGCGGAGCAGTTTTCTTCATTTTTGCTTTATTGTGTACTATGTTATTCTTGCGATGTTTACATGTCACACGGTCGAAGTTTTAGATTTACTAAATCCGCTGAAATTCAACGGGCACTCCAGCTAGTAGTTCATATTTCTCAAAAAATGAATATAAGGCTAGTTTATCCTAGGCACCTTTAACACTAATTCTATTTTCTGAAAAACGGCTATAACGATTTTGATCAAATTTCGTACAGTTACTTGAGTTTACGCCTTCAATAATACTGTATAGTTCACATTTCTCAAAAAATGAATATAAGGCTAGTTTATTTTAGGCAACTTTAACAAAAACTCGATTTTCTCGAAAACGGCTCTAACGATTTTCATTTTCTAAAGATAACTAAACAAGGCATTAGTATATGAGAAAGTATGTACGATGTATGTTGTACCGATTTTTTAATTTTGCTTTGTTTACATGTTAACCAAATATATGCTGATTTCTTGAAGTATCTACTATAATAAAAGGGAATGTCTGCGTGTCTGTCTGTCAGCAAAGGCTGAAGCTTAATATCTCGCAAATTAATGAACCGAATTTGATGTGATTTTCAGGATAGCATTATGATATAATAAAATTACGTTCTAACGTATTAAACTTGAGACCAAAGACCCGGGTTCGATTCCTGGAGACATTTTCTATTTCCCATAAGGTAACACGTAAAAAGGGGCATTTCGACGTGCAGGCTTTCATTCTTTTTACTTTCTCCATACGAAGTATTGGGAAAGTATTTCGTGATGATGAAAAAAATCGACTTCGAGATTTCAACGGAAATACACGTTTTGAGGTCTCTAGAACACATTTAGACTATTTTCGGAATGTCTGTGTGTCCGTGTGTGTGTGTATGTAATTTTGGGCGCTCCAACTCAAAAAGTACTTGCCATATCGTTACCAAACTTCATATATAACACTTTAACATGAGCACAAACAACTGATTAGTTTTTTGACAATAACGGGTAACCGGAAGTCGAGGTTTATTCGAAACCCGATTCGGTTTTTGCGATATTTCTCCGTTAGAACATTATTATTGTATATACAATTCTATACAAAGGTCATAGAGAATGTAATTTCCTACAACTTTCATTTGAAACAATTTTCCATAGCAGTTGTTTAGGAATTATTTATAAATAATCGCTTTTTTCGGTTTCCGTCAAATGTCTCATTAAAAACGTCGTAATTTGTCATCTTCGTGAGGACCAAAGTTGTAGAGAATAATATTTCTTCCAGGTTTTGTTTGAAACAAATATTCGGAGAAATTCAACTTTTTCGTAATTTTCAGTATACGGCGCCACCACCATGTAGCGGTGAATTCTGTAAACGTATTAAAAATATACGTAATTTACGGCAATAAGGACGACTGTATTCTTTTACAGTAAGAAATAATAATTTTGCCTTATAATGCTATTCATAATAATTTAAATATCTATACCCCAAATATGGAGAAAGTCATGTGTTGGCCACATCAGATTTTTTTAGATTAAAATTAGAAATAACTGACCTACAATCTTCGAATATAAACCATTCTGAAGGAAGCATTATAAAGTTTCTTATTCTGTTCATCTTTTTCCGCCTACAGTTCTAAATTTCTCAATGTAAACGTTTAATTCACACAGTTTGAGGAAATCTTGTAATTTTAAGGGGATGTTGCCTAGCCTACCAATTCCATTGTTAGACCTCTATATCATATTGTTAATTCAATCCTTATTGGTATAAACGTGCTTTTAATGCTTTTAATACGAGAGGGGGGGGCGGTAGAGGGGGAGCGGTAGAGGGGGAGCGGTAGAGGGGGAGCGAGAGGGAAGTAGAGAAGGGAGGGGGGAAAGAGGGGGAGGGGGAGAAATGAGGAGGGGGAGGGAGAGGGTGTGAGTAGGAGAGAGGGTAAGATGGGGGAAGAGGGAGAGAGGGGGGAGGGAGAAAGAGAGGGTGTGAGAGGGGGGGGGGGAGAGGGAGGGAAAGAGAGGCAATTATTTTAAGTTTAACTAAAGATAGCCCGTCAATAACAGAATATTCACTAGAAATGTTGTATATGGCAAAGTATTTCATATGTAAAAGTGTGATATTAATTATTTTAAATGAAAATAATAATCTTTCTATCTATCTATAATTCTTTCGATGATATTTCAACGGGAATTACACTAGTTACTAATAAAAGGGTTCTAATGACAATATTGTCCCATACGAGAATAAAAATTATAAGGCACTTTCAGCTGAGCTTGAAATTTGTAATGGTTATACGTTTTTGTATAAAACCGATTGTAAAAATACCAATTGCAAAAATTCTAAATTTTAAAATTGCTCGCAGTGTTAGTATTAATAATAAATATTTTAAATTATATTTTCCTGTGGAATAGAGTTCTCCATAAGCAAACAGTTTTTAAAACTGCGTCCGTAACGCAAATAATTAGACGTAGACTTTCCACAAATTGTGATTTCCACACCTTTGAAGATATCGTGACCACACTTGGCATAGATCTATAATTTTTCCCTGCGGGTAACATAGGCTATATGACGATAAAAATAAACTGATGTGGCCAACACATGACTTTCCCCATATTTGGGGTATTGATATTTAAATTATTATGAATAGCATAATGAGGCCAAATTATTATTTCGTATCGTAAAAGAATACTGTCGTCCTTATTGCCGTAAATTATATTTTGAATGTTTCCAGAATTCATCGCTACGTGGTTTAGGCGCTCTAAACAGGATATTACGAAAAAAATTGAATATCTCCGAAATCGATGGTTATACGAAAATTTGTTTCAAACAAAACTTGGAAGAAATATTATTCTCTACAACTTTGGCCCTCACGAAGATTACCAATTACGACGTTTTTAAGGAGATATTTGACGGAAACAGAAAAAACCGATTATTTATAAATAATTCCTAAACAATAAATGCTTTGGAAAATTGTTTCAAATGAAAGTTGTACAAAATTACATTCTCTATAACCTTTGTATAGAATTGTATATACAATAATGATGTTTTAACGGAGATATTTAGTTTTTTCGTAATTTCCAGTATACAGCGCCACCACTATGTAACGGTGAATTCTGTAAACGTAACTATTCAAAATATACCTAATTTACGGCAATAAGGACGACTGTATTCTTTTACAGTAAGAAATAATAATTTTGCCTTATAATGCTATTCATAATAATTTAAATATCTATACCCCAAGTATGGAGAAAGTCATGTGTTGGCCCATCAGATTTTTTGTAAAATACTTAGCTACCGGAACGTGCGCTAGCCGCACGTTGCCCCACATCGCGGACCTTTGTAGGAGGAAGCACATGCAGTGGATAGCGTCGGGATATCTTCGGTTTTTCTCAGCTGTCTGGGAATACGCCCACCTGTGGACGGGGTGGCGCGCCCAGCATGCAGTCAGTTTGAGTCGAGTTCTGCTTCGCGCTTACGTGGGAACCGCGACGCACCCGTTGAGACTATCAGTGTGAAATTTCTGAAGGAAAGTAAGTTGGGAGAGTAGTATGAGTGAAGGAGTTGGTCAGTGTTCTGCATACTGCGTGTTCCAAGGAAGCCTACTTTGCGGTGAGAAACTCATATTCAGGCCAAGAAATTTATCTCATCGAAAGTAGAAGTGGAAACTGTGTGCCGAACACATGACAGAAGATTCAGAGTTTTATGTGCCAGGAGGCAGACGACTTGTGTTGAACCGACATCCAGGTTTGCGTCGAAACGCGCTGTATCAGGTGACGGTAAATTTTCACGCGCAGTGTAGGAATCTGTTTCCAAGCGTCGCACAGTGGTTCGGATTGCAAATCTAACCAGACAAAACCCCAATACAATTTTTTCTAAGAAATGTCCAATTGATGTACTGTTACCAAATAGAATAAATGCGTCACCGTAAAATATAACAATAGCCACCAGGCGACCAACAGAGAAGGACCAAGAGAAGGCAAAATAGCTGGGTAGCGTAATTATTTTTTCCAGTCGTGTTTCGAACTTGTGCTAGTCAACATCGTCACACGAGTTCTATCCAAAGCAAATTTATTTACTAAAATGGAGGCTTCTCTTGAAGGTATGTTCTTCATTATGTGCACTTTTTTCCTGAATTTATTGTTTATACTTCGCAAAATATAAATCAGAATATTAAGTTGAAATTGTGGCTTGTATTTTATATTTGGCGAGGTCTACAAAAAAACTTCCGCGGGTTACCGTTATGCTTAAAAGTATATAAAACTATAAAAAAGGTTCTATTTCTGGTTGAAGGGATATCACTGATTTCACGATTATGAACTGCAGCACCATTATCATACATATTTTCAACAAAAGATTTTCAGAAATAGGTTTTGTTATTTACCAAAAATTCCCTACAGACTTCCGGCATACGCGAGCATGTCCACCGCGCTAAGAATCAATACCAGTGGTAAAGGCCACAATTATTAAAAGCGCTGGGAAGTAGACATTTTAGAATATCTGATGCAATCCGGCGCAAATGGCAATAAGGTTTTCATCAAAATTCATTACGGACATGAATGGCGGGGGAACATAACGTATTACATCTTCTGCGCTTCACTTCTCTGAGGAAACAAGTCGACTAAAACAATGTTGTTGAGCTAGAAAAATAGGAAAGAAGAATCGAAATTCCTGGAACCTTTCGAGCGAGTCTGAATACATACTTCTTATGAAAATGGATATTCAGAAGTTGAAATAACGATAATTCAGTGGCTAAACAAAAACTATAATTAACGTAATGTATCAGGCGATTAATTAAAAACTATTTCGATGCTAGAGATAGTGAAAGAGAAACGTGAGAATTTATTTCGGCATTACGATACGGGCGAGATAGTATAAGGTCTTTGAAATCAATTTAAAAATAACTGTGTATTTCATGCATAATGTTCATCACATTTATCATTAACTACAAGAAATAAATGCTGATCTCGCAAGCGATAACTCGAATCTACGAATTCGTCGAGGATCAAACCGGGTCTTTCCGTTCGCCCGTCGCGACATTTCGACCGCGATCGTTCCTTTTGACTACTCACCTTGATGAGGGAACGCGGGCCTGAATTGAGGGCCCCCCATCTGCGGACCGCCGAATACGGCGCCCTGCTGCTGTTGTTGTTGCGTCATGAGGATCTGACGCCATTCCGACGGCCCTCCGGGTACCGCTCTGCTCCCAGCGATGCCACCGTCCGGGACCACGCTCACGTTTGGCGGCCTTTGATGCCTCGGATTGGAGTAAGCCGCCAGCCTCCCGCCGATACCACCGCCTCCGGTCACCAGCAATTGCTGTTGCTGCTGCGCCGAGGCCACGTACCCGCCCCCGCCTCCGCTCGGCCCCACGCCGCCCCCCATGCTCCCCGCGAGCATCGCCGCCTGTTGTTGCGCCGGCCTCATCATCGGACCCGACGGAGGCATCTGTTGCATGGGAGGGCCCGCACCGGCCCCACCCGGTCCGGCGTGCAGCATCCTCATCTGGGGCCTTATCTGGAACCTCGCCTGCTGTTGTTGCTGCTGGGGTGCCACTTGCGTCCCCTGCGTTTGGGGAGGGCCCACCCCTCCGGGCCCCGTGCCCTGCTGTTGCCCGATCAAGCCGAGCATCTGCTGCTGCATGAGCTGACTCTGTTTGTACTCGGGAGGTGGCGGCCTGGGAGGCATTCCCGTCATCTGCTGCTGCTGGTGGTTCATTTGATGATGTTGATGGTGGTGGTGGTGATTCATGTGGTGGTGATGGTGATGGTGGTTGTGATGAGGATGGTGCTGGGGGTGCTGCTGCTGTTGCTGCGCTTGCTGCTGCTGCGCCTGCTGTTGTTGCTGCTGGGCCTGCTGCTGCTGGACCTGCTGCTGCTGCGCCTGCTGCTGGTGTTGCATGGCCTGGGCACGCAGCATCTGTTGCTGCATCAGCTTGTGGGCTTGGATGTTGTCCATTACGAGCGGTCGCGGCCCCACGGCCCCGGGCGATTGGGGCAAACCGGGCCCGCCTCCCACGCCGCCTCCTCCTCCGCCGCCTCCCACTCCCTGTTGACCCACGGGGTTCGCAGCTGCAGCCGCCGCGGCTGCAGCGGCCGCGGCCTGCGCTGCTGCGGCGGCTGCTTCCATGGCGGCCTGTTGTTGTCTTCCCCCTTGTCCACCCGGACCTCTCCTCAGACTCTGCTGGGTGAAGTTGATGGTCTGAGACTGAGATACCGAATAGCCGACACCTCCCCCGCCGCTGCCGGGACCGCCTCCTACGGGACCGGCGCCGCCCGCGGGCCCATTGCCTCCGTCGGGAGTGGCAGAGGAAACGGGAGACGGATTGGAGTGCGGAGTGCCGGCTCCTCCGCCTCCTGGACCGCCGCCGGACTGCTGATGCTGAGGAGACTGATGGGGATGCGGGCTTTGATGGGGGGCGTGGTGGGGGCTTTGGTGCGGAGCCTGATGCGGACTATGGTGAGGTCCTTGGTGAGGGCTTTGATGTGGTCCGGGATGGGGACCTTGGTGAGGTACTTGATGAGGGCCTTGATGCGGGCCCTGGTGGGGTCCCGGGTGTGGACTCTGATGGGAACCTTGATGAGGACCAACGTGTGGTCCTTGATGGGGTCCTTGGTGCGGACCCGGATGAGGTCCGGAGTGGGGGCCTGGATGCGCTCCGGGATGCGGCCCACCGTGCTGCTGCTGTTGCTGGAAAAACATAGCTTGCTGGGACACGACGGAGCCTCCAGATTTGAGGTCACCGGACATCTGCAAGTGTTGACCGGCAGACACCTGTAAGTAGATAAATAGGAGGAAAATGAGCCACCATTAACAATTACGAAATTAGTTTCCACGCTAAATGTCTATGATATTCCACTGCGTATTGTGTTCAACTCCATTCCCGGACAGAACAAATCTCCTTAGAATAAAATTTTCTTTGTACATTTCCTCTATATTTCTGCGAGTTAATTTAGAGCTCCAGAATTTTTATTTTGCAATTTAGCTACTGTAAAAGGAACAACTAATCCTTTATATATGTAAACTTTATTTTAACACTAATCTATTTGGTTCTTGTAGAGGTAATGGTTACCATCAACTTTTCCAAAAGTTGTGAATTGTCACGAGAAATGTGATTCCTATTTGAACCCACACTTTCTATTAACATGTATATAAAGCTACTATTGGAACGCACACATTCATAAATAATGTATATTTTTGAAGAATATATTCCACGTCCGTTCACTCAGGTAAAAACTTGCAGACGTTGACTACATTATAAGATTAAAACATTGGACAGCCAATTGAAAAGATCTATCGGGTCCAGTCATCGTTTCGGCGAAATCACTACACCCTTCATTTTTCTTTGTGCTTTAAGGAATTCAGAACCGAATAAACAGTCAGAGCCAGTTGCAATGGGAAGGTGATGAAGCCACCGAGAATATTCCTACGCCTCCCCCTTCCATTCTTCGCTGGTCCTCTGGCGATGCAGTCACGTAGCCCAAGGGGTCAACATACAGCTGAGCGTGATTCACGGAGCGGATTCTAGTTGGAATGACGAGGCAACAGCGCAGCGTCGAAAGAATGCATCGACTAAGAATCTGACGACACTCGAGAGATGGCAGGCATCTCATAAAAATAATGCTATAAGAGAATTTATACGAAGCGAAGATGCTTAACCGAAATACATATGCGATAAATAGACAAGCGAAAAGCCTCAAGGATAAGCTGCATTCATCTGATGACGAATTACGACTCGATGGTACGGCGACAGTCACCGGCAGGGAACCATTAATCGACATTCGTCCAGATATGGCGATGACCAGGAGGACGCTAGCTGCTCGAGACGACGCTTCCGATGCGAAAGTGACACCCAAGACCGTCGCGAATCCGCCCACACGGACGCCACGCAATCGCACCGCACTCATTATTCTCACGCGGCTATATTTTTAGATTTACATTGCGATCTCTCTCCGCTGAATTATCCCTCACCCCCGCACCCCGTTTTGTCCTCCAGCAGACGCATTAGCGAATTCATCGAATACATCTTCAACACGAGACGAAATCTTCCGCATAGTCGGATTCTACCAAAGGTGGCGAGTGAAGTAGGCGGGGAAGAGGTGAGGCGAGAGGAAAAGGCGAGGGGAGAGGGGAAGGGAAAGGGTCGGAAACAACGCGAGGACGAGCGATAATGCCTCCGCCCCTCGGCGGATCGCCCCGTTACTTGCGGGGGTGGTTTCCGAAAACCTCTCGTTCCGCCCCCTCCCTCCACCACGCCTTCCCACAGCATTAAGCAAGGTACACACTTGTTACGTTGCAGCGTATCGTACCGCCGTAGCGTTGCAAGTGACTGCTACGCTACGGTGCCACGAGCTAAACTTGCATCCCGTTGCCTCACGGCGTTACCGTATCCTCCAAGCGTTACACCATGGGGTTCCTAGTTTGCTACGGGAGCTCGAATGAGAAACATGTCTTTGTAGCTAGCAGCAGCTTCGTACATTTATATACATTATCAGATAGTGTAAGATATGCTTTACTTTGTGTATATCGCTCTGCAGGTGGTTCCTTTAGTGATTTTCTCTCTGCTTTCAATGAAGCTGTTCAATATATACTTGGTAAAAAGGTGGACAAATTATTAATTAAATTAAAAGAATGGAGAATAATTAATTAAATAAAGGAAACTGAAATTACAAATATTATAAAAGTTATAAAATTACGACAAATTAAAGGGAGATTAAATTTTTTCCATTTTGTTTATTGATATTTTGAGTTTGATTTCGAACGTTGTTCAAGAGCTAATTTGTTATGTTATGGGTCAGTTCTGTCGTCCTTCTCTTTTTATAACATTTAAAACAAAATGACGAACAATAATAATGTTTTGTAATTAGTGTCTAAACGAAAACTAATACATGCGAAGCAGATAACTAGCTCTCTAACAATTTCTAATGCTTTCCTTTTCGTATAAACTACAATTTCTACATGCGACGTATATGTCACGTTTAAGCAAATGGCGAGAATTTTGAAATAAACTGAATTTCAGGCAATGATATCTCAAAAACGAGTTCGGGTAGAAGCGTGTATTTTTCCATAAAACAAATTAAATAGCACTAATTACTTTAATGAAGTATTTTTAAAGGCGGCGTTGGGTTCCCTTCACCCTCAAATAAATATTTTTATACTTGTCGATGAGGATCTACTCATAAGGGGCCATGTTAAATATGTCATTTTTAAGGGCGATTTACAGAAAATTTAGCTCGGTAAGATCAGGTTTTTTTAAATGCAATGGATAAACCCAGCGTTCAGGAATGCATGACGTGATTTTCAGAATTTTATTGGATAATTTACTTTATGGAGGAACCACGGTGGCGTACGTGACACGGTGAACGTCCACACTTGTTCAAGCCTTTGCCGTGTCTGTCATCTCTTTGAGGCGACGGCCAAATACCGACTTCGCACCGAACCAGTCCGTTGCGTAACCGCGTGACCAACATTTGATACGCGACACTGCAACGCGTCCCGTCCACACTGCCGTGATACGATATGAGTAAACGCAAGCGATATCAGAGCTCGTTTTTCCCAAGGACCATACGGGATCATAACAGGAGAGTGATTCCCACGAGGGACGTTATTAGGTAGGTTTTGGTGTGCTGCACCCCCTGCCACCCACCAGTCTGGGGATTTGCAGAGTATCATGTAGATGTAGAAGTGTGTACCCACCTTTAAAGGTGCGATTACATGCACGCGCTACGCGTGTAGCGAGCGCCGCGTTAAGAGTACTACTCGTTCACATGTTCGCGTAGGTGAACGCGTAAACAATTGACTTCAATGACGCACGCACTTATTTACTTGTGAGTGAGGTTTTGTAGGAATTCCGGTGGTTTCATTTAGAGTTAATAATGGATGATCGAATGTTGCGGTGGCGTTACAACTTCATAATATTGCTTGCAATGAGAAATAGAAGAATTAGGAGATGGTGGGTTCGAACCTTATTTGCAAGAAGAGGAACTCAAGGTGCCCACTATAATTTAATACAGGAAATGAGGCTTCTCCCACTGGTATCTATTTCTATATCTAGCGTCCTTTATATTATATACTAGCAGATTTTCCCGTTGAATTTCAACGGATTTAGTGAAGCTACTACAGCACAACATACAAACTCTTTAAAATATATAGTAGATACTTTTTAACTTACAAATAGCTTTTCTTAACAATTAATCATATTTGCTTATAACACTTCGTTTCCGAACGTATTGCAATCAAATATGACGATAATTTTATTTCCTATCATATTACTTTGCCAAATCCGTCTTCATTTCTTCTGTAATTATGCCTCGCTGAAATATTTACTTTTATGTCTTGAAAAAGCAACGTACAGTTGTCCATGATTGAACACTGACTCCGGTAAATGTACACCAGATACGTGGGCCTATTTACGTTAATAAACATTACAATGTAGAATATAATGATTTTACTTACAAAAAATGTAAGATTCCTGTATTCAATAGACGAAAAAAGGTTAAATTACTTTCATCAATCGTTATAAACGCTTCCTGAATCATCCTGAATAATATTCAGTATCTATTTACGTTGCTATCCTTAAACATCGATCGTGTCGTTGCTTAAACAAAAGTGCGAATCGAATAACGCTAAACATTCGTCTATTTGTAAACTTCACTGAAGCTAATTGAATCGGAGGTAACAATGACGGCCGCCTTGGTTACGCCCGGAAGGAGTACGAAAAATCCACAAAATTTCGAATCAAATAGCGTATTTCTGAAAACTTAGACCGTGTAACATGTAAACGTCGCAGGAGTAAGACAGTATAGAGTTTTATTCGTCGAATAAAGCAAAACGAAAAACATCGGTCCATATTTACGTATTTTTATGCTTGAAGCCCGCAGTGGGCCCTCGCATTGCCCGTGCCCTCACCGCCTGGTGTGAATACTCGTTACAAAATTGCCCCTGCCCTCAGCGTCCCCCGCCAGAAGCGTTTGGCAGGGGGTGTCTCAGCACCAAATGAAATCTTAACTAATGCCTCGGCTTGTGTCGACTAAAGGCTGATTTCCACATATAGGACCGGGCGCAGACCGGTCGACGACCGTGCTGGGCCGTGTGCATTTCCACATGTAGGACTGTGCGCCGGCCGTGTCATGCCTGCTGTTTTGGTTTTGAGAGCAGTCATAACCATGAGTAGCTCTGAGAATGACATTATTGCTTGTGCCGCTTACTATGTGTTAAACGAAAAAAAGAAAAGTAGAAAGCGTAAAAAATTTCCTTTCACAAATTGTCTTTTACTAAATTACTATCGTAATCCTTGTGGGCCATATTATAGAGACACTCGCGCTCCTGTACTAATACAATTAATTTTTCTTCATCCATTACTCCTAGATTTAATCCAATAATAAATAGGTTAAGACTACTGCCAACAGAGATAACAACATAAACTGACTAAACCACGCACTAAGGGTAAAATGTTGAAATTCCTGGCCAAAAGTAAAATTATAAAGTTAAAGTCTGTATTTTTTTTACTCTTCTATTGTTTAAAGCAGGGGGCCCCATACTTTTTTGACCGTCGACCCCTTCAAGAATTTCTCGACTTTTTATCGACCCCCTCTACTTTACTATTACGTAATTATAGTAGGACAAGCAAAAAAAGACGCTTATGTGATTTTTTAGATTGTTTATTATACAGTGTTTATCATTTATATTACATATATCTAATATAATTATCTCTAATCAGATGCATTATAATAAGACTTTTATTAAGTTAGTAAAATTGACTGACATTGTCAATGTGACGGGTATGCTTGGTGACTCTTGGCAAGATTAGCAATGTTGGGTTCAAGATTAGTAAGTTTCAGCCTTAAATCGCCACGGAATTCTATATCTAACTTATTACTCTGTTTTGTTAAGATGGAATTTGTGCTTTCGGCACAAAACGTCGATTTGACCAACAATATTTAATAAAGTATGCAATGATGTGATGTACTTCTATTTCAATAATTTCTAATCGACCCCCAATCGACCACCGAGTAATTTTCGACCCCCGAAAATATCTTATCGACCTCTGGGGGTCGATATAGACCACTTTGGGGACCCCTGGTTTAAAGGGATGCCAAGGCCATTTAATAGCGGTCTGTTTGCATTCCTATTTTGATTACTTGCGACTCTGTGCCAGTCCGAAGTCGATCTTTGCTGGTGTGACATTGCTACAGCAAGCTCTGTGCGTGTTTAGTGCTCGAAGTTATATTGAAAAATTTAAGTGAAATAAACGTTATTTAAAATTGTGCCGCTATGGAACAATTACCAGGAGGTATGTATAATATTACACGATACTTAATTTTATGCCTTTTATCTTCATATTTGTTTTGGAAGCTATCAAACTTATGTTCGTAAGATGTTTGAAAAAACAAAAACTTCGTCACATTCACTTAGACTTTTAGTGAGGTGCCGATTGAGACCCGGCGTTTCTTTTTATTAGAATGCGTAGCTTATTTCATCTACTTTTTGAATTATAAAAAAAACGTGCCTTTTTTTAAAACGATTTCTTGAAGAAAAACGACATCTATTTTTTGCAGGCCACCTTTGGGCCTCGCAACTTGTTAAATAGTTTAGTATATTGAATATAATTTATTTCTTTCAGGATCTCGTGACGAACACATTATTTTATCCAGAAAAAGGTTATTCGACATAATGCAAGAAGAGCATGGGCAAGATTTTTAATTTCAATGTGGACATTTGAAAAATCGCATGCTTAAATTGACAAATTGCCAAGGCGAATCTTCAAAAACTATTTCACGAATATTAAATCGATTTATATACGATTTTAAAACAAGATGGCTATCATCTCAGCGGAAATTGGATAGATTTCTCAATAAAAACTTGCAATGGTCGAAGGCAAACCTCATGTTTCCGGTCTTTTCATCGCCCTGCGACCGAGTTTCATGAGAGTAGCGATAGATCCAAACGAAGGAAAACTGAGAAGCTGCGATCTGAAGCGTGTCCTTTGGAATTGTCATACGCTGCTCAAATGAGTCTTCGTAGTGTAGGAAACCTGGACGCTGCAAATATTGTAAAAGACATCGCATTTTCAACGCCAAATCGAGCTTTGAAATACAGGAGAGCTTTAAAAAAAACAACCCAAATTTGTATGCTTTCTGTCGACGAAGCGTTGTCTATGCTTATTGAAGCTAAATTAACTCGGCATCGGTACAATATTGTCAGAGGAAAAGATATGATGCGCTTTCTCCCATACTACTCCCTAAAAGAGGCGAAAAAAATGTGCTACCCCGCCACAGATATTTTTATTACGGACACGAGTGCTGATGTCAAACTGCAAGCTCTCCTGGATCACACAGTTCAGCGCATCATTGAAGTACAAAAAGAAGTACATTGACATCCGAGGAAATGAAAAGCTTGTTGATCACCCTAAACCTGGCTATGGAAGCACGAACGACGGTAATACTGCTCAATGTTTTTTTGAAAATACAAAGTTATCTTCGTCCATAACCGGAATAGATGAAAAACTCATTGAACGTTTCAGAATTATATTACTAACTCGTTCCTGTGAATATGACGTCAATATACCAAAATTTGGAAAGTATGCTCTAGATACTGCAAAGTATTTTGTAGAAACCTATCCATGGTATAATATGCCAACCATCCATAAAATTTTGATTCACAACCCTCAAGTGATATCTACTGCAATTTTACCAATAGGACAACTGTCAGAAGAGGCACAAAAGGCGCGAAATAAAGACTCTAAAAAGTACAGAGAAGGATATTTGAGAAAATGTTATCGAAGAGAAGCGTTGACAGACATGATGCACTTGCTTCTCATCTCTTCGGATGCTTAGTTATCGAGTTTATGAAAACTTCCGAAGAAAATAAATTCGAAATTCCCAAGCGAGGTTGTGGATATGATGTTGGCTCCGGATATAAGTGAAGCATCTCAGGAAGAAGAGGAAACAAACTCAGACTCTTCTAGAGACTCAGAACATTGTTTGTCGTCAGATTAAATACCTAAATAGCCATATTTTCAATCCTTAATGATTTATTCTGTACACTGTAATTTGTTTCAATATGATACTGTTTCACTATGCAATTCATTTTTTTTGTGGTTGACGTGGTATTTTATTTATTATTTACCTTTTAGTAAACGCATATTTACAAATATAACAAAAATATCTGCAATAGAACCAATTATAAGATTGGTATGAATTTTGGCCAAGTATTTTTAAAAATTTCCTTGTGTGGCGCCGACTGATCAATGTAATACCAGTGAGTCGGATTCGGATTAACATATGTAAGTATAAATATATTTATACTTGTATCATGTCAATAATCATTCGATTCTTTGTATTGCACATAATGGGTTCTTAATTATCCATCTAAACAACCCCAAATATTAACTTTCAGTCTAATTGGATCCGTACGAAAAGGGACAAATACTTCAGTTAGAAAGAATCCGACGCAGAGCAACCAGATTCGTAAAGCAAAAATATGAGCAAAAATTAAGCGTCACATCACTCTTGAAGGAGTTGAATTGGATATCGCTAGAGGATCGCAGAATTAGCGCTAGGTTAAGGCTTCTGGAGAAATTTAGGTCGGAAGTTCTCTTAGAGGAGGTCTCAGGAATATTAGAGGCACCTACGTACATGGGAAGGCACGATCACGAGAATAAAATACGTGAGATCGACTGTAGGACGGAGCGATATCAGGGCTCGTTTTTCCCAAGGACCATACGGGATCATAACAGGAGAGTGATTCCCACGAGGGACGTTATTAGGTAGGTTTTGGTGTGCTGCACCCCCTGCCACCCACCAGTCTGGGGATTTGCAGGGTATCATGTAGATGTAGATGAACTTTTAAAGTTGTCTTCCACCATATTGGATCCACCTTTTTGTTTTTTGTAATTTGAGCACCGAATTCGTATTTAACGACCCTAAAAAACCCTAAACATTACTTTTCAGTCAAATCGGATGAATTTTTAAAGTTGATTTCCGCCATATTGGATCCGCCATTTTGTATTTGTAATTTGCGCATCGGATTCGTAATTAGCGACCCAAAAAACCTCTGGATACAAAAATTTGTGCATATCAGATCGTTTATAGACTTTTGGCCAGCTTTTCGGGAAAATTCCCCACTGTGCCACGTGGTGAAAGAATTCAGGAGCCAACTTCGTATAACTTCGCCGAGGCGGCGAAGATAACCGAAGCAGGCATGGGCGCCCTTTCACCATTTCTACATATAGGACTGTGAGCATACCGTGTCGGACCGCCATGGGCCGTGTCCTTGACAAATCACTTTTGAAACGATCCATCACAGCACGGTAGGGACACGGTCGTCGCCCGGTCCTATATGTGGAAATGGAAATTGCTCTTCCAATGTTATTTATATGGATGGGACACTTTTTTGATCTTTGGTAAAACGACACAGTCGTCGACCGGTCTGCGCCCGGTCCTATATGTGGAAATCAGCCTTAACTGGGACCACATTGAAAACTGACCGCGAAGCTGACCCCTAAACCGTCATTAACTCGGGTTAGAGGCCCATACCTCGAGGCCCATCCTCAAATCCGAGCTCAGGTGTCTTTACCCTCTCAGCAGGGGGGCACTAGCCGACCACGTCTTTTGCAATAAAATTTAAACTATTTTATGTTGTTAACTTACAAGGAGAGTAGGGAGGCTAGTACCCTTGGATTTTGTTCAAATTTCACATGGTGATAGCTGATGTGTTCCGATTTAACGTGTAACTTGCCGTTTGTGTGAATAGGCCTTGGTTGTCGAGATATCGCAGTTTGAATTTCGGCCGATTTCCGCGTGCGAGTTATAGTCGATCCGAAGTCGGAAGACTCCTGGCCTCTAAAAAGGGGCGGACACGAGTTAGCAGCAGCCAATAGGAGACTGTTTGTTTGGGAAGGTAGTGGGGAGGAAACCAGTCTCACTCCTGCTCTCGAAGAGATCGCATCGTACTGCGTTGCCGTTTCTACCGCCGTTTCCTTTTTATTTAGAAACTGCGTAGTATATCAGCTGAGCAAGAGCTGGCAGCGCGCATCGGTATCTGCTCTCCCGCACGAAAGTTGAGAGGGGCGATGGAAGGGGAAACGTTCGTGATTGGCTACTTGCTCTAAGTAGGTCAGGAGGCTTCCGACTTCGGATCGACTATAAGACTCGTGAAAGTCGTTGCTAGGACAAGCAGGCCGTAGCTGAGTTGGTAAGGCGTTGGGCTAGTAACCCAGACGTCCGGGGTTCGAGTCCCGGTCGTGGAATTTTTCTTTTTTTATTTTTATCTTTTTTAATCCTGTACAATTCCCATTATTAATTTATTACGACTGTAAAAATTTAAATTGTACTATTTTTCTCGATTATAAGAATATATTTTTTATCTTATGGTTGCGATTCAGCAATCTTTTTAAATAAATTCTTACACTTTTTATTGCTACAAAATAATTTGCATCATTATTTTGTATTATACATCATATGCTTACAGAATTCACCGCTAAATGGTGGCGGCGCTGTATACTAGAAAAAGCAAAATATCTCCGAAATGGATGGTTCTACGAAAATTTGTTTCAAACAAAACTTGGAAGAAATATTATTCTCTACAACTTTGGTCCTTTCGAAGATGACAAATTACGACGTTTTTAAGGAGATATTTGACGGAAACCGAAAAAACCTATTATTTATAAATAATTCCTAAACAATAACTGCTATGGAAAATTGTTTCAAATGAAAGTTGTAGGAAATTACATTCTCTATAACATTTGTATAGAATTGTGTATACAATAATAATGTTTTAACGGAGAAATATCGCAAAAACCGAATCGGGTTTTGAATAAACCTAGACTTTCGGTTAACCGGTATTGTCCAAGAACTAATCAGTTCTTTGTGCTCATGCTAAAGTGTTATATATGAAGTTTGGTAACGATATGGCAAGTACTTTTTGAGTTAGAGCACCCACAATCACATAAATCCACACACACAGACATTCCGAAAATAGTCTAAACGTGTTCTAGGGACCTCAAAACGTGTATTTCCGTTGAAATTTCGAAGTCGATTTTTTTCATGAACACAATACTTTCACATTACTACGTATGGAGAAAGTAAAAATGAGCTTAGCAGAAACCTCTAGTGAAAAACTCCATATATTGTCTGTGCTGCCGAAGAGCTGGAGTGTTCCAAGGTTCCGAAAGATTTTGAGGTATCGGAATACATGGTGCGAAAAATGAAGGAGCTTGTATCCCAACAAGGTATATTTTGTAGTCCTAATCCACGTAAAGGAAAAATGTTACCCGAAAGAACTGTGCGCATTGTGCAAGAATTTTATACCAGTCAAGACATGCAGTCAATCATGCAGGATATAGAAACACTGTTACGAACAGTATATACAATGTTCAGTAGGTAATCTATTAAAAAAGGAAAGCTAGAAGAATTAGCCAATGTCACAGAATGTGATGTTTTGTCATTTAGACCACTAAACGAAGTGAGATGGCTGTCATGACATTTTGCCGTAACTGCTTTAATGAGAAATTACGAAGTTTTAATCCAGTATTGTAAAGAGCAAGTTAATGAATGTAACGATCCAACCAGTGACTACTGCCTGAAGATTTTGACCAATCCAGATATCGATTAGCGTTAACTGTTCTTAACGATGTTTTAGAAGATCTGGCATCTCTCTGTAAATTCCTTCAGAAAAGTTGTTTGAATACAATTGAAGCACTGCAGTACGCAAAAGCAAAAATAAACAAGTTAATGTCACAGTATCTTGGACTTACTGTTTATTGGAGTGACAAAGTAAAAGATCTGCTTTAATCTATAATTTCTGACGTCGATACTACGCCTATTATTCAATTCATTCAACGTGTGTGTAATCACTTGGACAATAGAGATTTACTGATGATGAGTTAAGAGAATGGCAAGCTTTTGACCCCATTGCTATAGCAAACGCAACCAATTTTGAATTTGGAGAAGAGAATGTTAAACGACTAATAAAAAATACTCAGCTACCATTACAATAAACGAAAGCATTGCCACAATAATATCGCCGCAGTACTGTGATTTAAAATTCGTCGTTTCTGAGAAAGTTAAGAGTGGTTCAATTAAGTCGTTCACTGATATGTTGAACTACGTGCTTAGAAACGAAGAATTTGAAGAACTGTCAATTCTTGTTGACATCTGTGGAACATTTAAAGCTTCTAGTGCTGAATGTGAACGTGGATTCAGTGTCATAAATTCCATCAAATGTAAATCTAGAAACAGACTGGAAGTTGAACATTTGGATGATCTGATGAGGATTAAGATTTATCTTGCATCTGGGTGCGAAATTAATCTAGACAGTGTTTATAGTCAATGGATTTCTAATAAGGACAGATGAGAAAAAGTTCTCGAAACGTGAAATAATTTTCTTTGTTGTACTAAATTTTATTGTACCATTCAATTAATAAATAAAATCAAAAGTATGCAGTTTTTCAATTTTCATTGTAAATATTCTTATTATGTATATTACAAAAAACTTTTAAAGTTTTCAGGTCGTATAAAAATTTTCTGCTCAGAGCAGTGGCAGGTCCGCGCAGTTGTAAAAAAAACGTTGCTCCTAACACTGCCATTTCACGAAAGACGCAACAGCGAGTCGACTGACTATGGATGAGATAACATAAATAATGGAGAAGTATCGCGGCTGCCTACACATTGACGCGATATCTGACGTATATATATCTATACATTCATACATACACGTATATGCATACATATATACATATAGAAACACACACAGAGAGCGAGAGAGATGGAGTGGGGAGGGGAGCGTTCAAGCGACCATAGACACGAGAAGGAAAGTTCCATGCTAGTAATAACAAACAATCCCGGGGCCAGTGCTGGTGTCGTGGCCTGCTTCAAGTCGTTCTCCGCTTCTCGGAGAGATGGCGGGGCGATGCCCACGTTTAGAAGCGTGTCCGCTTCACTCGCCCCACTCTTCGACGCCAACGCTCCCGAAAGCATCATTGTCTGGGTAAACTTCGAATGGCTTTTCACCACTCTTTGAGTACACACAGAGCCTCCTCCCGGCTCCCCTTTTCAAAGACGAGAAAAGGGAAGAGAGGAGTGTAATTCGTAAACGATAAAGAAGAAACGAGAAGGAAGGGTCTTCTCCACAACGCACTTAAGAATCCGTGTTTTATAAACGAGGATAAGGTAAGCTAATAATATTTCCATCGGTTACAGTGGTTTACAGCAGCTTTTCCCAACCTATGGGCCGCGAACCACAAGTGGACCGCGGAGGTCTCCAAAATGTAGTTTTTTTTGGCCGCATCTCATATTTAGTTGGGATTTTTTTGGAAAAAGTTAAATAAGTTTTACACTATCACAGGTATTGAATGTTGTTATTAATGACGTTTGTAAAACTATTTCATATTTTTTAAATTTCTCCTGTACAAATGTTGAAAACAATATTTGGAATAAAACAAATAATAATCGGGTGATTCTCAAACAGACAGAAACGTGTGTAATATAAACAACGTTACAAAGTAACCCGTTTTCTTAAACATAGATACAGTAAGGAGGTTAGTATAGGTCAGGGCCTGGAAGGGTAGCCGAAGTGGTCCGCGGAGTTCAAAAGGTTCGGAAACTCTGGTCAACAGAACGTAGTCAAGAAAGATGCTTAAAAAGTGAAAGGGGTTTGCAGGACGATGATGTATCACAATAACCTAGCCGTAAAAGAAATACCATCAAAGACGCATGGATGCCTTTCGACGTGTCTAGCAATCATACAAAGAGAGCTTCCATTCAATCTTTTAATCACCATTACATATTAGCAATACATTCGACGGAAGCGTATGCCCCTTAATCAGGTAGAAGGAAGAACACGCGCTGCCATGCACCGCCGGGATAGGAACCAGAGACCATAGTGAAGAGGGGGAGAATTCCTGAAAGCAGCCCACGGAGTCGGATCGATTAAATGCAACGAGGCTTCGACTCGAAAAGGAGAAGCGATGAGCAGCGTGCGCCGCGAGCAGAAAACAAGAAGAGAGAAATCGAAGGAAGTGCTTTTCTTTCCTTCCACGCTGCGGCCGTATCACGACGCTCGCTCGGGTCAAGGGTATATCCACAAATGACCGCGTTCCGCTTCGGGAGTCGAGGCAAGAGTTCACGGAGCGAGAGAGAGAATGGAAGAAACGACCCGCGCGATAGCAAGAAAGTGATGGAAAAAATAAGTGTGAATGTGGGAGAGGGAGAGGGCGACCGAGGGATGGAGGAGAGGGGGCAGTTCGTGGCCTCTCTTTAAACAGATTCCGTTATCCGAAACAATTCGATTATCGCCGCAGAAACAATGATGTTGAGGCGGCGGGAAGGGGAGGCAACGGTTTCTCTTGCGATGTTCGAAGGGAGGCGTAGGGGTGAAAAGGCCACGATAGATGATCCGCAAATCGATTGCTAAACTCAAATTCGACTCATTGTCGCTCCTCCGATATTAGGTTATTAGTACCCGCGACTGCTATTCGTCTGAACTGTCCGTTAGATTTCGCCAATCGAGCGGTTTGTACCTATCGGAGTTAAATACATCCTCAAGTAATTTCCAGCTATAAGGTGAACTCGATAAGATTATTAAATACGTGAAATTCGGGGAGAGGCAAGGAGGCGGAGCGAAATGGCGTTTGGAATTTTGCAGAATCGAAATGGAATGGAAAAAATAAAATCTAAGCTGTCGCTGGGAACATCCGCAGACAAAGGAAAGGCGGCTTCGCTACTCTGGAGTTGCGAGGAGTCTGCAGCAAGCGTAAGATGCGCGTATATATACAGGCGGCGAGGCAACCGCCTCAGGAGCCTCTCGAAGGGGGGCGCCAAATTTGACAAAAATGAAAACCTATCAAAATTAATTCATAAGGCCATCGAGGCCAGGGGGCGCCATATTATATCTCGCCTCAGGCGGCAAAATGTCTGGGCACGGCCCTGTGTGTGTGTATATATATATATATTGCCGCTCCAAAATAAGCGAGAGGAATGCCTTTAGAACGGCGCAGGAGAAATCACGAGATTTAAGCTTCAAATGAGTCACATCCCTTTTCAGGGAGTGCGAATATAGTCGAGAGAGAGATGGTAGTGGAAATGAGAAAGTGAAGAAGGGGGCGGGGGAGGGGTTGCTTTTGGCAGGAAGTTTCAGAAATGGACAAGTGAGGGGTCATCGATTAGGTAATAATAGACACTATTTTGAAAAATGATGACGGCGTACCGGCGACCGTTGACACGAAATCTGGATTCTCTCGGAAAATCAAGTCTTCGACGACAAGCGCCGCAAGAAAATAATCATCGCGCCAGAATTCATTCCAGTTTTTGAAAAGTAGAATATTTTTCTTTAGAGATAAAGATATTTCCAATGACCACGAAGCGGTCCGGAATGCTAGAAGCGAATATCGGCTCTAAAATGGCCGTCATCGATCGCAGCTTTGAAGTCGACATCTCCATACAATACAACATCCGCATTTACCGTTTTCTCGATTCAAAACTGAATTCCCCAAAGAAAAGTTACATTGGGATTTCACGTAAATCTAGGACAAAAGAATGTCCTCTTCTAATCTTGTCAGTGTTCTGGATCCTCCAGTTTACAAGGTATATATGAAGAAACCCTCGTTCAATAGGAACCGTTTAGCATAGCAGACTAATTTTCATTTTCCGATAACAGTTGTCAAGTTTGATATTTCACGGTCTCTGTTCAGTTAAAAACATAATTCTTCCCGGAATGTAATTTAAAAAACGAAAATATCCTCCAATCGCTACAAAGAGGATTGAAATAGAGAGAGCGAGGGATATAAATAGAATAGGTAAGGAATGATGGAAATGTTAGCCCAGCGATGAAAAACGCTAAAGGCGCCAGGAGAAGAGGCGTCGCCTGGATTCGGTTACTCTACATGACTTTTAAGACTCATTTATTGCATTAGAGAATGGTCTCTACATTTTGACGACGATCACCATCCTCAACGAACAGTTACAGAATTCATAATAACATCCTGGATTTATAAATGAATGTCAAAAATATTTGCGATAATCCGCGCAACGTCGAATCCAGGCCCTCGTTGGGTATACTGGAAATATGGGAATATATTGAAAGAACTTTTTAGACTTGGAATCGATGCTTCCAAAGAATTCCGTTCCAAAAGACTCTGCATGCACGGAGATAGCGAGTTACCGCTGCTCGTCAAACCCTTACCAATATTTCATATAATGTGAAGAAAGTTGCGAAAGGTAAAGTTATACACATACACAGGAACTTTTATAAATCGAACCTCGAGGGAAACAAAAAAAATAATCGAATTATAGCAATTTCGAGTTATGGGAGAAAAATAACATGAAAAAGGTTTTGCCCTGTAAAATGAATTCACTTCGAGTCATGGAAAATTCGAGTTATAGACGGTCGACTGTATATTAAAATATAAATACGTGATACGTATAGTAGTACCTATATAACTGGATACTCTACGGAAGACAGAGTTGGAATCATGAAAATATCGAATTTTAGATACTATTCATTTAACCGTATGTGATTACTAGAGCCCGGAAGTTCAGGCACTAAACAAGAGCAAAATAGACAGGCAAATAGGCAACAAATTTTCTCAAAAAAGGCACTTAAAAAGGAACAAAAGGAATACTTGTATTTTAAGATAAATTTATCCAAATCTCAAGCAATATAATACCAAAATAATTTGAGCTTATCTACACAGAAAACAACATTTCTTAAAACGAATAATCAAAGCAGAGAATTTACGAGAACACAAAATGCAACTATATTACAAAAAAGAAGAACGGTTGCACATTACAACAACATGATTTTTCAAGTTTTCGAAAGAAAAGGCTTCTCTTTTGTCAGTAAGAAGATTTTTTAAAACAAAGAAATATCATTCCACCTCTACAGAAGTGATTGTGGCGTACTTGAAACAAGCTAGTGTTAATGGTTCCATATCGACCGAAACCTTACTATTACCTTCAATAATCTTACATACACTTTTTATTTTTTCAAAATCAGGATTAGTACTTAACACTTTCTCAAACTTAGCACTTACAGCACGTCCTTTTTCACCTGGAACGGTCGATAACGCCTTTACAATGTCATTCACAACTTTTAGTGAGTTCACAAGGGAATCATTCCTTTTTTCTAGCGACGTAATAGCATCCGGTAACATTGAAAAGTGGGTGGATATGAAACTTAACTCGTTCTGAAGAGATGTCTTGGTTAATAGTTCTTTCAATACGCGAATAGATGAGGCTTCATCTGAGTCAAATCGATCCATAATATCAGAGAATGTTCTGAAATTCCTTGCATAGTACATAGCAGCTGATAGCCATGTTCCCCATCTAGTAAGGACTGGTTGCGGAGGCAGTGTGAGGTTCGGAGCAATCTCTTTGAATAGATTAACTCGAGTTGGAACTTTAAGGAAAACTTTTTTTCCATTGGATAGTAGAAGGTCAACATCGGGAAATAGTCCGCGAATTTCTTCAGCCACCCTGTGGAGAATGTGAGCCATACATGTCAGGTGCAGCATCTGAAAAAAAAACTTGCATAGCTCTGGCTGCTTTTTTCATGTAAGGAGCCGCATACGAATAGAAGGACACCCTCGTGTTTTATTCCGTCGGTCCATAGTTTTGTGAGGGCACTGGTGAAGAGCTGTGCAATTGTTGAACTATTTGTCTTTTCAAGTTCTTCTGTAGTTAGCAAATAAATGTTAGGAGGTGCATCAGGCGTCACTGTTCCTACGACAACGTTGGCGACGTATCTCCCGACAGCATCTGTTGTCTCATCTATGCTGATCCAAATTTTCCTGCCGAAGACTTCACTCCGAATTTTTTTAATAACACTGTTGTAACTTATGCCCAAATACGTTTTCCGTAAAGTAGATTCACCAGGAACTGTTTCATTCGTGTATTTCCTCAAAAAAGTCTTCAGCGACTGGTTTTCCAGCTTCCAAAGGGGAATACCGGCGGCTAAGAATGCATCACACAAATCGAGGGAAAACTGCGGCTGCTTATCTGAAATTTCGTTTACCTTATCATGTAAAGTAGAAATCAGACTGGGCTTTCTTTCGCCTTATTTACATGCAGCTGAGGTTTTGTGTTTTGAAGTCGCGAGGTGCTGAGAAATGAAGTACTTCTTCTCGAAATTTACAGATTTTTCATAATATTTGCACAACAACACTTCCATCAGTTGAAAAAGTCTTCACCAAATTCCTTCACAAAATGCTTAACTCTAACGCTACTACTGCAAGCGGTTTTCGGCATTTTAAAATCAGTGTCTCTGAACTAAACTAACTAGACAATTTTGTAGGAAGCGATGTGCACTACACAAATGCTGAACAAAAAATGGGAGAAACTGAAGTGAAAGTAGGAAGATTTTAAGGACATACTATGTACCCCCTGCCACCCACCAGTCTGATGATTTGCAGGGTATCATGTAGATGTAGATTAACGCTAATGAAAGGGAGCCCATTGCCTCCAGGGGAGGTAATGGAAGTGGAACTTCCAGGTATCAAGACGTCTGAGATATGCACTAAAGCGGAGTTTTTTTTAATATGAAACATACAATATAACTCAAAATGAAAAATTGGAAAAAGTATAAAATGGAATAGGCAAAGAAATAAGAAAAGGGATTTTTTTAGCAAAAAATCACGAAAATAGGCAAGTAAGGCAAAAATAGGCAAAATGCCTGATCTTCCGGGCTCTAGTGATTACCAACGAGAAAAAATATTTACTTCAACTCATCGAAAAATTTAATAATAGACGCTAAATTTATAGAGGTGTGAATAAGAGTGTGTTAATCAGGGCATGTTATAGTGGTCGTATTCGTAGATTACAGGAAAATATAAGTTTTACATAAGAAAGATGTTGCCGTGAATGTGAATCCTCCGAAAGCTAATGAACATATCTACGTAATAAATTTGTAGCTATTCCTAATCGCAATGCTCAAGAGTATCGATTCATTAACCAACGCGAATATTAACTTGTTTATATATCTAAGAAATAAACTATCCGAATACAAATTAACGCCAAAGGCAAACAAAAGGCGACAAAGAACACAATTCGAAGCCGATTTCCTTGCTAACGAGCAAAATATCGCTCGGCCTTCAAAACTGTTAGTTTTTTAACGTGCTGGGGACAAACCTTTATTAGCATCGCCAAGAGATAGTCATTCGATTATCAAGCTATCAAGAACACGGTGCTTCGATAAGTAGATGGCTACCAAAGGTTTTTAAAAGCATCTCTACGGCTGGGGTTTCCAACCTGGTGCTCGCGAGTACAGCTGTGCTCTCTGGAAGACTGCCGGTGCTCTGTTGACAGCCTGACTGTGCTCTCTTATACGGTTCTTAATATTCCATTTCTTAGGACCAATTTCATTTTCTCGGTTGGTTGATTTCTTTCTAAACTTATTCAATATCATTAAGAATAAATTTGATTGGTTGGTTTGATTTTATTCATTATCATTCCTATTTTTTTCAGAAGTATAGCGGCGCTCGAATGATATTCTAGGATACAACCTGGTGCTCGTCACATCGAAAAGGTTGAAACAGCTGCTCTACGGAGGTCACACTTGACGGCACTGCCGCATCGAAGCGCTACAGTCGTTCACGAAGGGGTACAGAGGGTCGGGGATTGTGCGAAGGGGAAAGAGGCAGAGAGGCGGGGCAACATGGGGGTGAAAATAACGGTTAAGTTTGTAATAGAAGACGAAGCAACTGTGCAGTCTTTTTCCTCCCCTCTCTCTCTCTTCGTATCTGCGGCAAGGAATGGGCTTATCTGGATTCGAGAGATCCTGTGATCTCGGATCAACGGGCCATTTATTAGTCTGCTGGAAAGGGAGATTTTAATTGAAGATCATCGGCCGCTTCGAGAGGAGGAGGAAAAGAAAGGGACAGCGGACAACGCCACACCAGAGCCCTTCACCGAGTGGCCGAATCCATTGCCGAACCGATCAGCCCGACCGGATTAGGGTCAGGATTTTAAAATTTCGGGTCACCCGAAAAAAGCATAGGGAAAAATTATTTTTGATTGACATGCACACCACCTTGGATTTGGTTTAATTAAACCTCAAATTATTCAATTCACCAATTTTTTCTTTTCATTTTGAACTGTCATATAATATTCGTTTTACGACCAGTCAAATATATCGGTTCCGAATGGACAGTCGGGTTCGGGTCGGTTCGGCCAGGTTCGGGTACAGGGGAAAATATATTTTCGGGTTGGAAAACATTTTGAGTTTCAGGGCACTGTGCCACACTACGGCCTTTTGGCAAGTTATTCGAGTCTCTCGGAGTTTAAGGAGGTAGGATTCGAAGATGTTTTATGCTCCTCATTTGGAACGTTTAGAAAAAGACTAAAAAACGGAAATCGATATTTTGCTGCGCCAAATTTTGAGCTGTTTCCAAGTTTCGTACTCATCTTGCGATCGAAAAAAATCTGTAACATAAATTTACGCAAAAACGTATTTTTTGAAATTTCCGAATAAAATGTCCTTAGAATCCTCTAATTCGTGTAAAAAGTACAGAAATAAAAAGCTACTGCATGGATTCTCAAGAATTAACGGAAATTTCATATACATGTGATTCGGGAGAAAACAATATGAAGAGAAATCCAAATAGATAAAATAATACATATTCGCTTTCTCAATCGAGAGATAAGAAAAATGTCCCAAAGAAAAGTACGGCCGTCGAGAGAATATCTTAATTGCGGTGAAACGGAATAAGATTTGCGACGGTATTATCCCAGGATCAATACTATTATACATGCGACAGAGATTACTATGGAGACATAGGAGGGGGAAAGTGAGTTGTGCAGAGAGGGAGGGAGGTAGAAGTGAGGATGCAGAGAAAGAGGGGAAGGGAGAGGAGAGAGGGAGGAAGGGAGGGAGGCGGAATGGGAGTAGGAAGAAGACGCAACAGGTGAGAAATGAACTGACTCGAATCGCGAGAGAGCCAAGGAGTTATCGATCGATCTTAGATATCGAAGCGATCGATTCCGAGAGTTCGCCGCGATGTTCTCGTGAACCACATGACCTACGAATCGAAATTACCCGTTTAATCGAGACTTGTGTCGCGCTAAATCGACGCTTAGAAATTTAATTTCGATCTAAACTCTAGCGATTCAATGAATCAAACGTCCATTGACCGAAAGGTAAACCTAACCGCTTGACGAACAGGTGACAAGCGCTAAATTACTCGGGCGTCGATAACTTCATCTTTGAGCGATTACGTGTAAGAATGAACAACCAAAATGGCGTAAATTCAAGAAATTTACAAACGCGTGGTCGAAGAATTACTGAATTATCGAAAAAGAATAATTCATTCATCTTTCTCAGAAATTGACCACGAGTTTTATCGAGAAAATTGGATAGCATAAATGTTGCAAAAAAACGCTACATAGCTAAGGATTTTATATTATGTTTCGTTAAGCTTGAGAATCGAAACAGCGAATAGCCCTTGGATGTCTCGGAGTAAAAGCGAAGGACCGAGGACTCAAAATCGGACAACCATTTCAATGGAAGACCCATCAAAACAGTGGAAAACGGCGGCTCTGGAAGACAATCCGAGTGCAACCTCTCAAATATTGTCACCTTCTCTTCTAACCCATCTCTCCCTACACAATCAAGTACTAATTGCCGCGATCATTTTCTACAAATAAATCTCGAGGCAAATCTCATAGAAAATGACTTAAACCGAGCGGAACGAACGAAAGATGCAACAGCCGAAGTGGTCCAAAAAGAATGGAAAGGGAAGGAGCGGGAAATGGGGGAATCAAAGCGAGGAGAGGAATCAAATGGGGCGTAAATATTCATGGAGAGAAGAAATAGTAGTAAGGGTGGAGTAAGAGGGATACAAATGGGGTGGAAAACAGAGGGGGAGGGGGCGTGACCGCTCGCGGCAGATTAAACCGTTATTCCGCAACGAGAGGCATGTCACGAAGGACGGCATCCTCTGTTTCGCGGCACCCAAAGAGCGAACTGAAGGCGCTACTCCACCTCGCTCTCTCGAGTGCATCCGCTTCTCCAAAAATGCCACCATTGGTAGCGGAGGGGTGGAAGAGGGGCCCCACGAGAAAAGCGAACCGTCGCGCACAACCCCATTTACATATCTAAGTTAAACTCGTAATTTCTGTAGGAGTTGTTTTTATCACCTCTTCTTGTAGACAGCAAATCCGTTTTGTAGTAATATCTAAAATATCTTGAAGTTTCACTTGCGCTGAGTTTTCGGTAACTTCAGTCTCGGGATAACATCTATATTTCGCCGTAATAACTGCATTCCATGAAGGGTAAACTTTTACATTATGGTTCTTGGCTTCAGATCTGATTAAAAGATATTGTTGCGTACCTAATTTTGCGTTTATTATTAAAGAAAGCGCCTCCTCAAGTGTGTATGCAATTGGTTTATCGCCCGACCTCCCAGATAACAAATATGCTCTTCTATACTTTTGAGCTCGCTTCGGCGTGGCTGCAGTAACATCGCGTAATACAGAAGCAGCAGATCGCTCACCGCGACCTCGTAATCCTACTTGTGTAGCAAAAGCTAACTCTTCGACACTTTTCTCTTGAAGCAATCGTTTCGCCCTAATTTGTTTCCTTCTAACACCACACTCTTCAAACTTCTTCAGCGACCGAACACGTTTTCGCGATTTACTCGGGCCAGTTTGTGTTTTCTTCAGGAAAAACTAATTCGGTATGTAACCACTGAGAGTTTTGTGTCTGAAAACGTTCCTCGATTCGGTGGCACTTTTTCCAAAGAAGTTCAAGATTTTTTATCAATTTCGTAATTGTTTCTTTCACCAAATGTTCACTGACATCTACTTTTATACGTATATAGTCCGTAAGACGATCACACAACTCCACCCTTTTCAAACTTTTGATTTTTAACCACTCCAAATACAAGTCCAAACGCATTATTGCGCGCAATGTACCTGGAAAAAAGCGAATAAAATTTTAATGTGCGCATATGTGCATTTTATTTTTTTCATATAAGTGACTCAGTATATAAGAAATAAAATAGTATGATACGAGCCCCTGCAAGTACCTGCAAATTTTTAAATCTCAATGTAAAAAAATAAAAAGTAAAAAAGCAAAGCCGTAAAATAAGTGTCTTTTTAGGATGTCTTTTTAGAATTATTTTATACAAATTTACAATATAAAATGTATATAAATATTCAACTAACCTTGCATTATCTCAGCCATCACAAAAATTTCACTATTCTCTTAGAAAACTCGAAAATAGCAACTGTTAACAACAAGCGATAAGCAGCGACTGACGCTTTCGAGTTACGCGCATACATAGTTTGCGCGAGTTTCAAGTTCCACTAATTATTTTCTTTATACCTGTTTACCAACTGTCATTTGTTTTCAAATAGTTTGAAATGTTCTTGACACGGTACTACGTAAGTTCGCTTAAATTTTAACCTTATGATTTTGTATTTAATTCGCGCTACTTTCATTCTCTAAACCACTGTGCGTCGGTGAAAACAGCTCCCGACAGCCGCGGAGAAATGGCCGTCGGCGTAAAAGGCGCGTTTGCACGTGCGACCGTAATACCTCGATTGCTCGCAATTTCTCCGGAAAGCGGCGCTCCTCTCTCTCCCTATCTGCCGACCTCGTAACGTATGGAAAGTAGAGGCGATTACTACGAGAAAGCGATATGTAAGGAGCTCTCTCTCGCTCATCCTCCCAAGACAATGAGACTTTTCCCTCCGTGCTCACGAGCTTGCGAACCGAGAAACTCGACGCCTCTCTCTCTCCCCATCTATCTGGAGCACAGCAGTTTCACTGGCAACTTTTTCTCTCCTCAACTATTCGAACGGTCGAGATTCCACGACAAACTGACCGACAAAAACTCACGTTCGCTTTTTATAAACGAGGATGCCTTCTTCCCGATCACAATTTTGCTTTTATAGCAGCGGAGATAAATTAGATTTCTCGGGAAAATGTCGCGGCAGAATCGATTCAAGCTACGAAAGCAGAGAATTTGTCGCCGAAGCCTTAGAAGAGGGACGACATCCTACTTTGCGAATCTCACTCGTTTTAATTAGATAATGATATCTGTAGGCTATCTGATTTGCGAAATTTCACCTTCAAAAAACCTGGTTGTATCCAACATCCAGGAGCGAGAATCATCGTATGAATGCCATAAATAGAGGCGAAATTCGCAAATCGAGTGTAAACAGCACCGATTTGCTATGGTTCGAAGTAGATCTTTTTCGTGTTCGTATTCGCGCAAGTTAAAATGAATTTCTACATTTTGTGCTTTCGATAAACCGTGCTTTTTCCGTCTCCCCTCGTGACTCAGGTAATAGGCTTGGCCATCGATCGATATAATCATAATCAACGCTAAACGTTTTAGTTTTTACGGCGAGTTCAAACTGTTAAGAACGAACTTGAGTCGGAAACGAAAATCATCGGTCGTGACAGCAGTAGCGACTATTTCTTTGTCTTCATAAATCAAATAGAGTAAAAATCATTTTTAAAATAAAATATTCAAAGGTAGGAGGGGAGAAAACGCGTCAACCGCTTTCCGCACGAACATGTCTCTCCTTCTTTCTCTCGTCACACGACGATACAATCGGGAGCGGCGGCGGTTACAGCGAGAGAGGCAGCAAAGAAAGAATTCACCGACCTCATTTTCTGTCGCTTGCGACGAAAGATTTCCCAGAGTTCTCAGCACAACCGACAACGGAGCGAAAAAAAAGTACAACTGTATGGTTCCGTTTCTCTCGAAAAGGGTTCCGGTCGATAGGTCTCGCGATAGATAATAAACTCGCTATAGTATTTCTAGTGCCTTTAATTATGCCTATGGTGACCTTTTGACCCCTCTCGCCATTTCCATCTCACCACCGATTTGGATTTGGCAAATGATTTCTGTCTCGCGTACCAAGTTAAGTAATGTGAATCATCAGAATTTTTTTTCGCGTGCCACTATTTTACTCCTTCTCTAAGAAACTTCATATTTTATACAGAAAATGCAAGCTTACGCGTGCCAAGTAGAATCATTTGCGTGTCATTTATGGCACACGTTCCACGTATTTCCCATCCCTGATTTACGCCTTGACTCGTTGGACATATGCTTCGGCTATGTCCTAGCTGCAAGCGACTGGCGCATAAGCGCGTACACGCGCTACTCATTTCTTCCACAGCGACCGTCCTATATGCTAGCGACCACGTGAAGAATCATTTGCAGAGATGTCGTCTCACAGTGCACGTCTATATGCTCGCTTTGGAGAATAGCAGTTTCAAATTTAGTTTTTCGAATGATAGGGAAGACAAAACGAGTTGTTTAAGAAACGTAATGAATATTGAGAATTTCATCACCTATACATTGATCTGAGAAGAGATGAAAACAAGTTTACGGAATGTTTAAGAATGAAACCAGGAACATTCGACTATATCTTGGAATCCAACAAAAATGTACGTACTACTTATTCCTAAAGTGACGGCGACCTCCTTCCACTCATTATCCATGACATCTCTGTTGTGGTACCGCTTCCGCCTGCTATCCCAAATAGCACTTCTTTTAAAAACTTCGGAAATCAGTGCATCAGACATCTTTATCAAGCTGTCAACGCGCGACTGAGGTAGCAGCGATCAAACTTCCTTGGAATCCGCTTCTCAGGAAGCGCGTTCGGCGCTACCAGCGCGTGGAAGCACGACCAAAGTCGCTCCCACACCGGACAGTTGCATTGTTTACTTTGTACTTGTATGCCCGAGCGAAGAAGCGCTTGCACGCGCTTGCGTTTAGACGCTCCCACCTAGGACACGGCCTTAGGCGGAACTTAGACGTGTTAACGATTTTCTTTACCGCCAGAAGAAATTCAGGTTTAATTAGCTGAAGAGGCGAGGGAATTTCTGAGTTATAAAATCATACGTATTAATTCCAACGGCATGGGGTCGCTATTTACTCCTCAACCATACTCATCTCTCTCATTCTCTTTCACAACTCATATACACGTCTTCATTTATTAATACTCGATACCTATTAATGATTACCAAGATATCTCGTGACGCCATGCGGAGATGAAACCGTTCCGTGATTTCGGTTATAAAGCAGTTGGTAATAAACCGATCGCAGATTCCGAAAAACTCTTTTATAGAGTCAACGACTGGTGAACTACGGCCGAGGATTGCTGCTTTATATCCAAAACGCAAATCCATTTCCCCACCGTTTTGCGGTTACTGGAATACCTATTTCCTCAAAACTATGGGTTCCATTCTTTAAAACCCGTCGAACGTGTTGTTGAGCGAGAAAATAAGCAAACATTTATAAAACGATTTCTAATATTTTGCAAACTATAGGTTATTTCCTATTACTACAATACGAGAAGTTTTGATTTTGTAACAGCTTATTTAACATAAACCAAAGAACTTTTAAGTTAACTGAAAGATTACCTAATGTCAGAGTGATTGTTAATGATAATTACTATAATTATCGATCTCGCGAGAAAGTAATATTAAAAGTGCAATTAAAAATTAAAATTCGAAAGTTCGACACGCGAATAATGATAAAACTTTTGCGGCGTTTGAACAGATACGTTTATTGAACGACTCCAGCTTTGTGATGATTCTATTTTCGAATGCCTGTTGATCGCAAAGGAATGACTTCATGTTACGCAACGTCATCGTACGAGAGGAATCGATGGTCGTCAGCGGTCTGCCGGAGTGAGACCACGAGCGAATTTCACTCTTATCTCGAGGCATTGAATCAATTTCCGGGACTAGACGGTTAGAACGTTATTAATTAATTGGTGGAAAATTAAACGAATTTATTTAAATTAAAGGTTATCTCAAATAAAAACGTAAACAGGTACAAATATGAAAATCAATCAATGTAAAACCGTAAAACTCCAAACAAGGTTTATTCATTAATTCACTCATGGTGTAAGTCCTTCGAGAAAACCATGCCTGAAGGAGTTATGCTCTCCATTGGATTTAATAAAATATAATTTCGTTAATAATTTTCGGATATTTTGCATTTTTGATTAAATTACGTTGCAAAATGCTAGTTGACATCATTCCTCCGTATAAAACACGAAATTATTTTTTTTAAAAGCGACTATAGTCGGTTCACCAGCTGAAGGCTATTGGCCTACTTAGAGCAAGTAGCCAATCACGAACGTTTCCCCTTCCATCGCCCCTCTCAACTTTCGTGCGGGAGAGCAGATATCGGTGCGCGTTGCCAGCTCTTGCGGATTTTCGCCTTCAGCGGATATACTACGCAATTTCTAATGGCAACGCATCCCGATGTGATCTCTTCGAGGGCAGGAGTGAGACTGGTTTCCTCCCCACTACCTTCCCAAACAAACCGTCTCCTATTGGCTGCTGCTAACTGGCCAAGAGACTTTAGCTGGTGGAACGACTATAATAGTAAAAAAATCTGATGTGGCCAACACATGACTTTCTCCATATTTGGGGTATAGATATTTAAATTATTATGAATAATATTACTAGGCAAAATTATTATTTCCTATCATAAAAGAAGACACGTCCTTGTTGCCGTAAATTACGTATATTTTGAATGATTACAGAATTCACCGCTACATGGTGTTGGCGCTGTATACTGGTATTAAGATAAAGCGAAATATATCCGAAATAGATGGTTCTACGAAAATTAATTTTTAAACAAAACTTGGAAGAAATATTATTCTCTACAACTTTGGTCCTTACGAAGATTACCAATAACGATGTTTTTAAGGAGATATTTAACGGAAACCGAAAAACCGGTTATTTATAAATAACTCCTAAACAATAACTCCTATAGAAAATTGTTTCAAATGAAAGTTGTAGGAAATTACATTCTCTATAACTTTTGTTTAGAATTGTATATACAATAATGATGTTTTAACGAAGAAATATCGCAAAAACCGAATCGGGTTTCGAATAAACCTCGACTTCCGTTTAACCGTTATTGTCCAAAAACTAATCAGTTCTTTGTTCTCATGTAAGAGTGTTAGATATGAAGTTTGGTAACGATATGGTACGTACTTTTTGAGTTAGAGCGCCCACACTAACACACACACACACGCACACACAGACATTATTCCGAAAATAGTCTAAACGTGTTCTAGGGACCTCAAAACATTTATTTCCGTTGAAATCTCGAAGTCGATTTTTTTCATGAATACAATATTTCCCATTACTACGTATGGAGAAAGTAAAAATAGGAAATAGTGGAAGGGAAAAAATAAAAACCAGTTGAAAACTCAAACACTCAACGAACGCCTTGTTTCTGATCGATGTCTAGAGTTGCCATAGCATAGTAAGGAGTGCGTGAGAGAGAATGCGATCGCACCAAGAGTAGGACCGGTTTGACGAGGCACCCTACTGCGGTCCAGCAGCTAAGGCTGCTGGGAACGATTCTTTACCGGCAGATTAAAGAGGTCAAGGTTGACATGACAGACTTGTTGAAGCCACTGCAATTCTCAAGGGGGAGGTAAGAGGAGACAGGAGGTGGATGGGGAAGTGAAATATGGCACGTGGTGGCACGCACTCGGAAGATCACGACGCACTTGCGCCCAGAAAAAATTTCGGTGAGGACGACAGCAGGTAGACCATTTTCGATGACGAATGAGATTAACCAAGTGGGTGTTAAGTCAGATAGCAGCCAATTTGTGAAGGGTGAACCTTTCGGAAGAATAATTATGTTTACGACTGAGGAAGCAGGAAAATGCCATGTTGTAGAGGCAGATGCGTATCCAAGAGGAGGAGGAGGGGGGGGGGCGATCGTCCCACCTCCCCTCTTTGGATATTCTTTAGGGGTATCAAATGGGGAAGCCGAGAGGGTTGTCATGTTGCAGGTTTTCCCCAATAGGCTTCACTGTGTTAATTATCGTACTATCCTATCGTGTACCATGGTTTATTAATGGAAAATAATTTTGACAAGGATTTATTGTAGAAATAAAAAATATCTCCCACCACTCCCATGGAAAAATAGTCGACAATCGCCCCGTGGGAAGTTTCTAGATCCGCCCTCGTGTCGAGGGTAAGAGCGCGAAAATACGAAGGATAGTCATTGTACCACATTCTTATAAATACCTCAATCATCTACGACAGGGGTCCCCAAACTACGGCCCGCGGAGTGATGTAATCCGGCCCACCAACCCAACCCAACCCAAACCCCCCCCCCCCCCCCCATTCGAAATAATTTGTAACGGTGAAACTTCTCGATAACCACCCGCCCTGGCCCGCGTTGTCGTACATAAAGCTTAATGTGGCCCTTCAATAAAAAGTTTGGGGACCCCTGATCTACGAGATAACTTGACAGAATTCATATACGATAAAAACCGCCATGAAGGGAGACCTATTTTCTTTCTCGGAGTAAAAGTTTTTTTCGAATCAGCCTTTTCGAGGATGACAAACAACTTTCCAAGCTCCGAACTTATAGTATGGCCAATATGGCGCTCATACAATTTCCATGAAGGCAAGGCGATCCGATGGCCTTGAAGAGGATTTGACCGGAGGCACATCATCGGAGCCGCGTGATGCACTTCCGTCATGCGGAGGAAATGATTAAATTTGTTCTGCAACCGAAGCAACTATCCTCGACCCAAGGGTTCCTTTCCGACACAATCACGACGCTTAAAAAACTAATATACATATTCTTCGAAATGTTACAACTTTTCACCAGAATCTAAATGAGCAAATTAGTTTAGTTACAGTTTGACGATGAACAAATAATGGAGATGTACTCGACAAAAAGTCTTTCACGGCCTTTACTGAAATGTATAACTCAACGATATAATCGATATCGTATCTCCATCGAATCTAAAGTAAACCAATATATTGAAAGGTTAATCTTTAGGCATGCGAGGCTGAAATGGCACACATGACATAGCTTCGTCTGGAGAGAAGGAGGGATTGATTGACTGATATGGTCTTTATTTAGGGAGAGATTGAAACTAAGAGGGAGAGAGAGAGGGTTGTAAAAGATAATGGCAGCAAGCCTCTAATCCGAAAGATCAAGATATGTCTAACATTTATTCGTATTTCGATTCAGAATCGGAGTAAGAAACAAAGTAATATTTGTTTTCGTAAGAAAACAGCTGACTTCTTTTTATTTAGGCAATCCAGCAACTTCAAGGAGTTTACCCCAGGAGTGTCTAGTCCCATCGAGCCAGGATGAAGAAAATAAAGCAGATGTATACTTAATTGTATATTACAGGTACACTGGTATTGCTGAACTCGTTTAAATCAGCTGCATCTGTCCAATTCAGTCAAATCATTGATGGCGCATGTTCTACTTTGCCCAGTGCTACGATAGAGGACGATAAGTCACATTGTTTCCTAAGTTTACTTTTCACATGAAAATCTACGAGCAAAACATTAAATGATTTGCAAATCCATTTCAATAACAAGAACTTTTTATTTGTGATTTATTTTACACTGAAGTTTTTCGACACTGAAAAATTTACAAACTTTTTAGGAAAAAAAACCTGTATTTGTGATGCTTAAAATCCAAATGATTTCAAAATTTGAAAGGAGGCTGCGCAATCCATAACTCAGTGGTGCACAACTCAAAAGTTGACATGGGCCAAAATCGCCCTTGATTAGACCTAAGCGGGCCGCAATATAAAATTTTTGACTATAATAAAAATTTAAATACTCTATTGTGGATTTAATAATTACCCAAACAAATTTAACTTACAATTTTTATGTGACGACATAGAAGAGACAAACAAATATAATTTACGCACAATTTTTAATTGCAAATTTGATATTCTATCTACATCTACACGATACCCTGCAAATCACGAGGGCAGGGGTTGCAGCACACCAAAACCTACTTAATAACGTCCCTCGTGGGAATCACTCTCCTGTTATGATCCCGTATGGTCCTTGGGAAAAAAGAGCTCTGATATCGCTCGGTCCTACAGTCGATCTCTCGTATTTTATTCTCGTGATCGTGCCTGCCCATGTACGTAGGTGCCTCTAATATTCCTGAGACCTCCTCTAAGAGAACATCCGACCTAAATTTCCCCAGAAGCCTTAACCTGGCGCTAATTCTGCGATCCTCTAGCGATATCCAATTCAACTCCTTCAAGAGTGATGTGACGCTTAATTTTTGCTCATATTTTTGCTTTACGAATCTGGCTGCTCTGCGTTGGATTCCTTCTAACTCAAATACTTAAAAGTCACAGAGGAATAGAGGTCAATGATACGGCAACAATACAGAGAGGCGCGGTCAAGAGCTAGAGTAACAATGCGAGAAGCATTTAATGATTACAAAAAGAAAGTTATGCATAATAATTTGAAAGAAAATCCGATAGCATTTTGGTCGTACTTTAGGGAGGTTCATGGTTGAGGTCCCACCATAGCGTCATTGAGAACGGAGGCAGGTGATGTAGTACATGACAGCGCGGAAAAAGCGAACTTGTTAAATGAACACTTTCAGAAAGCTTTTACTTCGGTGAGCAACAAATTTGAGGAACCAGCTTTGAATGATGAGGGAAATTCGATGGAAGATTTGATATTCTCGGAAACAGGTATCGCGCACCAGCTAGAGTCGATTAAGTAAAATAAGTCTCCCGGGCCGGAGGGCATACCCACGCGTGTGTTGAAAGAGCTAGCCTCGGTAATCGCACCTTACTTGAAAATAATATTCGGAAAATCCGTTGCACATGGTACCGTTCCAAAAGACTGGAAGCTAGCATACGTAACGCCCACCCACAAATGCGGTGATAAAGAGAACCCCGAAAATTATAGACCGATTTCCTTGACGTCATTATTGTGTAAGATTCTAGAACATATAATCGTTAGCTCTGTTCTGCGTTATTTAGATGGTCGTACTTCGCTAAGCAAAAACCAACACGGGTTTCGGAAAGGTAGGTCATGCGAAACGCAGCTCGCCCTGTTCGTAAACGATTTGTTACAATGCGGAGAGAAAAACACTCAGGTTGATGCGATTTTCATTGATTTTAAAAAAGCGTTTGACAAAGTACCCCATAATAAATTAATACGAAAACTAGGAAAGTACGGCATAAACCCTAATATCGTGAGTTGGGTAAAAGACTTCCTCTCAGACAGAAAAAAGATAGTAGTTATTGATGGGAAATCTTGATACCCGGTAAAAGTCGCATCAGGTGATCCACAGGGAAGTGTCATCCGCCCACTACTATTCCTGATATATATAAACGATATCTGCTCGGTAGTTCGCTGCAAAATAAGACTTTTAGCAGATGACACCGTTTTATATAAGGAGATAACGAGTCAGGATGACCAAAAATCGCTCCAGGAAGATTTAAACGCCCTTTCAGCATGGTGTCAACATTGGAAAATCGAAGTTAATCACAGCAAATGTTCCCTATTAAGTTTCTGGAAGAGTAAGAACAATGAATTAGACTCGGAATACAGAATTCATAGATTCAATATCCAATCTGCAGAGTACGTTAAATATTTAGGAGTCACCATTTGTCGTGATCTATCATGGAATATGCATATTCGAAGGATCGTAGGCTCAGCTAATAAGAAATTGGGCTTCGTACGCAGAATAGTAAGAAGTAGCACAGAACAGGTACGAGAAAAGTGTTATTTATCATTGGTCAGATCTCAGGTCGAATACGCTTCCAGCATATGGGATCCGTACGAAAAGGGACAGATACTTGAGTTAGAAGGAATCCAACGCAGAGCAGCCAGATTCTTTAAGCAAAAATATGAGCAAAAATTAAGTGTCACATCACTCTTGGAGTTGATATTGGATAGCGCTAGAGGACCACAGAATTAGTGCTAGGTTAAGGCTTCTGGAGAAATTTAGGTCGGAAGTTCTCTTAGAGGAGGTCTCAGGAATATTAGAGGCACCTACAAACATGAGCAAGCATGATCACGAGGATAAAATACGAGAGATCGACTATAGGACTGAGCGATATCAGGGCTCGCTTTTCCCAAGGACCATACGGGATCATAAAAGGAGAGTGATTCCCACGAGGGACGTTATTAGGTGGGTTTTGGTGTGCTGCACCCCCTGCCACCCACCAGTGTGGTGATTTGCAGCGTATCATGTAGATGTAGATGATCGCTTATTCCTTCCTCTATGGAAAGCTTGTTCATACGCTCGGGGTAGTTCGTTATGAGTAAATCTAATATATTGTTCGATCTAGTGGGACATCTTACTAGCTGACACAACGAGTGTTTAACGAAGGTTTCTATAAGTGCTTCGCATGATTCACGCTCTCTACCACCGGGATCAAAGCAATTATGATTCCAGTCTATTGAAGGTAAGTTGAAGTCTCCTCCTATTATAATGGCCCTCTCTTTATTTTTCGATATTAGCGTTGCTACTTGTTTCTCGAGATTATGAATAATTTCTAAACTTGCATTGGGAGGCCTATAAAATGCGCATATATTTGCTGTAGTGTAATCGCTTCCTCTAACTCCACACCAAACACTTTCTATTTCGGCGTCATTAATCGGTAGTGGAAAACTTTCGTATGCCCTGCTGACTGCTATAAACACTCCACCTCCCGTTCGGAAACTACGATCCTTTCTAAAAGTTCTATAGTCTTGAGGGAATACCTCCTGACTTGCAATCTCGTCAGTGAGCCAACTCTCTGTACCGATCACGACATCGGCTTCTAGACTGCGAATAATATGCTTAAAATCGGCAATTTTCTTACGGATGCTGCGGCAGTTCAATACGACGACATTTAATTTCTCTCTATCGCTTCTCAGATAAACCTCAGCCTTACCATTCGTAATCGTTCTAGGAATACATGCGTTCTTCATACTATTATTCCGCCAATTGGATGATATGGCATTTTCTTTCTGATCGCGTTTTATTTCACCATTTTTATCGAAATCCCAAACTTTAACACTATTGACATCACGGATTAAAGGAGTAATCAGCTGACTAACTCCCTGCTTCGAGCGAGCCATACAAAATATGTCGGCGGGCCGCATTTGGCCCGCGGGCCGTATGTTGTGCACCCTTGCCAGAACTCGATTGAGATTGTTAAGGAGATGGGAATAAGTGGGAAAAATAAATTTACTTATTATAATACTAATTCTGAAAACATTAAGCACTACTATAATTATTATAGCAGTGCTTAATGTTTTCAGTATTAGTTCGGTGTGACAATTTCTACGTAAATTGATATGCATGAGATAAATGGGCAATTGAAATTCATGCATAGTTTTCATCTTCTTACCTATGCAATCCCTGAAACAAATTATGTATTCATTCATTAAATTCGTCAAGAACAAACATATCTGTTACATAGGGTCTCCCCATAATTTTTGGTTGATTTGAACTAAAATTCCACCTCCTCATGCTCAGATAAGCCCTCAATTGTTGTGGAACTGATTATTATCACTTAAATAATCTAATTATGAAAGATTAACGTAGGTAGCATTTATAGATAACTAGCCGAAACACCCGGTGTTGTCCGGGGAAATTTGGTTCAAATCAGATCGGACTTCTAGATGATACATGGTATTTCAGAATTCAATCAGCCGCCGTTTTAAATAAAACGGGCAGAGAGAAACAAAAACCACGTATGAATTATTCCTGGGAGCCCTCCACAGTCGTACCGAATTTGATTCAAATCAATAGTAGGACTCGGGAAAATGCGTGGAGTTTAATGTTTTAATCGGCCGCCATTTTGAATCAAACGGACAGACGGACACTAAAACCCCGAGTTGACCTTCCCCTTCAAGCAGCCCCCTACAATCATGCCACATTTGATCGGAATCGGTTGAGAAATGTGAGTGTGCATAAAGGAAGAGATTGACAATTGGCCGCCATTTTGAATCAAGCGGACAGACGGAAACTAAAACCCCACGTTTACCTTCTCCTTGTTGCCCCCAACTATCCTGGCAAATTTGGTTGAAATCGGTTGATTGTGGGCGTGCATAAAGGAGCAGACAGAAAATGGGCCGTCATTTTGAAACGAACATACAGACGGACATTAAAACCACGCATTAACCTTCCCCTTGGTGTCCTCTATAATGGTGTCAAATTTGGTTGGAACGGTTGAGAAATGTGGGCGTGCATATAGGAACAGACAGACACAGAAAGAGAGTCAGACTTAGTAAATTATAGTGGTGGAGGTGAGTCAATTCAATCGATAACTATGTTGGTCCCCGAAGAAACCTTGAGTTTTTCGAAAGTAATCCAATAATTATTTCGACTAACCGTCTAGCAATGTCGTGGGGTGGCAGCTTGATATAATGACCGAATTTCCTCCTCGTATAAGGTCTCATCGAATTCACATTCGATGGAAACGCCCAATCGGCTACTAACACGAGGAGTTTCATTCTGTGTGCCAAAATCTTCAAGGTTTACAGGAATATTCAAATTTCCTTTAATGAAAGCTTTAGAGAAATTAGCTTTCACACAAAACTAACGTTACTTTTTTTGTCATATATGCTCCTGCTTCCATGATGATGAACTGGCAGTCGACATCTGCACGACCGAATAGATCCGTTGCTGGGAACCTTTGCAATTGCAGAATAGAGATCATCCTTCATTACGGCGTTTTAAACTGCCGCGCTTGACGTCAAGACTGTGTGTACAGTTTGAAGAGTTCGTAACACACACATCAGGAATTTTCACGTTAACATTATGCAATCAAACACGCCCAATGGCCCTTCTTTTCCACAAGATTTTGCGACTTTCAGCTTTTACCTATAAAGTAACACCCCCCGATCACAACTCGAAGCTACAAGAAGGACAAAGATTAACTTCCTGTGCGATCAAATAAGACGCGAGGGGACTGGATGCTTTCGATGTAAACTCACCCTTATATAAAACTCGTTCGAGTTGAAAACGAACACGGTCCCGCGCAATATATAAATTTCTCCGCCCGACAAATGAAAAGTGGAGAAAAATTAGCGATAATTATACTATCATAAAACAAGGATAATTTTTGTTCCAAATCGGTCTGGTCTGGTCACCGAGCAAGGATGAATCTGCAACAAAGAAACGACGCGTTTCATTCATTTCACCATCTGCAGCATTGTCCCGCGGATTGACTGTGGCTCTGAGGTTTGGAGTAGGGTGGAGGGGCTAAACCGAAGGTTATGGTCTTTCTGTAGGGACATGGGGGTGGATTTCGTTGACCTTCGTCCGATTCTCGGATCGTGTGGGGCACCCCTACATGGCTCGGGGGTTCATTACACGCCGGAGGCATCCCAGAGAGTAGCGCGTAGGATCCTTGAGCATAGTAGGGCTTTTTTAGGCTAGAGAGCAGGGTAGAGTGTAGGCGTCTTAGGGGAATAGGTGTAATTGAGAGGGTAATAGAAAACAATATTACGAGAAATCCGGCGGATACCGCAAATAAATTAGAGTTACCGAGCGATGAAGGCGCTGACATCCGTGATGTCAATAGTGTTAACGTTTGGGATTTCGATAAAAATGGTGAAATAAAACGCGATCAGAAAGAAAATGCTATATCATCCAATTGGCGGAATAATAGTATGAAGAACGCATGTATTCCTAGAACGATTACGAATGGTAAGGCTGAGGTTTATCTGAGAAGCGATAGAGAGAAATTAAATGTCGTCGTATTGAACTGCCGCAGCATCCGTAAGAAAATTGCCGATTTTAAGCATATTATTCGCAGTCTAGAAGCCGATGTCGTGATCGGTACAGAGAGTTGGCTCACTGACGAGATTGCAAGTCAGGAGGTATTCCCTCAAGACTAGAATTTTTAGAAAGGACCGTAGTATCCGGACGGGAGGTGGAGTGTTTATAGCAGTCAGCAAGGCATACGAAAGTTTTCCACTACCGATTAATGACGCCGAAATAGAAAGTGTTTGGTGTGGAGTTAGAGGAAGCGATTACACTACAGCAAATATATGCGCATTTTATAGGCCTCCCAATGCAAGTTTAGAAATTATTCATAATCTCGAGAAACAAGTAGCAACGCTAATATCGAAAAATAAAGAGAGGGCCATTATAATAGGAGGAGATTTCATCTTACCTTCAATAGACTGGAATCATAATTGCTTTGATCCCGGTGGTAGAGAGCGTGAATCATGCGAAGCACTTATAGAAACCTTCTTTAAACACTCGTTGTGTCAGCTAGTAAGATGCCCCACGAGATCGAACAATATATTAGATTTACTCGTAACGAACTACCCCGAGCGTATGAACAAGCTTTCCATAGAGGAAGGAATAAGCGATCATAATGCTGTGTAAGTAGAATTTAAGCTAAAAGTGGAGAAACAGGTTAAGGCTAGAAGACGCGTATATATGTACGCCAAAGGCGATTTCTCGAAATTTAGGTCTTTTTTACAGACACATTTCCCTTATTTCTGCGGGGCATCTATCGACGCTAGTACAGAGGAATTATGGTGCGTGTTCAGGGATATGATGCGAGAGGGTACGGATAATTTCATTCCACATAAACTTAAACGTGATGGTGCGGAACCAGATAGTACAACCAGCAAGTTAGATGCGCTCTTAGACGGCAAAGAAAACTTCACGCTCGCTTAAATACCAATTCTTCAAAAGTCACAGAGGAACAGAGGTCAATGATACGGCAACAATACAGAGAGGCGCGGTCAAGAGCTAGAGTAACAATGCGAGAAGCATTTAATGATTACAAAAAGAAAGTTCTGCATAGTAATTTGAAAGAAAATCCTAAAGCATTTAGGTCGTACGTTAGAGAGAGGTTCAAGGTAGAGGCCCCACCATAGCGTCATTGTGAACGGAGGCAGGTGATGTAGTACATGACAGCGTGGAAAAAGCGAACTTGTTAAATGAACACTTTCAGAAAGCGTTTACTTCAATGAGCAACGAATTTGAGGAACCAGCTTTGAATGAGGAGGGAAATTCGATGGAAGATTTGATATTCTCGGAAACAGGTATCGCGCACCAGCTAGAGTCGATTAAGTAAAATAAGTCTCCCGGGCCGGAGGGCATACCCGCGCGAGTTGAAAGAGCCTCGGTAATCGCACCTTACTTGAAAATAATATTCGAAAATCCGTTGCACATGGTACCGTTCCAAAAGACTGGAAGCTAGCATACGTAACGCCCACCCACAAAAGCGGTGATTAAGAGAACCCCGAAAATTATAGACCGATTTCCTTGACGTCATTATTGTGTAAGATTCTAGAACATATAATCGTTAGCTCTGTTCTGCGTTATTTAGATGGTCGTACTTCGCTAAGCAAAAACCAACACGGGTTTCGGAAAGGTAGGTCATGCGAAACGCAGCTCGCCCTGTTCGTAAACGATTTGTTACAATGCGGAGAGAAAAACACTCAGGTTGATGCGATTTTCATTGATTTTAAAAAAGCGTTTGACAAAGTACCCCATAATAAATTAATAGGAAAACTAGGAAAGTACGGCATAAACCCTAATATAGTGAGTTGGGTAAAAGACTTCCTCTCAGACAGAAAACAGATAGTAGTTATTGATGGGAAATCTTGATACCCGGTAAAAGTCGCATCAGGTGTTCCACAGGGAAGCGTCATGGCCCACTACTATTCCTGATATATATAAACGATATCTGCTCGGTAGTTCGCTGCAAAATAAGACTTTGAGCAGATGACACCGTTTTATATAAGGAGATAACGAGTCAGGATGACCCAAAATCGCTCCAGGAAGATATAAACGCCCTTTCAGCATGGTGTCAAGATTGGAAAATCGAAGTTAATCACAGCAAATGTTCCCTATTGAGTTTCTGGAAGAGTAAGAACAATGATTTAGACTCGGAGTACAGAATTCATAGATTCAATATCCAATCTGCAGAGTACGTTAAATATTTAGGAGTCACCATTTGTCGTGATCTATCATGGAATATGCATATTCGAAGGATCGTAGGCTCAGCTAATAAGAAATTGGGCTTCGTAATATCCATACGCGCCCATGACCCACATGTCGCCGCGGTGGAACACCGCGTCACATCCGGTCGACACCCATGGGAGAGACGAGTCCTTTTAAAACCTTTTCGATGCCTCCTCTCTCTCTCTCTGTAGGTCTGTCTGTTCACCGCTGCTCTTACGAGGAGAGAGCTCTCCCCCTCTCTCACCGAAATAAAGACACCCTTTCCTTTCCTCCATCACACCGAGATTTCCTTACACAATCGAGGAGTGATCTCAACGGTAGGAAGTTATTCGCGACGCAGATTTCTAACCATTCCTCGAATGCGAATCCGAAAAATTAAGTGGCTACTTAGAGATCTATTTGTTCGTTAGAGACGACCATTTCACATAGCAAAGGAAAAATCGATCGCGTGGACAAAATACTCTCGTGTTTGCCGCGCCTAAATATAAGAGGTAAATTTAGTATTTTAAGGGATAAATGCTGGTATAGGCATCCATCCAGCCCTAACAATTCTTCGATTTGTCAAACCATTTTAAAATTAAGACAGCATATACATTATGGCAGGTTACAAGACATTATACGATAATTATCATAATATTTTAACTCGGGCTTAAACATAAGATTGCGTCGCATTTACGAGGTTCCTCCTCTAGACAAACACGTTACACTGCTCTTGTGTCATCTTTAACTTTCAGAAAATATGCTCGTAGTAAAAAGACTCCTGCTGCGCCTTTCTCATTAATTTTCTTCAGCTACGAACAAAACAGATCGTTCGAGCCACATAGCGGTGCACCCAAGCGTTAAATATATCCTCAAAGTTCGTATTCTTCGTTGTTTACAAATGCCCAAGTTATTCGGAAAGTGAGAACTGTTCGAGAATCGTTTCCGGTGGCCGTTTCGCCGCTTCCCTTAGGGCAGGGGTGCGCAAGCTTCTCCTATTCGCAACCCCTAAATTTAGATGACAATTACACGCGACCCTCGTTGTCAGATAACATGAAATTGTAGTTTTAATTTCGCGTAAATCAATATTGTTGTTCAAAATAAAATCGGACAGATATGAAAACATTTCAAAATCATCTCGTGTAATTTCATTTTCCATAAAGCCATTTAAAAAAAAAATCTGATGTGGCCAACACATGACTTCCTCCATATTTGGGGTATAGATATTAAAATTATTATGAATAGCATAATAAAACAAAATTATTATTTCCTATCGTAAAAGAATACAGTCGTCCTTATCGCCGTAAATTAGGTATATTTTGAATATGTTCACAGAAATCACCGCTACATGGTGGTGGCGCTGTATACTGGAAATAACGAAAAAGCTAAATATCTCCGAAATGGATGGTTCTACGAAAATTTGTTTCAAACAAAACTTGGAAGAAATGTTATTCTCTACAACTTTAGTCCTCACTAAGATTACCAATAACGGTGTTTTTAAGGAGATATTTGTGATACGTTGTACACTTTCCTAACTTGTTTACTTTCTCCATACGAAGTAATGGGAAAGTATTGTGATCATGAAAAAAATCTACTTCGAGATTGCAACGGAATTACACGTTTTGAGGTCCCTAGAACACGTTTAGACTATTTACGGAATGATGTCTGTGTGTGTGCGTGTGTGTGTGCGCGTGTGTGTGCGTGTATGTGATTGTGGGCGCTCTAACTCAAAAAGTACTTGCCATATCGTTACCAAACTTCATATATAACACTTTAGCATGAGCACAGAGAACTGATTAGTTTTTGGACAATAACGATTAACCGGAAGTCGTGGTTTACTCGAAACCCGATTCGGTTTTTGCGATATTTCTCCGTTAAAACATCATTGGTAATCTCCGTGAGGACCAAAGTTGTAGAGAATAATATTTCTTCCAAGTTTTGTTTGAAACAAATTTTCGTAGAACCATCGATTTCGGAGATATTCAACTTTTTTCGTAATATCGTTTACAGCGCCACCACCATGTAGCGGTGAATTCTGTAAACATAATCAAAATATAATTTACGGCAATAAGGACGACTGTATTCTTTTACGATACGAAATAATAATTTTGCCTCATTACGTCATTCATTATAATTTAAATATCTATACCCCAAATATGGAGAAAGTCATGTGTTGGCCACATCAGATTTTTTGTCTAAGAAATGTTGAGATAGTTTGTAATTGTGATCCAGAAGAAATATCCTTACAAGCGATTTCATTACACAGCATCGTAAACAATCTACTATTCAAAGCTTTCACTTTAATAAAATTCACCACATTTACAGCTTCCTGCAGTACTTCATTTAAAGTTGGCTCTAGTGATTTTGCAGCTAAGGATTCTCTATGTATAATGCAGTGGTGAAAAGCTATATGTGGAGCAATCTCTTTAACTTTAGCCTTAAATCCAGTGTTTTTGCCAAGTAATGCATTTGCACCATCTGTACAAATTGCTACACAATTAGACCATAAAAGGGCGTTAATTGGAAAAACTTATTTACGACATTGAAAATTTCCTCACCAGTCGTTCTTCCTTTCAAAGGTTCGCAGAATAAAAAGTCTTATAAAATATCACCATCGTAACAGTATCTCACATAAACAAGAAGCTGAGCAAGTTTAGCAACATCAGTTGATTCGTCCAACTGAATTGCGAAATATGAGGAATCTTTCAATCTGTTTAACAGTAATAATTTTACATTAACTGCGAGTACTGTAATACGCCGGGAAACAGTATCTCTTGACAAAGGAAAGCATTTTAAATCGTTATCCATGTCGATAATATGGGTATTTTACACGATATGAATATAACGATAAACACGGAGATGAAAATAAAGAACTCAGGTCTGACGGAACGGCCAAAACAGACCAGAAAAGAGACACTTAATTGGCCTGAGGGGGGAGGGGGCGTATGGCGCTGCCATGGTTGATGTGTGCTCAACTAAAAACAACTGAAATACGGGAGTGCATGAGCCTCACTCACACTTCACTGTCCGTGTATTTAAACAAGAATGTTCCGTCCATGAAACAGATTAACAAGTTTCAATAACAAGTAAAATAACAGAAATCGTAGGCGGAAAATAAGATCGGAAGGCTTATCCCGATTGTTCAACTACAATGTATTTATTGGATCATATCGCGTGACATTATAGGAACTACTGTATAACGCGATATGATAAAGTACTATGTTTGGGTCTAATTTCTTTTAAAAACTCCTTAATTGGCGACCCTCCCTCGCGACCCCTGGAACTTCTTCCGCGACCCTCGGGTTGCGCACCTCTGCCTTACGGCACGGGCGGGAAACGCACGAAAGCTGTGCGCACGATGAATTGGCTTGATACGGACGCGACAACCGGTTGCATTTTAATAAATGAATTCAATTTTCCGGATGATGAGTATGAGAAACTGCTAAGTCTCTGTAAAGTGCATAGGAAATTGTGAGGAACTGGTCGGTATGAGGTAAGGCCAAATAACTCGGAATTAATAATCTCAGACAATATACCAATTAATGAAAACCGGCATGAAGAACGATGAACACCCTTCGTGTCCCAACTAGGGGCAATTTCTTCTTACTCGATCGTAATTATTTCTAAAAAAAAAGACTCCTGGAAAATGACTGGCGTATGATGAAAAATATTGGAATAAATGGTTCATTTCGAATCACAGCAATCGTGTGTGTCCGCTGCGATTTCTGCCTCGATCTCGAAGTTTTCTCGAATCCTATTTCTCCGGCACTATAACCTTAACCGACGCATTTGTATTTTGTCGCTGGCGATTAAAATTACAGTTCCTGAGATCAAATTCGCGTCTATTGCCGAAAACAAATGAGATGACTAAATGGCAGCTCAAAATATTATTACTTGATACAAAGTTTAGCTATTTTTTATAACATATTCCGCTTTACGAGAAGGTTTAATTTAATTTATTCATTCTCCACATTTATTACATAGGAAATGGAAGATATACGCACGGACGAGAAGTGATACCAATAATTTACACCAACGTTATTATGTATCTGTCATATATTCCCTTAATTATTTATTAATGTAATTAAACAAATAGATGCGACAATACAATACGCCCTACTTGGGTGCATGAAGTCAAATAATGAGGTACTTTCACATATTTAAAAAAAATATCTTCCGAAGGAATTTTTTCACTCTTATTACGAATCTGAAATCAGAATTGTTATACGATTATTATTACTTTTTGAGAAAAAATGTCAAAGTTAAACATTTATATTGAACTACGGAAAGCGATATAGTAATCGAAAGTCGATAGCTCGTGACGTCACTAGCCGATAGACAGCAGCGGAAGCGGAAGTCCCCCCTGCCAAACGCTTCTGGCGGCTTGCAGGGTATTAATGTAAATGCAAATGAATAATGTAAATGTGTGTACATTACGAAGGTTGGAGTCGCCCGAGAATGTTGCGAGGTGATGGAATTTAAAAAAATGATTTCGAAGAACGTTTTCTAGATTTTAAACAACTTGGGCCCAATGTGGCATTTTTTCCATTCCCATTCGACGGAATTGAGACTGAAGAAATTTCTATTAAAATATGAGATATGTTCAACATGGACGTAACATAAGAAATGTGGAAACAGGTGAAAAAATCTGCTATGACCACCGGGAATCGAACCTTTCTGAAACGAGAGAATTAGTCTGATGGGGTAGTTCTGTGGTAGAATATCAGCCTGGCAAGTGGAAGACCAGGGTTCGAAATTTTTTTCACCTGTTTCCACATTTCCCATCAATACAGATTATGCCTGTCGCATAAGGATCTTCGGATCATTCATTCCATCAATTTATAACATGGACGCAACAGAACTGGAAAATTAAATAATGGTGTTCCACAGTGATATAGAATTGTAAGCAAGATACAACGATTCAAATTTTGGGAAACTTGTTTCATCTGCAAAATTTACAAATATAAAAAACTTGCATTTATTTTGAAAGCGTATTTTCCTTCCAATTATGTATGTGAATCAATATATTTAATACGAATCTAATTAAATCGAAAACCAGAAATGCACTCACCAACGAGCATCTTGAAGAGTGTTTACGCCTCCCGGTTCCGAATAATAAGCCCAATTTTGGCACGTAAATAGAAAAGGCTGAATGTGCCAAAACAAAAATTTTTCAGTATTGATAAAAAACTGCTAAATGAGTGAAATAATAGAAAATATAAAATTTAAAAAGCATATTATCGTTGATTGTACATATTTAACTAACAATAAGTTTGAAAAATTTTTGTCGCAAGTATATCACAGATAAAGGATATAATGGAAAATGTTGAAAGTACCTTTTTTATGCACAGTGATGGAAGTACCTTGCGTTATTTTCTGGAAATTGATGAAAGTGCCAGGAATGTGAAATGGTGTATTAAAACACAAGATTGGTAAATTTACATGTATTAAAACATTGCACAAGCATGATATAAAAGCAATACAAAATCAGTACTTCAAAGAATAAAACAACCCATTAACTTTCGGTTAGTGTCCTCTACTTCACACAATATCATCATAATTTTCGGATATTTCTTGGTCTTTCTTCTTTTCGAAGGTTTTCAAAAACTTCTCTATGTTCTGGCTGCAGAAATTCAAACATGGCATACAGGTCCTTTTTCTTTTCTTCACTTATTTCCTTGTTGTTTGTAATAAAGGAAGTTCATGAATTTCAGGCAAGTCCTTCAAATTTTTGTTATTTTTTAACACGTTTACACGGTTCCACAGTAGATTTAGACCGAAGTTAACAGAAATCTTGACTAAGTGTGATTTTTTTATGAAACTCGAATATGTGAGGCCTTGCTTATATTTAAGGAGTTGGTTTTGATGAAGTTACTTGCCAAAGATGAAAATTCTACAAAGTCCTGTTTTTCCATACTGATGACCTCGAAAGAGTTATTAACCCTTGCAGTTTCCACAACATATTTTAAATATTCTGGATCCATTTCCTTGCACTTTCTTCGTCGTTTTTCTATAAGACCAAAATCACGATCACATGACATGTAACTATGTCCACTTACCAAGTACTTAAGTTCAATCGACTTAAAGAGTCCTTCAGAAACCAACCAAATAACAGCCATCAATAACATCTTGTTTTTATTTTGGGCGGCACAGCTATCACACCAAAGGATGTCTTTTCTTTTGAATAGCACCTGAAGTCATAACCTTAAAAAAGCAAGAAGCAGTTTCATTCCCACCTCTTCCTGCTGTTAATTCATGCCACATACATATAAAACTTTTACTGTTGTCTTCAACGTGAATACAAAGATTATATGTAGACAGTTGTCGCGAATAGAACATGGTGCTATGGGTTAATGTGGGAACGTACATTACCTGCTGCAAGTCCATACACACCGTAGGTTTGTTGCTTCCTGGATGTTGAGATTCATTTATGTCACTTTTCATGATGATTTGGGCCTTTTCACGCTTCTTTAGATGGAACTCCTTCTCTCGTTCTGCATCTTTTTTCTCTTCTCTGGATGTTGCTGTTGAAATTAAAACTGCAGTCTGTCACACTTTTTACACGAGTCCACCACCGGATGTCCAAGCTTTAACTTTGGAAAGTCTTTTTCAAACACATTACCATAGTACTTGTACGAGATGAAGCTATTTGGGTACTTCTTTTTAAATTCCAAAAACATTCGGTAAATATTCCGGTCAGGACTTAAATATTCACTACTACTTTTCTTTCTGCCATAATGGCTTTCGTGGAGTGGGAAGGAGTTAACACGTGCTCTCACAATATTCCTGTCATCATCACTGAATTTCTTTTTATGTTTATTTGAACCCTCACTTTTCCCTCTTAAATCTCCGTAAGCAAGACAACCCTTTTTCTTTTTTCTTGAAGTGTTTGGAGTTTTCTTGAAGTAAGACCAAATATTTCCTTAAATGTTTTGCTACAAACCTGCAATAAAATATATATGAAAAGTCCAACGTCCACTTCAAATATCTTGAAGAGTCCACTCTCGCACTCTTGCGACAGTAGACTCTTCAAAAAACAAAAGGCCAGAACATTTTAATTGTTGTCAACAAAGTAACACACACCAGAAAACCATTTTTACGGCTTTGGAGTTTTGTTAATTAAAGATACAAACCTGCACATTATTGCCTTCTCGATTAGGAACAAGATAGGTAATAGTAGCTTGTCGTCTGCTCTCTGAAGGATCATCATAGGTGCCATGTCTTCTTCGACTAATATTTACTATGTGAAACCTGTTTAGAAGGTAGGTAGGTTCCTTGCTGTTCTTCGGAAAGTTTATACAGTTCCAGAAAAAGGTATTCCTTTTGTTCAGGAGAAAGATCCTTGCACGCATTTCTACATTTGCAATACACTTGCAGGTGGGAGTTTTCTACCTAAGACCGGCTTCCCACTCGATGTTGTATAAGGCATGCCTTTTTGCCTGGCATTTCTTCTACGCTCTGTCTGGACCTTCTTTGTTATCTTAACATTTTCACTCATATTTTATAAGTAATACAAGGAAACTCAACACTCAAATAACGCACTTTACGTTCAAACAAAGAAACAGCAACTAAACACGACACAAACAATAATAAATCTATCGCTCACGGAGTGCAAGATGCCTAAACTCAGAGCAGACTGACAGATGTCCAAAATGGTTGCTTGAGCTTAGCGGCACTTACATCGTTTTCCACAATACCACCGCTGGTGCTTCCAGCTTTTGCGACATCTATTGGAGGTTATAGCAACTAAATGAAATTCATTTGGTACATCAAAAAAGTAAAATTTTATTTTCATGGCACTTTCAGCCTTTTCCATTTACATGTCACAATTACCGATCACTGGTTGAAATGCGCCCATAATCGTTTAAATAAAGAATAAATTAAAAGAAATTCATCAATTATTTATATTGACGATTTTCATAAATGGTGTATAACAAATGTTTTCTTTACGGTTAATTTTTTCTTAACTTATAGTTACAATAGCTTATTTACATGTTTAAAAAATGTAGTAGCCCGCAAGACAATTTACAGAATGAAAGTAGCCCCTAACATAAAATGATTGGGCATCTCTTCTATAGAGGTAATACGCCGAAAACGTCTAGCCAGACTCTTTCCAAACATCTGGAAGCTGGCAAAGATATCCGAAGGAGTGCCGTCCTCGAGGAGTGCGGTCTATAATTAGCTCCTAAGGGAATATGGTTGAGGGGAAGAAGAAAAAGGGACACGGCCGGGAGTGTGGGGGCGGTGGAGAGAGACGCGTGCGTGCGTGCGTCGAAGGGAATGTGACGGGCGCGATCACGCGTCCTCCCGTGGCTGTCGAGTTGCACGGAGACGCGCGGAAGAGAGGGAGGGGTAAACGGTGACCTTTGACTCTATACGGGAAGAGCTTGCCGGGAGGACGCGGAGAGGCTTCACCGATTACGCATTTCAAGGAAGGATAAATGTTTCCACGAAAAATAAGAATGCAAAAGTAGAGCGAACTACTAGTAAGGAATAGATAAAATGAAACGACGGATAAGACACTAAACCGAGAACCAGATTTCATTCCGGATACCGCAAACACAGAGAAAAAGAGAAAATAAAACATTCCTCTCTTTTGGGTGCAGCAACATAATCACTAAATGCCGAAGAACATCTCTAACAAAACCGATTAAATTATAGAGGGAATGAGAGAGATAAAGAGAGGGAGAGAGAAGTGGGGGGAGGGAGGGAGGGGGAAGGGAGGGGGGGGGGAGATACGCGGAATTCACAGGGGGAACCAAATACGAGTATTTTTAGTGGATCTTGATTACTTTTCGAACATTCGAGAATTACCAGAATCATTCACCTGAGTTCCGACCGCACCGAATGATATTCTTCGTCAGAAATCGACCGTTTGTAATGGTCGTATTTCCATGCGATCGATAGGACGATAAAACACGGTATTACACGACCGACCCCCACGAAGAACGCACGCACGCACAGATGGGGGAGGGAGGGGGATGAGGGGGCGGGCTTGGAGTGGAGGCGACATCACGTGTCTTCTCATATTACTTAGTATCATCGGTTTAATTACGTGCCATCCCGAATGTTTAATTTGCGTCCGGTGTCTCAGCCTCCCGCTCTCGTTCCTCCCACCCTTCCCCCCCTCCCCTCCCCTCCCCCCCTCGAGCGGTGCGATCGTTCGAAATTAATTTGGCGATAACACGTGCACAATCGCATATTTCTCCATCTCAGATTCGGAATCGACTTGAAAACAACGACAATGACAATTTATGCGAGTTATAAACAATTTTGTCACCAAGAAAATTGGATTAGTCATACCTAACTCAAAACATAGAGCGGCCTTTGAATGATTTCACACAAGTTACTAAGCACGAATGTCACCTTTATGTCGATTGGGTCAGTCGTGGCCGACGTAGCATTAGTCAAATCTCGCGACGTCGCGAACGGGCGACGAATGAATGAATGGGGAAATCCATTTTCCTCATTCGGATGATACGGCGGCAATATGGCTCCTTATATAAGTATATCGTTATGAATCTTTATAAAGGAATTCTCGCAGTTTGGATTTCGGAAATGTGACTTACTTGACGCGCACCACCAATATGACGAGCTCCTCTGAAAAATCTTAATCCCACCTGGGGCGCCCCCTTTTCGCTCCCGACTTTTCCTCTCCCCTCCCTTGCGGCAACTCTGCACGACCCGCTCCTCCATCGCGCACTAGAGGGCTCTGGCACTCCATCGAGTGCACATCTCTCCTCTCCGTCTCTTCTTAATAAGGTCCATTATCTCTCATTCCCTGGCTTATTCATGAGATGCTGAGTCGAGTTTCGTTCTTGTGGGCATAAATTAGGAGCGTTTATATTAGTAAATTTCGAAAATGAAATGTCAATTTTTAGCTTCGTGAAATTTGGAAGTCCCTTCAGGACGAAACAACACAAATATGATTTTGTCCGAATTACATTTTAAAATTTTCTATACACTACAGATATACAATGAATTTTTATCAAAGGATTAAAGATGTGAAATTGAAGATTTTATTTTCCTATAATATAGCAGACCGGACTGAAATTACGTGACCGAGATTCTTGGAATATTGTGCCGACGATCATACGACAACTTATTTTTCATTCAAGATGGAATGTAAGTAAATGAAGATTCTAAGAATAGACGCAAAAACATAAATTTGAATGTAGAGAAGTAGATAAATTCTGAACTTCAGTGGGAATCGAACATGAGTATCGCATTTTGCGGGCAGGTGCATTAACCATATAATCTACCAAGCCAGTTCGACTATATTCCCTATACTATACTCCAGAATTCAGTGGTCTTCAAACTGGGTCCTCGCGTACCACCCCCGGGGGTACGGGAGGACTTTCCAAGGGGTGGTACGCGGGCGCGGACAGTTTTAAGGGTAATAATTTCCAGATCCTCAACTTCCATATGTATTATTATAATTTGCGCAAATATAGTTGATGTATTGAAGACGAGCGGCTACAATTTACTCTCAATCTCACGCTACGAAAAACGATAATTAACAAATTAATCGATCAATAATAGTAATTAATTCTTGTGATTATACTCGCTGTTCTTTTTGAATAGAATTTGTACACAACAATGAGGAGATTGTATGCAACGCATACTTAATAAATCGATCTTAATACTCATCATTAGCGCCACAGTCGCCCGCGGTGACACTTGCGCTATCAAGTTGGATGAAACCGGAATTACGCCATTTCATCTTCGGAACAGCAGGTGAACGTTACCTCAGCCTAGGATTTCGGGAAGGTAAATTTAATTGTTTTTTTTTGCATTTTTAACATTGTACGTTCCTGGCGGTGTTAGTAAGTGCTAATGGTGGTATTGAAACCCGAATTCCTTGCTAGTGTACGAGATTGTGTTATTTTTCGAGAAAGTAAAATCATTTCTCATGAGAAATAAACAGTGAAGCTTACAAGCGAGTGGTTTGACATAGACACCGTCTTTTCTGATTGAGTGCGCTTTCGTTTCGAATTGTTTAATCTACCATATGAACTGAATTATTTTGACAATTACTAACTGTGCTTCCGCACGTTTAAGTAAGTGAAATTGTAAGTGAAATTGTAAGTAAAATATACGTGGTTACTGACCTAATTTTATTGAAAATCTAGTACTAAAAAAACTAGCTTTTGGTATAAAAGTTTTTTAATTAGGTGTATTCCATACTAATTTTCTTTCAGCTTCGAACTTCAGTTGTTACTTTCTGGTCAGAAGGAATCGGCGTTGTATACGGTTTAAAATTTTGAATGAGTGCCAGCCCACGGATAAGTTTCTCATAAAGAGGGATCGGGATGTTGAAGAAAACAGAGATGAGGATTCCCTTAGAAGCAGATGCAGTTTCTACGGAAACAGATTCAAGCTGTGATACGAATATAGTGGAGGTTTTTCAACCAAAAAAAGTTCCAAAGACTATCAAAGTTGAGTTTGGGGCAAAGCATCGTTACTACGACGAATCCTATATACAATATGGATTTGTTTCCAATAACGGTGATCCTCCTTTACCACTGCGTTCTTTATCAGCAAACATTTTCTAACAATAGTATGAAACCATCTCTCTTGCAACGTCATTTATTTACGAAACATCCAGACTCCAAAAATAAAACTATTAATTTTTTTAAGAGGAAAGCTGAGGGTATTAGTAAAAATGTAAATAAGCTTAACATTTTCACGCAATCATCAAAAATGGCTTTGGAAACGTCATATGAATTAGCATTGATCACTGCAAAAGCTAAGAAATCGTACACGACTGCAGAAAAGGTTATAATACCTGGTGCACTTTTGATAGCTAAAAGGATGTTAGATGCCAAAGCTATTACTGCAATTAAATTGATTCCCTATTCAGACACCACTGTACTTCGTAGAGTGCATGAAATGGCAGAAGACATTGTCCAGCAGATCGTAGCAAAAACTGCGCTAGATAAAAGATATGCCTTACAGATTGATGAATCCACGGACGTTTCCAATCATTCCCAGTTAATAATTTATGTCCGCTATTACAGTGAAGAAAAGGGCATTACTGATAAGATTATGGCATGCAAAGACTTGCCTAGGAATACAACTGGTGAAGAGATATTCAAAACTTTGGTAGTTTTATTCGAGTTGATTCAGACTTACGTTGGGAATGGTGCGTAAGTATATATCTCTAAGGACGGGAGTGCTGCAATGACCGGGCACAAGAGCGGCCTTATTGCTCGTATCCGCGCTTTAAATCTTACTTTAATTTGGTAACACTGTTTTATCCATAGACAAGCTTTGGTTGCAAAAAAGTTGAGTCATGATTTGCACTGAGCATTGGATGTTGCCATGAAAATGGTAAATATTATTAAGTCCATGGCGTTAAACTCACGTCTATTTAAAATGATGTGTGAAGAAATAGGATCAACTCATACCCAGCTATTGTTGCATTCAGAAGTGAGTTGGTTGTCACGGGGACGCGTATTAACACGTTTATTTGAATTGAAAAATGAAGTCAGACATTTTCTGGCAGAAATTAAGTCTGATTTGACTGATTGGTTTGACAATGAGGACTGGCTTTGCCAATTACGTTATATGGCGGACATTTTCCATAAATTGAAAGAGCTAAATCTGTAGCTCCAAGGTTTTGACAGAAATATATTTAAAGCACGTGATAAGATAAAAGCATTTTATCAAAAAATATTGTGTTGGCAAAGGTGTGTTGAAATGAACAATATTTCGATTTTCCAATCCCTTTCTGAATATATCGTGTTAAACAAAGTGGCTCTAAGTGAAAGAGTAACAGGTATAATTAATAGTCATTTAATGAGTCTTGGTAAAGCCTTTTTGGTATACTTTTCACAAATTGAGAAAGTGGATGGCTCTAATGACTGGGTAACAAATCCTTTTGCAAGTCAAGCGGTTTACAATTCTTTACTTTCAACAAAATTGAAGGAGGACCTAATCGAGTTGTCAGCTGACAGATCATTAAAAATAATTTTTGATGGTAGCTTACTACATATGTGATTTCTGGCAAATGTCTCGGAAAGAGTTCAAAGAATTGACTGACACTGATATAACAAAACTCCTTCCATTCCCATCTACTTATTTATGTGAACAAGATTTTTCAGCGCTTACATCTATAAAAACGAAAAATAGAAATAGGATGCTGAGCCCTGTCTCATTCTAGCAATAGGTAACATTCATCCACGGATACAGGAATTAATTGAAAAAAGCCCCATTCATCTCATTAAGGGATGAATTTCAAATAAAACTTTGATTTTTATTTATAATAATTGTTTAACCAAATTTGTAATATATTAATATTGTTTTCATGCCATAGAATAAAATGCCAGATAACAAAGCTTTTGTTGTATGCAGAAGTGCATCGTTGAATGAAAGTTCTGTTTCATTTGATGGCTAAGTAGCAGGTCCTTCTGAAGCATTTATTTTATTTAAAAATATGTCAATATTTATAATACGCCGGAAATTATACCCTTTATAATTATTTTAACTTATGAAGAATATGTAAATAAACATACTCATTAAAGGATAATCATAATATAAAAGTGCACAAAACCGTAAGATACCTATAACTACATACCTATTAATGACAAAAATATTGGATGTAAACTTGAAAATGTACCAGGGGGTACACAGCTTTTCAGAATTCTTTTAAGGGGTACGAGCTCCAGATGTCTCAAATCCAAATCAAGTACGCGAGCGTTTTAAGTAGGAATGAAAAACTGGATATTTCTTAAATTTCTTAGATCGCTGAAAAATATTTTATAAGAAATACATTTAAGTTTAGGCTACATTATATCTTACTATCTTACTTTGCAGTCTGTATAAATGCCGTGTATCTGAGAGCTATGCTTTAGTCAGTAGAGCGTCACCCTCAACAAATAAAGAAAATTCCATCGCTGAAGACAACTTCCCTGGAGACTCTGTGCCTCTCTTCGCCGCGTGGTCGATTAATCCCGATGCAAACGGAAGGGGACGATAAAGAATAAAATGGAAGTAAAAGCAGTCTCGTCCTGACTCCTTACCGGCAGAACGAGGCAGGCACCTATGTAAAAGAAAGAGTGGCAGAGAATGTAAACTTCGACTCGCCGTTAAGAAGGACGATCACCGAAGGCGCGTTCCCCTCGAAACGAGGAGAAAACGCCCATAGGATGCGACAAACGACGATCGCCAAACCGTCGAGTAAACTTTAGGGTGCGAGACTCGGCCCGTAAAGGAGGGAGTGAGGGATGAAGAGAGTGACAGTGTGTGGGAGAGGGATATAATTGTCTGTATTTTCAGGGCGAAATTGGGACCATAAGGTCCCCTCTTCCATTTAAGAAAGAGATGGAGAGAGCCACAGACGCAACGCCCGAAAGACGGCAGTCCTGAGTGAGAGCTAGGGGGAAGTGGGAGAGACAGGAGGCGAAAGGGGATCTCTAAGCTCCGTGCCGTCGACACGGCACCGCATGCACGCCGCACTCCGGGTCGGTAATAAGAAGGGCGGCAGGTGCGGCTTCGCCAGAATCGAAGCGTTTCGAAAGAGCTTCGCTAGTAGGGAGATATTCGAAGATTGTTTACCGGATGAGAGGGAGGTGAAGGGAAATATCGGGGAAAGGATAGGAGAGAGGGAGGGAATAAGGAGAGAGGGAGGGAATAAGGAGAGAGAGAGGGAGGGAATAAGGAGAGAGAGAGGGAGGGAATAAGGAGAGAGAGAGGGAGGGAGGGGGAGGGGGGAGAGAGAGAGAAGCGGAATAAGGAAAGAGAGAGAGAGAGAGAGGGGGGGAAGGAGAGAGAGGGGAATAAGGAAAGAGAGAGAGAGTGGGGGGAAGGAGAGAGAGGGGAATAAGGAGAGAGAGAGGGAGGGAGGGGGAGGGGGGAGAGAGAGAGGCGGAATAAGGAAAGAGAGAGAGGGAGAGGGGGGGAAGGAGAGAGAGAGGGGAATAAGGAAAGAGAGAGAGAGAGAGACTAAATCATTTTAGGCTCTTTCGTCACCGCCTAGAGAATTTTCTCTCGGGATTCTATTTCTGGAATGACATTCCAGAATTAGCGTTAAAAAAACTGCCCGAATGAAATTCGGAGGGACACGAAACAAACGACTGGATAATAACAAAAACTGAAAAATACAATCATATTCACATAAGAAATCTGCTGTCTGATCCAGTCTTTCGACAGTAAGTAAAAAAAATCTCAAAATTACATTTCTGTAATTGCCAGAGTAACTCTCTTTTGGACGGAGATATCATTCGATTAAGCCTCTAAAAAAATTGAGCTCTTCTAGCTCCAGTTTAAATAGCGAAATGATTTACAAATACAATCCCGATTAAAAGCAAAACAACAATCAGTTGACAAATTTCGTTAAATCTTATTTTTGTCAACAGGAAACCTCGCAGAATATCACCAGTGCAGCAGGAAAGGCTACACTTTATCCCTTCGCTTATTTTAACGTAAATTTAATTTTTATAATCAGTTTTCGCATTGTATCTTGGGAAAAGGTGGTCAGTCACCTTTATCTGCCCAAATGCAACACAACCGTCTTCTTTCTTAACATCGATCATTAAAAAAACGGCCGATTGTGATACCTTATTAATTACTGAATTTTGATTTCATCAAGCAGATAAACCCAAAGCGATAAGAGCTATGCAATCACGAATCGCTATCATAAAACACAAAATAAGTGTCTCACGACCTGTTCCCGATCGATTAAAAAGGCTCATCACTTTTAAAAGTGCCGTTTCTACAACTCACCAGTCCATACAAGCGATCAGAACCATTTAAAGACACTAATACTCTACAGAAAGGGAAATCAAATTTTGAACTCTAGCAGCGAAGTCATTAACACCTTCCGCGAACAAAATACCCTCGCTCAAGCACTTCCTCCTCTATACAAGCGTAGCCACTAACACCAAAGTACCAAAGCCCTTCGAACATGCCATACAATCAGCCATTCCCGTAAACAAAAAAAGAAACAGCTCTTGATAGGAATGAAAATAGCCTCCACCCCTCTCGACGCTGCCAGTGGCGTGCAGCGGCGCTTTCACGAATCACGACTCCTCCCTCTGCCGGCCGATCGCATCCCCCTCGCACCCGCTGTACGCGACTGCTCCTCAAACAAATCCGGACCGGCACCAACCCAACTCTGAGCACGCGAGATTCGCCGTCACCTCCTGACCCTTCGTACAAAGCACGTATTGAATAGAGGGGCGTCGATAGACTCGCATCTACAGTAGAAAGGCGAATAGGAGGTGTGGCGCAGGCGCACTCGCCCGAATCCAATCGCGGAATACGCGCAGGGGCTGACTGAGAATGACGGAAAACGATTTTTAAGCGGCTAATTGTAAGTATCGACCGTTCGATGACATTGTTGGAGACATGTTCAAATTTAAAACAATTATGAAAAGGTTCGGAAAACGCGATTTGCGCAGCGAAGGCCCAAAAAAGTTACTCCGATTCTACGCAAACGTAACAGCTTCGATCCGACGGTATCATCCCCACGTATTAAAACATTTGCTTCCGAGGTGAGGGCGAAATCGTAACTTTAGATACAAGTTTAGACTCGTTGTTAGGCTTTCATTGAATGATTTGATCAATTCTTATTCTTTAAATAGAATTATATTGCTATTAGAATATTAACGGATCCTTGTACGTAATTAGAGATCATATGGAGTAAACTATTCCGCCATTATATACAGTGCCGGATTTAATGGGTGGGGGGGTGGGGGTCGCACAAGGCACGCGTCAGGGGCCCCTTGAAATTACGGGCCTCGAAAAAATGTTTTTCTATATAATCTCAGACATCTATATAAATAAATTGTAACCTCTGTCTGTACATTTGTTTTTTTGTCGGGGTTTGAATCAGTTTGCACAATTGTTGTCTATCTGTTTGTTTGTTACCGCATCACACAAAAACGGCTGGTCGTATTTTTATGAAACTTGCAGCGTATCTTTAGACAGGTCCAGCTTAAAATATAGGCTATGTGGTGTGTCTCAAAAAAATTTTAAGTGGGGGTTTAGGGGGGGGGGGGGGGGGGGGGGGGGGGGCATAATTTGGTTTTTCGACGATAACTCTCGAGTAAATTAACTTAGGAAGTTAAAATTTGATCTTTGTCACTTTCAATACAAGTATAAGATCAAGTTTGTAGATGAGCAAAATCAGACCAAGGGGAGGGGAGGTTGTGGGGGGACACCCGTAAGAGAAATCATAAATAAACGCAAGTTACAAAATATTAACTACAACAAATGATACACAAATTTCCAAAATAATAATTGAAGTTTTTTCTTTTCTATACGCAACCTAACTACAAATAGATAAGTTTGTGGGTTACCATCTTTTTGCCTCACACTCCTCAATTATTGTAACTGCTGAGCTATCCTGAAAATTATACAGTATTGCTTCAAGGCATCATTTACATTTACATTTAGCATTTCTGGATTTAATATTTATCTCCTATATATTTATAAAAGTTTGTTTGTTTATTTGTGCATCTATACATTTCCACACCGTTAAGTTAGAGTAATCAAACTTTCAACAGATACTTTCTTCACAAATAGAAAGGCCGTACGCTGCTTTTTAATCCCAAATGTTCTATATAGGTAATTGTACAAAAAGAAAATAACTTTGTATGCTAATGCTAATGGCAACCCATTAACTGTCGGCTCCTGTATGCACGCCCACAATCAACCGATTCCAACCAAATTTGGTTTATTAGTATTTGTTTGTCTACTTCATTCAAAATGGCGGTCGATTTAAACATTAAACTACGCGTATTTTCCCAAGTCGTACTATTGATATAAATCAAATTTGGTACGATTGTGGAGGGCTCCCAGAAATAATTCATACGTGGTTTTCGTTTCTCTCTGCCCGTCTTATTGAAAACGGCGGCCGAGTGAATTCTTAAATACCATGTATAATCTAGAACAGTGGTTCTTAAACTTTTTCGTGCCGCGGCCCCCCTGAGGACAACAGTTTTAACTCGCGGCCCCCTGTGTACAGTATACTGAACACAGCCTGTAATTTTCAGATTAAATATTTTGTGTGTGATAATTTTCAGGTATTGAAAAAACTGGTATTTTTATTTAATTTATTTTTGTATTTATTTTATTCACATAATATTATACAAAGAAAAGGTAAAAACAAACTTTAAATTTAATTAAGAAAGAAAGTGATATTGAACTTATAAAATAATCCAAGCTCTATATTCGATATTTATTTAATGTGATGGATGTGCCTGGGTACTGCTGCACAATAAATCAATATCTGGTTTTATATCTGATATTGCGATTCTCAGATTATTTTCTAATGATACTGCAGATAAACAAGTTCTATGCCTGTTTTTAATATACAGTAGTGATGAGAATGCAGATTCGCATAGGTAAGTTGTTGCGAACGAGATCAAAATATTTAAAGCCATGTCTGATAATGAGGGATATTCTTTTTGTCGTTTTATCCAAAACTCTGACACATCACTTCTAGCAAATTCTGACTCAAGAGTAGAATCCGACCTCATGTCTATTAACTCCTCTTGTAATGGCCAAGAAAGTTGAGCAAAGTGTAAATTATTTGCAAATGGTGTTCCTATCCAATCATGTTCTTTTTTTTGGTTCAAATTTGGAAAATAATTTTTTAAAAAATGAATCGATTCCAAATATGACTTGTAATTATTCTTTTAACTTCTATTGGCAATGAAATGTTATTTTCCAAAACAAAATCATGCAAGGAAACAAACATATCTGTGTTTCCTTGCTCAAAACTAGAACACCAAATAGAAAGTTTTTCTTGAAATGCTTGAAGCTTGGTGTTTAGTGTTAATATTGTGGTGCTTTTTCCTTGCAGAGAAAGATTCAATTCTTTCACTTTTCAAAAAAATCAGCTAGATAAGACATTAGGAATATCCAGTTTTGATCACAAAAATAAGCTGAGAGATTCGGTTTTTTATCAAGGAGAAATATTCGAAGCTCATCTTTTAGTTCCAAAACTCTTTTCAAAACTTTTCCGCATGATAACCACCTTACTTCAGTGTGATGTAATAAGGTTTAATATTGAGCCCATTTCTTTACATAGAATACGAAAAAGTCTTGTACAGGTTTTCTAGCAATACACATTTCCACCGAGTAAATTTGTTTGATTTTTTCTCTACGTAGTATTTTTTATTTTCACCGCATAATCATTCCTTATTTTCAATTTTTTCCATATCACATAATAATATTATTACATTAAACCTGTTGCAATTTTATTTAATGAAAATGTCGCGTTTGCTCCCGGCCCCCGTGAGACCATCCCGCGGCCCCCCAGGGGGCCGCGACCACCACTTTAAGAAGCTCTGATCTAGAATTCCAATCGGATTTGAACCAAATTTCCCTAGGCATCGCCGGGAATTTCTGCCAGTTAAATAACAATATTTCATTATCTTTAATGATTTGTGGTTTTAATCATTTCAAATATAGACAGGAAACGGAGAAATTATAGTAATGTAATAAATTTATATGTAAAATTTGTTATGTCACAAAGAAAACCCATTATATATGGAAATTAAATGATTTCTTTATATTTTGTATTATTTAAAAGGAAAAAGTTAAACTAAAGCATCTTTGATGATTTGGCGTAAGTTATGATGACATTACGTACAAATACACATCGTTAAAACGAAAAAAAAAATCATTAACTAAGCGACGGTTTCGAACACCGAAACATAGCATCTCACGTCCAATGCGTTAACCATTACACCAACAGGACCGGAAGTCCTATCGGCGCAGTTTAAACTTCCGGTTACGTTGGTGTAATGGTTAGCGTAACGGACGTCGAACGCGAAGTTCAGGGGTTCAAATCTCAAGATAATTTTTAAACATTTTTCTTTGATTTATCTACAATATTTTCTTAATTAACTTTGCGTATATAATGTGACATTTTAAGTGAAATATTTATCTTTAGAAAATTAATTTTCATTAAGTTGCATAATATGCGTTTAGTAACATATATACATACATATATACGTGCATACGTACACACAAACACCTTCTTTTTCGATATATATATATATATATATATTCCGACTTTTATTTAGTTACATTTGAGTTCTTAGATTGACATTACCTTAAAATATTTCTATTAAATAATAATATTTCATTAACTTTAATAATTTGAGCTTTTAGTCATTTCAGCTCTTCACTGATGTGGATATAAATATACCTAAATATTAACTTATGATCACGGAAAATGGCTTATTTTACGCACGAAAGACTGAATATTTTAATTCTGTTTATGTGTTGTCATATTAAATGCTAATTTGCTCGGAATTTTCTATTAGGCGCAAAATTTAACGGTTTACATGACCATTTTCCAGGCGGCAACACTGCTAAATTTCTTAAGTGTTGTCCTCTTCAAAGTTAGAGATATCCACGCAGTGGCGCGCCGCAGAGGAAGAATAGCTAACGCCAAGATAAAGGGTACAAATGGATTTATGCCTAAATATAGTCTATGAATACTTTTGAAGTGAGTCAAATGATTTTTAAGGAATGTTAGAACATTGTTATCTTTTACCATGAACATTGAAAGATTTATCGCAGCATAAATCGATACATCTACTTACATTTGTTCCGTAACCAATATGTTGTTTATTGTTTACGTTTTGGCTAATAGTATTGATATAATCCACATAATTTTATTGCTGCTTTAAAGGCTTCGGTGCATCTATCCATGTGAATATTAAGTAAGACGGTAATGCGTAATTATATTAATGGTAAAAACTTTACAATACAATACATAAAATAGAAAATTTTAATGCAAGCATCGGTTGCGTAATTAAGCAATGGGGAACGTTTGCCCCGAGCAATAAAAAGAGTTTGCTACTTAAAAGAAAACTTTCCCGAGCGAAGCCGGGCGTTTCAGCTAGTATTAAATATATCACTCGAGTATAAAAATTCATTTCCTTGCTATGTGATACTTTATTTATTTATTAATGCGATCATTAAGAGAGATCAAATATAGTGGTAGTCGCTGCAGTATATTTAGATTGCAGGGCCCCAGAATTCCTAAATCAACCACTGATTATATAACGGGTTTCCCAAATGCGTTTTTCTCTTTCGCGGTCTTGTCAAGGAATGCAACTCCTGCATATAGGATAGTCCCTATCTAATTAACAACGCCTATATATAACAGCAATTCGTATAGTAGAATATATTTAAACAATGCTATCTGCCGCTACTACTCCCCTCCCCCGCCAATATATCGAAATCTCCGAGTTAAAGAGTAATCTAGGGGAGGAGGGGGAGGAAGAGGGGGAGGAAGAAGGGGAGGGAGGAGGGGGAGGAAGCAGGGGAGGAGGGGGAGGGGAGGAGGGGATGAGTCCGCGATACGATCGTCGGGAAGAGGTCCCTAAGTAATCAGCCGGAGTCTATCCATTGAGGTGAATTAGCACACCCTTAGGGTGGAACACGGAGGGAGGATTTCCACGAACGGAGATTAACACGGATGAGTCCACGTTTTCCCTCGTTTATGAGACGAGAGTAATCAAAGGTCACGCGAGCGCCTTTTTCTTTTTTTAGAGATACTCGGCGAACGATGATCCGTAGTGTTTCGTTTCGCTTTGCGAGAAATTTCGGATCATCGATTACAATAAGCTGAAAGCTTTCCTGGTAATCACGTGTTGCCTTCTTTTCCAAGCGAACGTGCGTTCCCAAAATGCTAATTTTCGCACAGATGAAACAGAATAGGGTCTGGAACTTGTGTCTCGGGACGACAGGGGGAGAGGGGAGAGGGGGGAGGGAGGGATGGAGAGAGGATGGAAAAGGGGGAGGGAGGGAGTGAGGGAGGGAGTGAGTGAGGGAGTGAGGGAGGGAGGGAGGGAGGGAGGGAGGGAGTGAGGGAGGGAGTGAGGGAGGGAGGGAGGTAGGGAGGGAGGGAGGTAGGGAGGGAGGGAGGTAGGGAGAGAGGGAGGTAGGGAGAGAGGGAGGTAGGGAGAGGGAGGGAGAGAGAGAGAGAGGGAAAAGAGAGGGGAAGAGGGGGGAGGGAGCGAGAGAGGGAGGGAGGGAGGGTGGAGAGGGGGGGGAGAGAGAGAGTGAGAGAGAGTTAGTGCGGTTGTGACTCATATACATAAAAGCCTTAGCAAACGTTGTGTGTAATGCTTTTTGAAGCTGAATATCTCGCAAACGACTGAACCGAATTTGATGAAATTTTCAGTATAGCATTATGACATAATAAAAAAAACGTTGTAATATATCTGTAATATATAAAAGCCTTATTCTGTCCATTTGTCCTTCTGTCACTCCCTGTCACGCTCTGAAAAACACAAATAGACTTGCGAGAGGGGACTAAGGTCAGCTTTTGAAGCACAATAGATACTTGCGGCGAGGGTTTAGAAACCTTCGCTCGGATCGAAGGCAACCCTCTCAGCAGGAGGTATGATTTCAGGTCAAAGAAGACTGCCTCAATTTCATTTCAGAATAATCGATCATCCCCGTCATTTTTGGCGGACACTTATACTAGTTTCTTAATAACCACATTAATATTACCTGCTTAGGAACAAATGGTATCTGATGACAGTATGGATGACGCCTTAAATGGAAATTTCTTCCAAACGGCGATGGAAGAGAGAAATCTATTGATCATCCATTCAATTTCGTTTTCTTCAAAGTTAATTCGATAACTCTCCTCTTCTCGTTCGACAACGTTCCCTCACAAACAATTTTATAGAAGCTTCGAGTTCGTTTCGCCACACTCTTTCGCACACAGAAGTGAAGTGTAGGTGAAGAAATGATCCTTCGCCACGAGTGGCGGTCAAAAAATTCCTAAATTTTCGGGAGATATTTGCTTAAACGTTCAAACTGACTATCAGATAACATCAAATAAAACGCCTATGCCGCAAAAACCGACATATCTGAGATTTTTCTCGTGTAAATTGCTGTTTGCACTGCAAATTCTCCTCGAAAGTAAAAATGTCGCGTTCACGCGAAGGAAGAATTACTAAAGAGGGAGCGAACAGTTCGGAAATACTTTGGAGGAGGAAAAGGAGAAATAAGAGGTATAGAGATCAGTGGCGTAATTAGGAGCAGAAGGGCAAAATATTATTGCTGGCCCCTCACCCGACATATAGATATGCTCAATTAAAAATTAAAACCTATTGTAAGACCCTTTAAATTGCACTTATAATTCAATTACCTTAGGAATATGCTTAAAAGGCCGGGCTTTTTAAACTACTCCGTTCAAAAATAATTATGAAGAGTCATTCAGAAATTAGGATAAAAAGATAAATTGCAAAAAATCTTAATTTTTTCCTACACTCGGAAAAATTGGACGACCCCTGGCATTACACCTTCCACGCCACCCTATTCTTGTTCCACTGATACAGATATCAAAAGGCGACTTGTTGTTCCAATTAATCCGCTAATTGCGTCACGTGGACTCTCATTCCACAGCAAAAGATGACAGAGAGAGAGAGAGAGAGATAAAGAGGCGAACATGAGATAATGAAAGGGCAGATCGGGAATCAAAAGAGACGTTTACTTTAAGAGAGAAGATGGGAGAACGAAGAGGGGAGAGCAGGGAGTCCGACTTGTCGCAGGCGGTAACCGCTAAATTCGTCTAACGGAAAATTCGTCTAACGGAAAATTCATCTAAACACAATTCGTCTAATGGAAAATTCGACTAAAGGAAAATTCGTCTAAGGAAAATTCATCTAACCAACAATTCGTCTAACAAAAAATTCACCCAAAATCGTTTTTGCACATTACTAAAGATAATTTCTATTAATTCTGCAATTAATTAAAGTTATATTTTAATATTTGTAAACATTTTATTATTAAAATTATGATAAAAACAATAAGCATCCATGATGCCAATATTTTGTTTTGAATGTTGTAAACCTTAACCCTTTCCTCCCCTACCATACGCCTTGAGTGAGTAATTTGTTTATTTATTGTTTACTAGCAGAATTTCCCGTTGAATTTCAAAGGATTTAGTGAAGCTACTACAGCACAACATACAAACTCTTTACAATATATAGTAGATACTTTTTAACTTACAATAAGCTTTTCTTTACAATTAATCATATTTACTTGTAACAATCCGTTTCCGAACGTATTGCATTCAAATATAACGATAATTGTATTTCCTATCATATTGCTTTCGCCAAATCCAGCTTCATTTCTCGTGTAATTATGCCTCGCTGAAATATTTACTTTTATGTCTTGTAAGCAAGAAACTCGTGAAAAGGCAACGTACAGTTGTCCATGATTGAACACTAACTGGTAAATGTACACCAGAGACGTGAGTTTATTTACGTTAATAAACATTATAATGTAGAATATAATGATTTTACTTACAAAAAATGTAAGATTCCAGTATTCAATAGACGAAAGAAGGTTCAATTACTTTGATCAATAAACGCTTCCTGAATAATAATCAGTATCTATTTACGTTGCTATCCATAAACATCGATCGTTTAGTAGCTTAAACAAAAGTGTGAATCGAATAACGCTAAACTTTCGTCTATTTGTAAGCTTCATTGAATCTAATTGAATCGGAGGTAACAATGACGGCAGCCTTGGCAACGCCCGGGAGGGGTACGAAAAATCCACAAAATTTCGAAACAAATAGCGTATTTCTGAAAACTTCGAACGTGTAACATGTAAACTTCGCAGGAATAAGATAGTATAGTTTTATTCGTCGAATAAATGAAAAACGAAAAAATCTGATGTGGCCAACATGACTTTCTCCATATTTGGGGTATAGTTATTTAAATTATTATGAATAGCATTATAAGACAAAATTATTATTTCCTATAGTAAGAGAATACAGTCGTCCTTATTGCCGTAAATTAGGAATATTTTGAATATTTTTACATAATTCACCGCTAAATGGTGGTGGCACTGTATACTATAAAAAGCAAAATATCTCCGAAATGGATGGTTCTACGAAAATTTGTTTCAAACAAAACTTGGAAGAAATATTATTCTCTACAACTTTGGTTCTTATGAATATGACCAATTACGACGTTTTTAAGGATATATTTGACGAAAACCGAAAAAACCGATTATTATTATAAATAATTCCTAAACAACTGCTATGGAAAATTGTTTCAAATGAAAGTCATAGGAAATTACATTCTCTATAACATTTGTATATAATTGTATATACAATAATGATATTTTAACCAAGAAATATCGCAAAAACCGAATCGGGTTTCGAATAAACCTCGACTTCCGGTTACCCGTTATTGTCCAAAAACTAATCAGTTCTTTGTGCCCATACCAAAGTGTTATATATGAAATTTGGTAAGGATATGACACTCACACGCACACACAGACATCATTCCGTAAATAGTCTAAACGTGTTCTAGGGACCTCAAAACGTGTATTTCCGTTGAAATCTCGAAGTCGACTTTTTTCATGATCACAATACTTTCCCATTACTTCGTATGGAGAAGGTAAACAAGTTAGGAAAATGTACAACGTATCACAAATGGAGTATTAGAAAGCAATTATATACCTGTACGTAAGGGAAATAGCGTTTTAAAGTTCTTTTATTCATCATAAATAATCCATTTTCTTCCTATTTAATAATATTACATGCACACGTAAGGAAATTAAACGTTTGTTTGGGAGATTGTTCATGTTAGCAACAATGAAGTAATAATGCAAGAAAGTTAAGCTCGATATAAGACATTCTTGTTTGATTTTCTCGATACCGGCTACTCCTACGACAAAAATGTATAGGAAAGAAAATACTCTACTTTACCAGTTGTACAACTTTTATTTGAAAAATATTTTGATATGAGCAATACTTTACGAGATATGACGAAAATTTAATTTTTTGTCCCCAGTAAAGTGGTACCCCTGATTGGCGTACGTGATTCATTTTTGCGATTTTCTTATTACATTTGACTAAAAGTCCTTAATATCAAATTTCGTGAAACTTCGTTCGGTAGAAGCCGAGAACGAACATGCGGGCGGACGGACGGACGGACGGACCGACGATAATAGGCGCTCACGCTGTAAATACTGTACTCCTTATAGGTATTTTCAGTATATCGTACTTTCAGTATAAAGTATAAAAATTCAGACGCCGTAGATACATCTACATGATACCCTGCAAATCACCAGACTGGTGGGTGGCAGGGGGTGCAGCACACCAAAACCTACCTAATAACGTCCCTCGTGGGAATCACTCTCCTGTTATGATCCCGTATGGTCCTTGGGAAAAACGAGCTCTGATATCGCTCGGTCCTACAGTCGATCTCTCGTATTTTATTCTCGTGATCGTGCCTGCCCATGTACGTAGGTGCCTCTAATATTCCTGAGACCTCCTCTAAGAGAACTTCCGACCTAAATTTCTCCAGAAGCCTTAACCTAGCACTAATTCTGCGATCCTCTAGCGATATCCAATTCAACTCCTTCAAGAGTGATGTGACGCTTAATTTTTGCTCATATTTTTGCTTTACGAATCTGGCTGCTCTGCGTTGGATTCTTTCTAACTCAAGTATTTGTCCCTTTTCGTACGGATCCCATATGCTGGAAGCGTATTCGACCTGAGATCTGACCAATGATAAATAACACGTTTCTCGTACCTGTTCTGTGCTACTTCTTACTATTCTGCCTACGAAGCCCAATTTCTTATTAGCTGCGCCTACGATCCTTCGAATATGCATATTCCATGATAGATCACGACAAATGGTGACTCCTAAATATTTAACGTACTCTGCAGATTGGATATTCAATCTATCAATTCTGTACTCCGAGTCTAATTCATTGTTCTTACTTTTCCAGAAACTCAATAGGGAACATTTGCTGTGATTAACTTATATTAACGTTGTATCGAGATTTTAAAGTATACGACAACTTCGTAACACACGGTCCATCACATCGAGAATAGCATTATGCAACCAACACATCAATGGCGCAAGGTGGGTTGTCTATCTATCCAGGCGCCATATATTCTTGCCCTACGACAAAGACAACTAATGGGCTGCGGGAGATGACGAGGTCAGCAGACAGCGACACACGCATGGTAGCGGGGGAAGTGAAAACTCTCTACGTCAGCGTGCGTCGCCTCTGCTGTGACGTCATGCGTTATTTACGTTTTGGGGATTGGGAAAGAAGTTACTCCCGGCGTGGGCGAAATGAAGGGAAGAGGAAGGAGGGGCTAAAAGGAGAGGAAAGACGGCGAAGTCGGAGGATGTCACGAGTGTACGGGGATTAAAATACTATATACAAGTTAAATAATTCTTGGAGTCGATATGGCTTGTCAATTTGAAACATCGACCGCAAGGCGCCACCAGTTGGGTGGCGAATACAAGTGGTCGATTGCTTGAATATAAGAGAAACAATTTATTTTCGCGTCAAATTTTGCTGTTAATATAAGGCATTACAGTACTCGGACACTATGCGAGCAAAACGAGACTTATTATCGCCACAATCCAACGATACCCTTAAAGATGAAGAAATTTTGAAATTCAACTGAAATATAAATTTCAATCAATGTAATAAATACAATAATGATATAGTTAACGCCCACAGCCTTAAGAAATTTTAGTCAGAGACTTATTCCAACCACAAAGCTACCATTTTCTGTTATAAATCACCCATCTGTGATACTATTTAGAGCTTATTCTAAAGAGATGAGCAATTTTAACATCAAAACTCTAAATTAATCATCAATAAAAATACCACACACAGTGACTAAACCATACATGCACATAAACTCACAAAGATACAAAACCTTCACAAATACAAACTTTTTCGTTAACATACGCCTATAAACATGTCAATGGTTAGTAACAATTATGATTACAAGATAAATGGGAAGCATATACCGAAGTCGGATCATTGTAAGTATTTAGGAGTCCTTATGATGAAAGATTTAGAATTGGGATTGCATTTTGAAAATACAGTTGACAAAGCTTACAAAAATTTACATTCTGTAATGAGAGATCTTAAAGGGTGTTTGTTCCAAGACAGCAAGGGCTTACACGTCAATTGTTAGGCCAAAGTTAGAGTATGCGACGAATGTTTGGGATCCATAAGGAAAAGGGCCAACAGATAAAATAGAAAAGGTTCCGAGAAAGGGTAGATTCGGAAAGGAGGAGAGTGTAACAGAAATGATTAAAGAATTAGGCTGGGAATCGCTAAGCGGAAGAAGACGAGCTAACAGGCTAGGTGGAATGTATAATGCTTTCGTTAAAAATAAGGGCGGGGAAGACGTGACAAGGCTAATAGGTAAACCAGAGTTTGTGGGAAAAATTAAATTAAAACTGAGAAGACAGAAAAGTAATGCATCTAAATATTCATTTATAAATCGCGGAATAAGTTATCTGAGGAACTCTTCAAACCATTCCTTAGAAATGTTAAAACCTTTAAGGATAAAGTTAGATATGTCAGTGTAAAAGACATTAGTTACTTGTAGTGTTACTTTAACTAAATCAAACACTGTTAATTTAAATTGTAAGACCAAGGAAGCTGGAGGAAGTAGATGGACCGCTTTGTAGGGTGATGTGCGGTGGGGACTTCGAGGGCCCCAGGGCCGCTACGGTAGCCGTGAAGGCCTGCCATGAACCTCGAAAACTCTAAGCTCCCAAGGTTAAGTATATATAGTTTAGAAAAACTGTATACTGTATAGAAAAAACTGTATGGTATTGTATGATAAAAAATGTAATAAGTCTGTAACCTTGCCACCGGAGCAGGCGCCCAATTGCATTGTAAAAGAAATGATAATAATAATAATATCTGCAATCGAAAATCACTCCAAGAGTTGAAAAACCAGTTTCGCCGAGTGCAACGCTCGAAGAAGGATTGATTTCGCTTCATTTTTCATATGTTGAACTACCTCGAGCCGTATAAAGGAAAAACGTGATGAAACTGTAACACTTCTTCATTTTATTTAGATTCATACGACCAAGATCCGCCAACACGTTCAGCAACAACGTGTTGAATTAAAAACCTCGTAGTTGTCATCGTGTTTTTATCGATAACCGACAACGAATTATTTCATCAAGGAAATCCCTAAGCATCACCTCGGATAAAAAGAGGGTCGAGAGAGAAAGAGAGAGACCCCTATTGGGTAAAACACAGCGGCGCCACCGCGAAGTCTTTTTCGGCCATGCGCCTGACTAACTCCGCAGGAAACCATTTAAAATTGAGGGAAATAACCGACAAAAACAGTATCGAAGAGATAAAATATTTTTACTCCGCCATCCTGGCGGATGTATTCCGATCAAATGTATCCGCGACCGTCCCCTCCACCCCCCCACCCTCCCCCCAACCACATGAAAAAGGGAGGGAGGAAACAGGTTTTACGAAATTCGCCAAGCAAGGAGAGGAAAAGTAAAGGAAAAAGATAAGTAGAGACAAGAGGAGAGGGGGGGGGGGAGAGAGAGGGGGAGGGAGAGAGAGAGAGGGGGAGGGAGAGAGAGAGGGGGGGAGGGAGAGAGAGAGGGGGGGAGGGAGAAAGAGGGGGGAGAGAGAGAAAGAGGGGGGGAGGAGCGGGGGGAGGGACAGAGAGAGAATGAAACGCTCTTCTCGCTCGGAGCTGTGAAAACGCGCAAGACGCAAATGAGGAGAGAATCAGCAATGGAGGTTTAGGAGGAATCATATCGACTGATTATGAGCGAAATGTCCTATGGCGGTACAGTTAACGCCAAACCAGCGAAGGTTTGAAATATTTCTCAGGAAAATATTATATTTCTGATTTTTCGGTGGAATCATAAACCGCGACAGAATATAACGTCCGAGGATTCTATTTGGCGGAACAGGGTGCGCGCCATCGGTACGAAGCACGCGTGAACGCATATTGCACGCCACGCATGTTCCTGCTATGTTATAGCCGTAGCTTATAATAGTAAATCATTTGAAATGACAAAAATACAAATGGAGAACTTCTACACGTACTTATGTATTTTTATCTGCGGCGCAATTGGCACGACGGATAGCTTCGTCATCTTTTCCACTTTCATTCGAGGCATTCTGAATTCGCAAAAAAATCTTCGAACATGTTAAATGCTAAGCAAATATCTGCTTTGAAACATCTACTGCCGCGATCATACTGTTCGCGAACCATCATAAAGTTACCAACGCTTTCTTTTTGGCGATCCTATTTCGCCGCACTCGAGATCGATTCCTCATCCAAGTAGCACACCTCTGATTAAATACGTCTTCGACAGAAATGGCTTCGACTCCGTTTCGGTTTTTTTGGAATTGTCGCATTTCATTTAAACTGATGGTAAACGATAAAAGTGCAGACGTAAACTCATGTAAATTTGATCAAAATCGTTGGAGCCGTTTTTGAGAAAATCAAATTGTTATTAAAGTTGCCTATAATAATCTGCCCTATTACGAGATTTCATTCATTTTCGCTCTACCGTTTAGGCTCTAGAGCCAGCAACAGACAGACAGACGGCATTGCGAAAACCACTTTTTCGGACTCGGGTACACCTAAAACGTATATTTCCATCAAAATCTCGAAGTCGAATTTTTTCGCGATTACAGTACTTTCTCAATATACTTCGTATATGAGAAGGTAAAAAACGGAGTAGTGCGAAGACAACGTGTTAACACAAAGAAATCGAAAGCGTAGAGAAGAAAGAAGTCGAAAAAGCCATCGGGCCAAGTGGAGAAATAGAGCGGTAGCTCGAATTGAAAGAGCATTTGCTCATACGAGGAGACTAGGGCGATTACGTAGGCGAAGGAGATGCGACGATAACAATAAAAGGACATCTCTTTCCCCCTCTTTACTCGCTCCCCCCTCCCCCCTTCCACTCTCCCCTCCCCCCCCTTCCACTCTCCCTCCTTCGAAAACGACCTTCGGAGAAGTCTTGAGACTGTGTGTGTCGCCCCCGCCGCTCACTATCTTCCGATATAACCCTGGTTCGCTGTTAACTCGTTCGCCACGAATGAGACAAATATCTGCGACAAAGAGATTCACCGAGGGAGAAATTATAACGTAGAGACCAAATTAATCATGCTGCATTTGTTATATCTAGAACAAGATTAATTCGTTCAGAATATAATAACCCTGTTTCTTCGGCTGAGGGGGTGGGAGGGAGGAAGAGGTGGAGGAAGGGGGAGAACGATGCCCAAATGCTTCGCGGTAACTCGAGTTAACCGAGGAGCGCATGCAATCGACTCCAAATAACTCGTGCGACCGTGTTAGGAGAAAATGAATGCCAATATTCGAATTTAGAACGTCTCCTGCAAAGGCCAAACGACCTTGAGCTGACGACCGAGGTGGCGCTCGTAACTTTTTTAACTGCGCCATCATTTAACGCCTGACAAATGAATAACTAAATTTGGCTCGATATAAAGGCGTAAATAGCACTTCGGTCTTAGCGTTAGTTTGCAAACAACAGCGTCGCCACTGCCACGCGGTGTTTGTTCGTCCGCGGAGTGGAATAGAGTCGAAACGGTAATCTGCGAGCGATCAACGAGCCATAGGCGATCGACGCGGGATTAGACGGTGTCCATTTGGATGTCAATATTTCCAAATATCGAGGCGACAACAGATTCCGCGAGACGATAAAAAGATTCGGTTTCCATAGTGTTCTTTGTCTCTTTAGAGAGTGGATGCGATGGAGTGCCTCTAACCCAACTTCCGCAGAGGAACGCGAGATCTCGAAGAAGAAAATTACAGTCGACCTCCGCGCCCACCTCCTCTCTTCGCTACCAAGAGATATCCTCCTTCGCTCGGAGAGACGTGGGGGAGGAAGGGAAGATCTGGCAACGCTGCACTCCCATGGACGAATCGGTCGCCAAGAAGAAAGAGAGCGACTCTTTGCCCCTCCTCCCTATCTTGATTTATCAGGTTCGATTTGCTGCACAGCACGCGCGCACGCTCTCTCTCCATATTTACGAATGCACAGAAAACGCCGTCGCACGGCACAAATCGACGGCATTTGAGGTACGCTCGCGTTTTCCACTCTCGGAATCGTTTCCAGTGAATGCTCGGGTCGAGATCATTTCGTGCTTCGCAAATAGAATAATCCTGTGACTAAGGGCGGCGAATCGATCGTTTTTGAAACGATTCATACAATTAGCCTCAACGGAAAAATAACCCAAAAATGTCCAATGATCCGTTCGATTATCCACATCGAAGGAATAATGGAATCGATGATGGCAATGACGTGACGCCAAACTCGTTCTTCGCGACGATCGCTCTCCATCCATCTCCGATGACTTATGACAACGGCCATTGGACAAAAGGCGTCTTCATGACGAAGTGCCCATCGGATCTTCGTTTTTCTCAAACTCGAGAAAATTCACCTGCGCTCTCTTGAGTCGTGGACCGACGAAAGCCAGACGTTTCGGATTGTTGAAGGGACTCGTGGAGTCGGCGTAATTATTTGCTCCTTCGACCACGCCAAAGGCATAGGAGGAAAGGAGAGAGAGACAAATTACAGCAGATTCGGCTACTATTCGGATTACCGAACTCTACTGCTCGAGTGCCTTCTCCTCCCAGCCCTCCCTCCCCCTCCCCCTTCCCTCTTTCCATCTCTTTTCGGAGAAACAAAAACCTGTTCGCGGTAGCGCACGCGAAAACAGGAGTGAAAGACGGCGTGAAAATCGCTTTCGATGTATCGATAGGCCGTTCGATTCGAGAGGCGGAGAGGTACCCTATGTTACTCGTAGAGTCATATGAAGTCAATTTGCAAAGTTTGGTCCCGATACCTCAAATGGCATGGGAATGTATAAGCAACACACGGATGGACAGACATTCAATTTTATTATATAAGACTAGCAGAATTTCCCGTTGAATTTCAACGTATTTAGTGAACCTACTACAGCACAACATACAAACTCTTTACAATATATAGTAGATACTTTTTAACTTACAATTAGCTTTTCTTTACAATTAATCATATTTACTTGTAACAATCCGTTTCCGAACGTATTGCATTCAAATATAACGACAATTGTATTTCCTATCATATTGCTTTCGCCAAATCCAGCTTCATTTCTCGTGTAATTATGCCTCGCTGAAATATTTACTTTTATGTCTTGTAAGCAAGAAACTCGTGAAAAGGCAACGTACAGTTGTCCATGATTGAACACTAACTGGTAAATGTACACCAGAGACGTGAGTTTATTTACGTTAATAAACATTACAATGTAGAATATAATGATTTTACTTACAAAAAATGTAAGATTCCTGTATTCAATAGACGAAAAAAGGTTAAATTACTTTCGTCAATCGTTATAAACGCTTCCTGAATAATATTCAATATCTACTTACGTTGCTATCCCTAAACATCGATCGTTTCGTAGCTTAAACAAAAGTGCGAATCGAATAACGCTAAACCTTCGTCTATTTGTAAGCTTCATTGAAGCTAATTAATTGGAGGTAACAATGACGGCCGCCTTGGCAACGCCCGGAAAGAGTACGAAAAATCCACAAAATTTCGAAACAAATAGCGTATTTCAGAAAACTTCGACCGTGTAACATGTAAACTTCGCAGGAATAAGATAGTATAGTTTTTTTCGTAGAATAAAGCAAAAACGAAAAAAATCGGTCCATATGTAGGTATTTTAATGCTTGAAGGAAGAATACCTTGCAAGTCAAGAAATGGATTCATACGTGTTATGTTATGGAAAAATGTTAATCCCCTATATTGGCAGCACTGATTAATCCCGGTTGACCAAACCTTGACCATTCACTAAGTTAGGATGTAAGGAAGAATCGTACCAAATTTGGTTATTCTAGCTTTTACCGTTTAGAAGGAGTTCCATGAACAAACACAAATACACAAACACACACTTCAAAATATATTATAGTAGATAGATAGATAGATTAGCTGAAAGTACCCGGCGATTCCCGGGTTATGCCCGACGTTTTTTGCGAATAAAATTAAGTATTATATCATTATATAGTAATATAATAATTTCTCCCTTTGCGCACCTCAAAACGTGTATTTCCGTTGAAATCTCGATTTTGAATTTTTCATGAAAACAATTTCCCTATACTACGTATATTGGAGAAATAAAAACTAATTCTGAGATATCTCTGATACCTATGAATTGGGCGAACTTCTATGTTTTTCTTTTTATTAAAATATACGTCCTTTCTTTTTTATATAACAATAAATGCAACCGTTTATGTAGATTATCAATGAAGAGAAGATAACCATGTAATGCGTTTAAAATAATAACGTGTGTCACTATTCTCATTTAATGAAAAATTTATGCTTGAGCCTATCTGCGTTAATAAACATCATGGATGTATAATATAATGTTTCTACTTACAAAGAGATAAGATTCCTGCATTCAAACGATGATAGGAAGATTCAACTGCTTTGATTGGATCGTTAGAAACGCTTCCCATACGCAGTTAACTGAATCATTATCCGTAAATATTTATGTTGCTATGTATAAATGTTGACATTGCTACAGCAATAATTTCGATGCTTAAAGTGCCAAGCGAATAACGCTATTCTTTCACCTATTTGAAGGTTTAAATGGCATTAATTGAATCCGAGGCAACAAATATTATTTCGTCTATTGAATTCTGGAATCTTACATTTTTTGTATGTAAAAATCATTATATTTTACATTATAATGCTTATTAACGTAACTAAGCTCACGTATCTGGTGTGCATTTACCGCAGTCAGTGTTCAATCATGGACAACTGTACGTTGCTTTTTCACGGGTTTCAACGGGAAATTCTGCTAGTTAAAAATAAGTTGCACTCATCCCTATGTTATTCAAATGGAGAAAATGAAAAAAAAATGTTTTTAAAGAATTACAAACGTCAATCAAATCGGTATAAAAACCTGACTACACCACTTAGCACTTTATTCCGATTCAAATGACATCTACGTCTTGTTTCTAAGTGCCGTAGTTACTGAGTTATAAAAATATACATGCATGCATGCATCCATACATACATGCATACATACATACATGCATGCACGCACGCGCGCGCGCGCGCACACACACACACACATACAAACACTTCGAAAAAGTGGCCTTTCTTAGGAAAAATGTTTGCAGACTTATTGTTAGATGGAAATGAAATTCATCTAAATATAAACTTTAAGGAAATAATAGAAAATAAAGAATAATAGCAAGTGTATGCAGGCTAAAATAATGCCATATTCAATACAATTTAAATACAATTCGATAGCGATAAGGTAAGTTTGGTTGTATAAGACTCTGCTGGACTCAACGACCAAGCACTCGAGTTTCCAATTCACAAGAAGAGTTCACGAAAAACGGAGTTTACTGACAATAAGAGAGAAAAATTCATTCGTATTATTACATGTATAAGAAGATACCAATTTTCGTACTCAATCAGCCGACAATAATCGACAAATAATGTCATGAAACGGGAATTCCCGGAGAAAGCTTCAGTCGCGGGAAAAGATTACGAATGTCGCAGAACACGGTTACGTCGTATCAAAGAAGGAATTCGTGCGAAATATTCGAACAAAAAATATATTAGGAGACATCTTGGAGAGTGAATTTTCCGTTTCGAACTAATAAAATAACAAAAAATGTTAAGAAAAATGTTAGAATTATAGAAGTTCCACTGTATTTTTGGAACTGAAGGGTAGAAAATATCACTAAAAATCAAAACGATTAATAATTTCATATATTTAAAAATACAAATGGGGGCCCAAAAACATGACTAGCGTGGGGCCCCGAAACCGTAGTTACACCCCTGAAACAGTCGCGTCCAAAAACCTCTCTCCGTCCCTCAATTTCAACGGATCCCCAAATTCCTATCGCTCCGACATTTTTCATCAACACAATGAATTCGGAGATGTCACCAATCGATATTGATAAAAGATAAATAAAAATGTCGGGAAGAGAAATTGCAAAGGCAAAATATGAACGCGGAGCAAAAGGCAAAATATGAACGTGGACCAACATGACCGATGAAACGATATATATATATATATATATATATTTGGAGAGAGAGAGAGAGAGAAGGAAAAGAACGGAAAAACATCGAAAGAGAAAAAATGGAGCGCTAAACGGCAACGAAAAGTGAAAGAGATTAAACAGGGGACTGAAAAGGGGCCGAAAAACAAAACTTGGAACGGGTAATATAAACTAATAATAAACTTGGAAGATAAAGAGAGGAATGGGGCAAAGGTGAGAGGAAGATGAGAATGAAACACCGGCGGCAGTGGGCTCAAAAACGATGACCGCAAACACTTAAACGAAAATCAACAAATAGCCAGTTACGTCAATAACAACAATCGGTAAAGACTTTAATCGATTTCCGAGAATTACTTTCTTCCAAGAGACGAGACTTCAGCGCAAAGAAACCCCGAAAGCACATCCCGCTTAATTTAGGGTATTTTTCTTCACGCAATACTCTTCCCCGAAATATTTCTGATACATCGGTAACCAGACGAGCCACGGAATTTCAGACTTTAGTTTACGCACCGGGCTCTACTTTACTCCACGAAAGCACATCGGAATAGCAAATGAAATTTCTAACTCATCCTCTCAGACAATCGCAAATAATGGCCGCGAAAAGTAATCCAGGTCGAGAGAAGTAATCGATGAATAAAAAAATTAGGATATCGATCGAAGAGAATCTCGGATGCGTGCAACGCAAAAGAAAATAATGAAAAAGGAATGAAGAAGAGAGAGGCGGAAGAGTGTATCCGTCTGAGAGTGAGGGGGGAGGAGGGGGAGGGAGTGAGGGAGGGGAGGGAGTCAGGGAGGGGAGGGAGGGAGGGGAGGAATGGGAACGACCAGCGTGAGCGTTATCGACCCCAGAACCGCCTGGGCCACAAGTCTCAACGCGACCCCTCGAAATGGGGAGGGGTGGTGCTCGCGAAAGGTGGGGCAAATGGGGCAGAGGAAAGGGTTGGGGGTGGGAAGAAGAGGCGAGGACTACCGAGGTATGAGGATACGCCTACTTCGCCCCAATAGCTGACTCCTTCCGAGAGACGACTTTCCACGCCCTACCTTCCCACCCTCCCCCTTCCCTCCTCCTCATTCCCTCTGCGGCTAACATCCGCCGCCTCTTTAGAAACGAAGACAGCGAGATTCTTCATTTTGCAAGGAGACATTCATGTATCCCTCTCCCACCACGCCCCCCTCTCCCTCTCGTTTTATATTAATTTATATTATTCTGTTTTATTTTTACCTCCTCTGTCCCACTGTATGTTTTTCTTGTATATTTCCTTTTATCCTACAGTAATACCCCGCTATACGTCGCAGATACGTTCCAGTAAAAATGCAACTTATAATGAAAAAATCTGATGTGGCCAACACATGACTTTCTCCACATGGTGGTGGCGCTGTATACTGGTATTAAGAAACAGCAAAATATCTCCGAAATGGATGGTTCTACAAAAATTTGTTTCAAACAAAACTCGGAAGAAATATTATTCTCTACACCTTTGGTCCTTACGAAGATTACCAATAACGATGTTGTTAAGGAGATATTTAACGGAAACCGAAAAACCGGTTATATATAAATAATTCCTAAAAAATAACTGCTATAGAAAATTGTTTCAAATGAAAGTTGTAGGAAATTACATTTTGTATAACCTTTGTATAGAATTGTATATATAATAATAATAATGTTCTAACGGAGAAATATCGCAAAAACCGAATCGGGTTTCGAACAAACCTCGACTTCCGGTTAACCGTTATTGTCCAAAAACTAATCATTTCTTTGTGCTCATGCTAAAGTGGTATATATGAAGTTTGGTAAGTATATGGCAAGTACTTTTTGAGTTAGAGCGCTCACAATCACACACACACACAAACATACGCACACACAGACATCATTCCGAAAATAGTCTAAACGTGTTCTAGGGACCTCAAAACGTGTAATTCCGTTGCAATCTCGAAGTAGATTTTTTTCATGATCACAATACCTTTCCCATTACTACGTATGGAGAAAGTAAAAAGTTGATATTAATAATTCACACTTAACTACACTAATGCATTTTCCAGGTATTGGTAAGGTTCGCGGGTTCGAATCTCGCTGAGGCACAGCTGTGTGCGCTTACAGGCATTCCCCTACTTTCGTACATAATGCGGTCCTGAAAACGTATACGAAAGTTGTATGTATGAAAGTCGAACAACAGACTTACATGTTATAATTCCCAGAGAGTCAAAAATATTATAAAATATCTAATCTCCTATAATATATTTTAAGGGTGTGTTTGTTGGTTTGTGTGTTTGTTCATGGAACTCCTTCTAAAAGATTGAAGCTAGAAGAACCAAATTTGGTATGATTCTACCTTACATCCTAACTTAGTGAATGGTCAAGGTTTGTTCAACCGGGATTAATCAGTGCTGCTAATACAGGGGATTAACATTTTTCCGTAACATGACACGTATGAATCCATTTCTTGAGTTGCAAGGTATTCTTCCTTCAAGCATACGTAAATATGGACCGATTTTTTTCGTTTTTGCTTTTTGACGAATAAAACTCTATACTATCTTATTCCTGCGAAGTTCACATGTTACACGGTAGCAGTTTTCTGAAATACGCTATTAGTTTAGAAATTTTGTGGATTTTTCGTACCCCTCCCGGGAGTTGCCAAGGCGGCCGTCACTGTTACTTCCGGTTCAGTTAGCTTCAATGAAGCTCACAAATACACGAAAGTTTAGCGTTATTACATTCGCACTTTTGTTTAACCCGTAGACGCCGTCATACGTACAATTACGTCCTCTGAAAACTGTCCAATTCGCCGTCATACGTACTATTACGTCCTCCGTTAGCACTACCAAAAGGTATTATCTTTTGACGCAAAAGCCATTCTTATATCTAAAGAAACTTTAAATATTTTCAAAGAGGAAGCTTTGGCCTTTCTAGTAGTGCATGTTTTGTAATTTTAGTAGTGTATGTATATTTGATATTCTACGTTAAATTTTGCGACGAAATTTTCATTTTTGCCATGAAATTACGGTGCGTCAGCACTAATTTTAATTATCTTTTGACGCAAGGGACATACTTAAATCTGAATAATCTTTATATATTTTGAAAGAGGAAGCTTTGGCCTTTCTAGTAATGCATGTCCTGTCTTTTTCAGTTTGTTTTAGGATTTTATAATGTACGATAAAATTTGCGCTCGATTTTTCACGAAAGTACCGTGCGCCTGCACCTTTCATCGCCTTTTGGCGTAACGGAGTTTCGTAAATATAAATAAGCTATATATATTTCGAAAGAGGAAGCTTTGGCCTTTGTATTAATGCATGTCCTGTATTTTTCATTTTGGTTTAGAATTTTATAATGTACGATAACGTTTGCGCTCGATTTTTCATTTTTTCCACGCATATATAGTGGTTCTAGTTCGAAAAATCGCTTTTCAATGTACTGGGAATTCTTTCCTGGGCGTTTGAAGAGGCAAAGGGAATCTTCTCAAACATCTGTTTCTTTCTTGGTGGAGCTTTTCGAGGAAAACGTCCTGTAAATATTTACCCACAGTCTTAGAGACCACGGACCTATGCGCTTTAGATTTCTCAAGTTGACCCATATAGAACAAATGGCCTAAACCCTGCGTTCGGAACAAAGCATCCTTTGTGTGAGCCATCTGTGGAAGCGCCTTTCACAGAGAAGATTACTGGATATTTTTAGTGTTTTATAAGGTATATTTCATGGTGAATTCAATTACGCATGTGTACATTTTCCAAAACAATCGGGAAAGGACTTGTGAGCTAATATGTAACTTTTAAAAGTTTACAACTTCATATCTCCGCTTCTAATGAACGAAATGTAACCATATTTTCTAAGTGACTTCTGTAATGATTAATAATGATGACTGCATAACTAAAACGTTTATATTATTTATAAAACGTCTTTTAAAAAATCATAAATACAAAACTTTAGTTAAAAATTTCCAGTCAAGACATGGAAAAGTTGACATGCGACAAACCTTTCACCTAATTGGTTTAGATAGGTACACTCAGCGAATAAATGTTCAGTAATGTTTAAATGTTTTTTTGAATAAGATTTCATGTCAATACATTTCATAGTTCTCGCGATTCCGAAAGTTAATATAAACCGTGAGCGCTCACCGGAAAATTAAGCGATTGGTATTCATTCACTTCTACTGCAGAAATGTTTGTGTGCGACATATGATATTTTAAATGATACTGTTTAACAATTTCATCTTTTATGTATATTCACAAATAATTTCATCAAAATAACAATAAATCATCAAAAGTTTTGAATTTTTGAAATTTTCTCACCTTTACCTGTGTTTTAAAAAAAACCTCATCCGGCGAATAAGGTAGGTTCTCATAAATCTCATCCGGGCTTGAGGGGTTAAGCAACGAAACGATCGATGTTTATGGATAGCAACGTAAATAGATACTGATTATTATTCAGGAAGCGTTTATTGATGAAAGTATTTGATCCTCCTTTCGTCTATTGAATACTGGAATCTTACATTTTTTGTAAGTAAAATCATTATATTCTACATTATAATGTTTATTAACGTAAATTAGCTCACGCGTCTGGTGTGCATTTACCAGTGTTCAATCATGGACAACTGTACGTTGCTTTTTCACGGGTTTCTTGCTAGCAAGACATAAATGTAACCATTTCATTACACAAGAAATGAAGCTGGATTTGGCGAAAGTGATATATATGATAGGAAATAAAATTATCGTTACATCTGAATGCAATAGGCTCGGAAACGGATTGTTACAAGCAAATATGATTAATTGTTAAGAAAAGCTAATTGTAATTTATATACTATATAGGTATTTTGAGTTTGTATGTTGTGCTGTAGTAGCTTCACTAAATCCGTTGAAATTTAACGGGAAATTCTGCTAGTTATGGTATAAATGTTTAGTTTTTGAGCAGGGGCATTTTATACACAATCGTCCACGATATATTTCCAGCATTTCGTACGTTCTTTAATTTTGTTCTTTTCCTTCACAACTGAACACACAATCGACTGTCTTAAGACCAATGAGCGACCTATCGAGGTTAAATATTTGCCGCTTCATTCATAAATTCATATCTTCGGTCATTTGGAGCAAGTTTTGATCTTATTTTCGATCTTTAAGCTTTTATTTAAGTGCATATGCACGGAAAGTACCGAGAACAACAATACCGGTAACTATGGAATGTTATTATTGAAATGTTAATAAAATTACCAAAACTCGAGTATATATTCAAAATATGTGCGAAATCGAATGAGATCGAGTATTCTACGGTAAGAATATCAATCCTCATTCATTTTGGCGTGTTTTGGCGAAAATTTCGCGTCGTTAAGTTATTTTTAAGATATTTTAAAGATATTTTAAAGAGTAAAAGAATGAAAGCCCCCAAACCAAAAAGGTGATTTTTACGTGTTACCTTATGGGAAACGACATTCACCCTCTGGAGTCGAACCCGTGACCTATTTCGAAATATATTTAGTCATAACGTAAAGATTCAACTGAATAAGAAAGAACAGACAGACAGAGAGAAGAAAATATAATCTTATTTTGCCAGTGAAAAATTGAATATAAATCTCGTGTAAGTTAATGATGCTATGAACATATTTAATATCCAGTAGAAAAAATATAACAAATTACAAAATTGCGTACTCTTAAAGAAAAGGTTAATACATCGAGCCACATAATTAGGTCGGAATATGTAAAACTCGTTTTAATGAAGACATAAAAATCAAAAGTTTTTAAATGCATACATAGAAAACTAATTGCTTAATTAAATAGAATGAAAAGTAAGCACTATGTTGAACTATTTCTCATAAGAAAATATCCGCTAGTGTTTAAATGTGAAATGCAATTTAGGCGTTTTTTCGAGTCGATTTGAATCGACAGTGCAATCCAACAATGCAAATCGCAGTGGGGACATCACGTTAAAATGAGATGAAACAAAAAACTACTATAGACGTCAGATTTAAGCCATTCCGAATTAGAGACGCTAGGAATAAGGCACTTGATTGAAGTTTCTGTAGGAAATGTGCGTCGCACGTTTGTCATTTCTATCATTTTAACAAAGTTAAAGAGAAACAATTCACTCTGACAATTATTAAGTTATGGTCATAGGCACAGCAACTAATAGTAATATCCACAAAAACAAAATGTTATTCACTATTTTGATATCTTAGATTGATCTGAAAATTTCAAATTTTCTCACGTATTTAATTATACCTATCTTCGTGAAAATCCTTACAGGAGAAAAGAACTAGCTACTGTGAGTACTGGGGAAAAGATTTATAGAATTTATCGTACAATAATGGAAAGATACTAAATACAAGTAATTATCATTATCTATGGCTAGATAAACGAATAAAATCCAACAAGAAAATTATAATAAGTTAAAAATTTTAATTTTACTATCAACCGTACTTAATTCGAAGAATCAAGAAACAGTAACATTATTAATTCCGACTATAACATAACTACGCAACTATAAGAATTCACTTTCGATATAAGAATTATATAAAAATTAGACTCACACCTTCCCCCTTTGTTTTGGCAAACCAGAAAGTAAAGCAATGAAAAGGTGTAATTTAGTAGGGGTAGTATGGAAGAGAATTCATGGGAGTTGATCTGAAGCTGAGAGCAGCGATATTTATATTCAGTAAGGTTTTTTCAGTTATAGACGCCAGTTGGATTTCCTCACAACAAAGGCTTTAGCGAATAAAGGGGTGGGAAATTTATCCGAAAAACGATCATCCTAAATATTAGGGTTTATTTTTTCAACTTTTGAGATTTTTACTTGAATAACTGATTTGGACTTGCAAGTTATTATAGGAATCATCATTAACATAGGGGTCATTATGACAAGGCGAAAATGCCAACATCGTGTAATATTAATAATACTAATTATTCCGAGAAATGTCACAGTACACCAAGAAATAATTGAAGTAAATCTCTCAAAATAAATCAGATTAGGTACTAAAAGAAGTTTAATATAAACAGTAACAATTCATTAAATTCAAACTAACCTCTCCAATGGAAGACAGTGTAGTGACAATGTTGTGAGTGAAGATGTCCCACGTAGTGATGAGAAGATCTGGGTCGTTAGGATATCCTTCTACCAAAATTAAAACAGTTTCTCTCACAAAAACTCCAAAAGCGAAACCAAAGAAATTAAAAACAAATACTTAAAATATTTCACGAGTTAAAATACTAACCAGTCCTATTAATTTTTACGCAAAATGCACACTGTTACTGCAAAAATACGACACGACTCACTCTGCGATGTTACTTCTTCCACAAACTAAGAAAATCTGAGGGTCTGGAAGTAATTTCTTTTTCAAGAAATTTTAAGAGAAAAAGGAGAGAGGATGAAGAGACCAATGTGTAAAACCCCCTTGTCAGAAAGTTTTCTTGGGAACGTCGCGACGTTTTCCGACGCGTCGGTAAGATTTCTTTGTAGCCACCCGTAAGGTCATAAAATCTAAAACCTTCAAAAAGAAAGAACGAAAGATTGCCAGTAGTAGCATTTATGATCTTCGCATACTTGTCCTCCCATTCAGAAGAAAGGCGCATGCGGGTGGTCATGGAATTTCCATACAGAAATAAACCGTCAAAGACGGTACATCGGTTCCTGTCCTCCAATTATTCTTTTCCTTTAGAAACATCCGAACGAGTGCTTTAAAATATTTTCGCAACTCACGTGCAAATTGTGCCGTTTCCTGCATTCTCAGAGAGTGGAAAGGGGAAAATTCTGTCTTCATAATATAAATAAGAGGAAAACAGAATCGTTGGAATCAGGGATGCCGTATGCCCTTTTAAGTAAAATATCCCGATGGGACCAATGTGGAAAATCCCCTCCCCACTTTCTTGAAAACATCCTTTTTTTCCTTCACCATCGGAGACAAAGGAGACGGAAAGCTTGTAAAAACTACGTCGCGGATCCGACCCTCACATGTTGCCTTTGTTTTGCTTTATACTTCCCTCCATTTTTCCCAAATATCTCTCTATGAGCTGGGTGGCCGCTCCTGCTGTAAGACCGAAGTTGGGAGAGGGAGGGGCGTCATTGTGACCACAAACGGCATTAGGCCGCCCCCCTCGAGAATGCGCCCTGAGGCGATTGCCTCACTTGCTTACCGTCTGAAGCCGGTGCTGGCGAGAAGAATTAAGACTGCCTTGGTTTGTTTATTTGCAGAAATAGACATTTTGCTACAATCTCAATTACTCTAAAAAGATCATAACTGTATTTTACATATTAATATAAATGTAGTTTACCAAAAAACTAGTCAACTCACTGGTACAAGTGATGCGGTAAATTCAGATAGTGATAGCGAGCCACTCAAAATTGTTGCGCGAGCCACATGTGGCTCGCGAGCTACGCGTTGGGCACCGCTGACCTAACCCATCGTGATCTCTCAAACACATGGCCAGCATATGTTTATTCTATCATTTTACACGAATTGATAAACATGAATTTAAATTAATTCATATAAATAATAATAAACATGAAATTAAAAGCCGAAGAGGGTTTTTATTGTTATAGTTATAATTTATGCACCGCAATTGGAATTTCTGAAATTTTGCTTTTAGTATTTCCCAAGCGACGTATATGCGAAGCGACACAACTTATAACGAAACATGTTCCTTATACCCGTTTTCTACTCTTATGAAGCTTGACCTTGAAAATCCTAGTTGCATGTTTACTGCTGCAGCCAATGAAAGCTCGAGAGACTGTCGATGTAGAGGGGAGGAAGTCAGTCTGTCTTTCGCCTTCGTGCTCGACTGTGTTGCCAGATCTACCACGTTTACGCCTTAAGGCCCCTTCACATGGCAGCGTTTTGCGTGGAGCGAAGCGAAGATACGCGAGCCAATCAGAGGTGAGGGATCCTTTCCTCTGCTTCGCCTCGCCCGAGATGGACTTGGGTGAACTTTCTACGCTTTGCTTCGCGCGGCTTCGCGTGATTACGTCAACATGGCCGCCGTGCGTTACAAAAAAATTGAAGAACGAATACAAACCAGCGTTCGACCACGCTAGACTTTCAAAATGGACGTAAGTTTATTTGATGAAGTCATTATATCGGAAATAAAAGAGAAGTATAGGTACATATACAACTGCCACGATTACCGTTATCGCGACAAAAATTTAAGAGAGAAGGCCTGGCGCAATGTGGGAGAGAAAATTGGGGTTGAAGGTAAGATTCCTGTGTAAATATATATATCTGATCTTCATCAATATGTGAGCGTATTCGTATTATCGTCTGTTACGTTTTTTAGGCAAAGTGGCACAAGCACGATGGAAGGCGCTGAGGGATAAGTATGTAAGAGAAAGAAAGAACTCGAGGAGCGGAGCTGGAGGAGAAGAAAGAAGAGAGTCGAATTTGTATTCCCTTCTAGGATTCCTAGACGACTGTGCGATCCCGAAACGGTAGGTGAAGCTTTGACGATTGCCAAATATTTTATAAGTTTTAGACTTCAGTAGAAGCAATATCTTTGTGAAGTTTGGCAAAAGGTTATATAATTTACTCTTATGATTATATATAATCATAAGAGTATAATTCTTTCTTGCAATCATAATTCAAATGCATACATGGCTGTTTAAGGTAACAAGTTTAGCATTGCTTTTACAGCAGTCTTCTGACATTTTTAAAGATGAACTCTTAACTTGTTCTTCCCTGGAATATTGTACCAAACAATAAAACACATTAGCAAAATAAACCGGTTAAAGCACATGTGCTGTCATCTTTGATTTGTAGTTCTAAAGATTTCTTGCTCTTATTTTAATGAGTTTTCTTGTTTTGGTCTTGAGTGTAGAACCAAATTTAACATTCTGTTATGACTTACCTAAAATTGTTAATAGACTTGGAATCCTAATGACTGGAAGAATTGCATGACAACATTTACTCTTTTTATGTATTCTTTTAATGTTAAATTAGGAGCTTTCATCTCAAGTAATATTGTGCAATTTTGGTTTTGATATCTTTGGTTGTTAGTGTATTGCTCTTCTTAGTGATTGCTTTCGGTTGCAGATGTAACAATTTTTTTCAGTTTACATATTCATTATTATTACAGGTCTACAAGCAGTCTTCCGAATATTCAGAGTGGCAGTTCCTTCATTCATTTGCCTTCACCATCACGCCCTTCAACTATATCATTTCCTCTATTCGATTCTCCCTCAAATTCCTCATGTCCTCCTGAACCGCTCTTTCTCTTCTCCTACACCCGGCTCGTCATCTTCTACCACTTCCCTTGCCACACCTTTGTCAGCATCTCCACCTGATATACACTTAACCCTAACCACATCTTTGCCTGAACTTTCTGCTATGTCATGCTCTTCTTCTTCACCTTCTGTACCCATTGCTCCACTTTCTTCCACTTTGCCCATACCTTCCAACCCCCCTCTACCTGAACTTCAGCAAACTGTGGAAAGGAATTTTGGGAAAGTGAAGAAAGGTAAGAAATGTTCTTTATATTGTGTATTTTAGTTTTTTAATTTTGAATGTCCATGTCCATGTTTACAAATTCTTTATCAGAGACCAAGAACCTATAAAAGTATTATCACAGTTATATCTGAAGGATTGAATTAATCATGAATTAACTGGTAAAGTGAAAATAATATCCATTTTTAAAAATTTCTTATGCACACAAAACTATAAAACAGTAAGAACTCTTTATAATGAACATCCATATAATGAAAACCTCTGTATGTGAAACAATTGTGGGTCCCAGATATTACTTCCACTAAAGTTATATTCATGTGAATGAATTATTATGCTGTACAATATTCAACAAAAGTGGAATTTTGGCTGGTTTTAAATTTACATATATTGTTCTAGGTTTTGCTACCAGGAATAAAGAAGAAGACGAATTGCTAAAATTATTGAAAAACCAGCCAAAGGCAATGGATGAAGATGATCTCTACTGCATGTCGGTCGCACAGCGGATCAAGAGAATGCCTCGCCTGGACAAGGCTCAGATAAAATATCAAATTGAGGGGCTGTTGTTTGAATACGAAAAAAAACAGAAATAAAAATTGTTGCATTAATGAATTGTATTTTCTTTTGTCTTAATAATATAACAAATTCAATTACCCTGGCAATTGAATAAATTATATCCCATTGGCTATCTATCCCATTGCCAAGGTACTTGTCCAATGTCCTCAAAATAATTAGCGAAAGCTTCCCTCATCGAATAAGCCTCCCTTCTGGAGTTATTAGCTCCCACTCTACCTTAAACATCCATTTTCTACCACTTCTTCCCTCCACTGCCCAGGCATGAAATCCCCATTGCTGCTTTCAGTATCAATGTAACCAGGTGGGCAATACAGTCTATTTCCACTTTCCTGTAAATGATAGGGATATTACTAGCTACTGTAGAGAACATAATTTTGTCTCTGTTTATAAAGTAATTAAATCCATTAGCAACTTATTCCTTCTCCAAAATATTTTTTCAATATTATGGAATATGAATGAACTACAAATGTGAGAATGTACTTGCCTCTTTTTGGAGAATCCAATTATGCAAACAAACAATTGCTTGGATTGCTTTATCTATATTTTGGGTGCTGCCCATGATTGGCCTCCTAAATAATCTAAATCTTGCTGCCATAATCCCGAAAGCATTTTTAATCACCCTCCGGGCTCTGGACAGACGGTAATTGTATACTCTCTGTTTGTTTGTTAGAGTTTTCCCTGGATAGGGTCTCATTAAATAATTGCTCAGAGGGAATGCCTCATCCCCAACCAAAACATGTGGTGCCAGGGTGTTTGAGCCAGGCAAAACTGCAGGAGGTGGGACATTCAGTTTCCCCTCTTTTAAATACCGTCCCAACATGGAGTTCTGCAATACTCCCCCATCACTTTGCCGTCCAACAGCACCTATGTCTACCACAGTAAACTTATAATTGGCATCGCATACTGCCATTAGGATTATACTGTGGCATCCTTTATAATTTTAAAAAACTGACCCAGAGTTGTCAGGTGCCTAAAGAGATGAAATAGGTGACAGTAAGTGGTAAGATAAGGTTTAACAGCATTTGCATTTCGAGATTTAAAAGTTTATACCTGGATCACAACGTGCTTCCCATCTATTGCCCCAATGCAGTTAGGGAAATTCCATTTTGTCCAAAATGAGCTGGAAATTTTTTTCCACATATCTGCATGGGGCAATGGGAAAACTACGTCCTTCAGACCTATCCACAGTGCGCCTGCCGTTTCATGTAAAATCTCGGAGACAGTGGATCTTCCTATTCTGTATTGGTAAGACAAGCTGGCCATGCCATCCCCATAAGCTAAATACCTGTATGTTAAAGATGCACAAGAAATACTTTAAAACACTACAATTTAGTAACTTCATAATCTAAACTTCATCCAAAGTTGCCACTTAAAAAAAGGCTAGGGCAGAAAAATAAACCTACATCAGTGTTACACTTAAACGTTCTGCTGGCGAGATGACTTCCCTTGCCAGTGAAGTTTTCCTAATTAATGGTCCGATGATACTAACTAATTTATCAAACATGTCTACCGACATTCGAAAATAGTTAAAAAACGAATCCCGGTCGGACAGCCGCATTTCCTGCAAAAGGTGCTGATAATCACCCTGCTCTCACCTTTGTTGAAATATTGGGCGCACCCACCACCTCCTGTTAATTCTTCTTCTCCTCCTTCGTAATAAACATAAGACTGCCAATGCAGTGAACCTCCACTGCAATTGCACCGGATCAAGAGGTGCCATAATATCCATGGCTCTCCCAAATTAGGAAAAAATCTTGCGTAAACAAGAAATGAACGTATGAAATGGAACGATGTAGGTGATGTATGAATAAAAATGAGAGTATGATTAAATGAGATATATGTGAGTGAATATCAATGAAATGAAAATGAATGAAAGAAAAATGATGAAATAAAAAATGAAGATGAAGAATTAATGATAAAAATAGAAAAAGACGAAGCAACAATATCTCGTCTGTCCATAACACTCAACACAGCGCACACGGCATACGTTTTTCTCCTGAATCTAGTTCTTATTTTTTCCGTGTAGATAGCGCGGAACTGCGCCTGCTGCGCCTCTCTACGCTTTCATGTGAACAGCTTGCGCGTTCGTCTTTGCTTCGCTCCGCGCAAAACGCTGCCATGTGAAGGGACCTTTAGCGTTCGCATGCGATTTTCTTCAAGAGCGGATATCTGGCAAGAGTGTACTAGTTTCCCGCGCCTCTCGGAAACTTCAAATGGTGGTGGAAGGGGAAAACGCTCTGATTGGCTATTCGTTGCGCCAAGGTCAAGCTTCATAAGAGTAGAAAACTGATTGGCGACGTATATGCGAAACAACGTATAGCGGGGTTTTACTGTATCTTGTAAAAATTAAGTCAATATCTTTATATGTATTGTTATGACGGTATACATTGTGATTGTATTCAAGATTTCTCCTACTGTACATACTCTTTAATGTTTTAGTTTTATATTGAAATGTATTTACTATCTAGGGGTTTCGCTGGTGTTTCACACTCCCCTTCTCAGTGAGTGTTTTCCTGCGTGGGTTTTACTAGTTAGGACAAGCTTGTTCTTATCTTGGTTTTCCCCACAAATTTAAATGTCTTAAACTTATCATTTCTTATTATGTTCGACTTTTATACTGTTTTCTACTGTTGTAATACTGTATTCACACTTCAACTGAAACTATCTACATTGACGAAGGGTTAAAAGTAAGAATGGACCTTATGGTCTAAATTTCGCCCGAATAAAGACATGTATCTATCTACCCTCTCCCCCCCCCCCCCCTCTCACCACGCCCCCCCCTCTCTATGTGTTGTTCATTACGCGGCGAGCGAAAAGAAGAAACGACCCAGTCCTCTCGACAGTTTCCATATCAATAACGTCGTGGTCGCGGCTTCTGGGCGAGGCGGTGCTGTCTCATTGGTTAACGGCGATTATAAAGCATTTAATCAGCCGAGGTTAAAGAGACATTTCTCCATAGACATCCCGCGAACGATGACTTGTAAGAAGCGTACTTTCGTAACGATGTTATTACACATGCCAGCAGACTGCGCTTCAAGAATTACACTTCCGCACTTATATTTTGGTTGGAACAAGAGATAAACTTACGAAACAAATGTATGGGAAATTTATTTCTTTTTCGATCCAATAAGTTTTTTCCAAAGAGGACGAAAATAATTACGAATCGCTTTCTCTAAAAAAATATAACAGCGAGCAAAACGACCGATCGTCCCTTACGTCACTCGCTGAAACAATTATATTCAGCGACATTAAATCACCCCGTCACACGTGGAAATTCAGCCAAACAATACTTACTGCGAGCGTATTAACCTTACATTACAACAAATGCGATTAACGAGACTCATTTATCTACCATATCCAACATTCTCAATTACATGGCCCTCCAGAAGATGCCGTTATTAATCGCAAACCCGGTCATTAAGCGACACGACACATAACCCCCCCCCCCCCCCCCTCTCGCGCTTATCTCTCTTCGGGCGACTTCGACGATCGACCACGTAAAACCCCGAGAGTTCCCGAATTCACCCGAAGTGAGGAGGATGAACTAGAGGAAGCAAAAAAAAGGACAAAAGAAGCGGGAGCAGCAGCTAGGAAGAGGAGATACGTTCGGAAGGCCTTGGTCTTACGCTAATGAATAAGTTAACCCTTTCAGAGAAAGAAGAGGCGGAGCTAAGAAGGGCTCAACACGGCGGGTTTAAAACCGCGTAAGAGCATTCTGGAGGGGAGGCGAAGAAGATAAGAGGGGTGAAATAATTTGAAGGGCGGATTTTGTTTTTGGCAAGTAGAGAGGTCTTGTTCACACCAGAACACTCCCTAAGGAGGCAAAGAGGTACAGAGGAGAGGGAGGGAGATTGGGAAAATTGAGCGAAGGGGAGGGAGAATTCTCCGAATGTTACTGCGGCTACAGTGGGCGAGAAGAGAACTCTTTGTTTGCGGCGATCGAGGTTTCTGATTAAATCAACACGAGTTATGACACGAATCGACAGAGAGGGAGGGAGCAGGTTAAAAGGCGTCCATAACTGCGCCCTTAACATTCCATGGAATGCACACGGATGGCGGTTTCTTCGCACGGTGAGACAGCGTCGGGAGATTTTTTTCTTGTCTCCGCATGATGTTGGGATCATATAATTCGTTCACTTGTTTGCGATTTTTAACTTGGCATTAAAGTCAAAGCGCTCGACGTCAAAAATGAGAGTTCGGCAAATGGTTCTAACAGAATTTTTTTTATAGTTTTAACGCTCCCGCTCGAATTACTAATAATGGAGAATACGTCCATTAATATAATAGTAGCGTGCGTATGATGGTCGGTTAAAGCTTACATGGCGTGAAGTTGCATAAAACGTGAACTACTTACCAGCGGCCTACAAGTTAAATGAAAAAAAATGCGGATTTCAGAAGGTAAACAATAAGTTGGTGTGAATCCAAGAGTACAAATGCAGCCTTCAAGGATTGAGACCCGAGAGAAATCGAAAAGAAACAAGCATCGGAGCTTCTAGATTAATCGTACCTACGAACGGGAAATGCATTATTCAAATTATTAAAGATTGTATTCACAACATTTCAAGCCAAATTTTGTTGGAAAACAACACAATTCACATAATTTATTTCACGGCGTAACGAATTAAGAAGACAGGTGTAAAGAAAAATATAGGTCGAACCCTTGTTAAAAGAAAGTTTTCAAATTAGAGTAATGCAGAACCACGCCGTGCACCTTGTCGGAAAACGCCCTATCAAGAGGCATATAAGAGCGCGCGAGATTATTCGTATCGCATCATGATAGCGATTGAGCTTTTTTCAGCATCTGTATCCGTTAATTCACGAATGCGAAGCCAGATAACTTAAGTTGTTCGTGCCAGAGTGGCATGCCATGGAGAAGAGGAACGGAAGGATTGAGAGGTGACAGGGGTGGCAAAACTTCACCCGCTTAAGGAAAGAAATGGCCAACGGCCCAAAAATTAAGCTCTGTATTCCCCAATCCAGGTCCGATGTCCATTCTATGCTGGATCGAAGTAGGTCTGCGCTCATAAATGGTGAATATGCGAAAAGAGACCCAAAAAGAGGTGCGAAGAGAGTGAGGAACAGAGAGAGAGGGTGTGTGTGTGTGTGTGAACGGAGAGAGCGGATAGATAACGCTATAAATCTTTGCCGAGTAGACGGAGAGAGAAAGTGAGGAAGAGAGGCAAGAAGAGGAGTGAGAAGGGGAGGAGAGGAGAAGGAAACCCTGGCAGGGTCCACCTCGAGGTGATTCTTCCAGATTGGAAAGAATTGGACGAAGGAAAAATGATTCCATTGGGTTGCGAGGGCTAGAAAGGAAGGGCTGGACACGGAACGAACATTAGAAACGTACCTCTATCGACTTCCAGGGCCGCTCCTCATCATTCTCTTTCCACAACCAGTTCCACTCCTTTCCGCCCACACCTCTTTCAACCCACCATCTCGAAAAAAACCAGCCGAAAATATATCGATCTTTAGAGGGACCGCCACCGTTCATCCAAAGCTCTCCTCCCCTTTTTCCCACCACCGTCAATTTTACAGACGATTTCTCTCTCGAAAACCGAGTTGATGGGAACCTATGCGGCGTTCGCGCACCTTTAAGTACTAGAACGGACGCGATTTCATATCCATCTGCTCTCCCTCTTTGCTTCGGTGTGATACGCGCACCACATGCGAGCGTCTACGGACTCTTCTATTCGCACCTCCATCTGCATTGTCCTTCCCGTTTCCGGAACCATCGGTTTCCTTTCCGCTCCCGGAACACGACTCCCGCGATACGCTTCGTCTTTTTCGCGATTCAAGAAAATAAAAGCACGATGAGAACTCCTTATTACCGTGTCTAAGAGTAAATACAAGGTATTTCGGCTTGTGTCTACTAACTGGGACCACATGTAAAACTGACCGCGAAGCTGACCACTCGACCGTCATTATCTCGGGTTAGAGGCACATACCTCGAGACCCATCCTCAAATCCGAGCTCTGGTGTCTTTACCCTCTCTCCAGGGGGGCACTTGCCCACCACGTCTTTTGCAATAAAGTTTAAACTATTTTATGTTGTTAACTTAGTGCGATTGTGACTCAAGCAACATATTCGGGTGAATGCGCTGATCGAGAGCGTCTTTTTAACGGAATTCTACGATGAATAATAACATATTTACGCTCACATCTAATCTTGACGCCAAGGAATACCAACCTCTTAAGTGTTTTCGGACGGGATTGTAATGAAAGCAGACATTCGCGAGACGGTGCGGAGGGTGTGATGCTTGGTTGTTATATGGTGTTAGATGGGAGAAAAGGGAAACCGCTCATAACTAAAAAGCTTTACAACCTTTTTCGATCAAATTTTCAGGAATCACTTGACGATTCAACTTTTCAATTTGAAACTGCTCGCCGTGTACATAGTAGTTCTGGGTTTGACTTCAGGAGCATATCTTTTCTCCATTTGAATAACATGGGCAGAGCTGAAACGAAGCGAGGCCTTTTTTCTTATGGAAATAAATTTCCGTATAGTAGAAATTCAAATCTCATTCGAACAAAGCCAAAAATTAGGTTTAATTAATATTTTTCGTGATTTTTTAAGAATTTATTCAATTCGTCTTGATAAAATTGTTATAAAATCGTTTTTTATATGTCCATGACTATTATTACTCTCTGGAAAATTCGATTATGTGGATTTTATATTCTTTTTGCGTTTTAGTGTACATAAAATTTGGTGTCATTAATTTTTATTTGATTTTAACGTAATAGTCAATTCACGCCTACCCGTCAGCCGAAATGAAATTACTCAGCAATCAACAGTGCCCTCTCCTTGGCTGCAGTCGACAAGCTATGAGTCAAAAACGTGTCTCCCCCGAATCTGATAGAGCAGTGTGATATAGAAAATCATCATTTCAAAACGGTTTATATGCTCCTGAAGTCAAACCCTGGACTACTATGTACACGCCGAGCAGTTTCAAATTGAAAAGTTGAATCGTCAAGTGATTCCTGAAAATTTGATCGAAAAAGGTCGTAAAGCTTTTTAGTTATGAGCGGTTTCCCTTTTCTCCCATCTAACACCATATAACAACCAAGCATCACACCCTCCGCACCGCCTCGCGAATGTCTGCTTCCATTACAATACCGCCCGAAAAATCTTAAGAGGTTGGTATTCCTTGGCGTCAAGATTAGATGTGAGCGTAAATATGTTATTATTCATCGTAGAATTCCGTTAAAAAGACGCTCTCGATCAGCGCATTCACCCGAATATGTTGCTTGAGTCACAATCGCACTAAGTTAACAACATAAAATAGTTTAAACTTTATTGCAAAAGACGTGGTGGGCAAGTGCCCCCCTGGAGAGAGGGTAAAGACACCAGAGCTCGGATTTGAGGATGGGTCTCGAGGTATGTGCCTCTAACCCGAGTTAATGACGGTCGAGTGGTCAGCTTCGCGGTCAGTTTTACATGTGGTCCCAGTTAGTCGACATAAGCCGGTATTTCTAATTCTAGTGTGTCCAATAACTTCTGAAGCCGACGCTCACATTTTCGAGTGGTAAAAGGAGCACCGCCTTCGCAAAGCGGTATAAATTTGGACGCAGATCGGATGGAACATGAAGAACGGCGATTTCCCGTTACCTGTCGGTCATAACTTCCGCTGAAACTTTATTAGAATAACGCTTCTTTGTTTTACTCTTTGCCGTCCGTCGAAGCACAGCTGCATATACGAGACCGAGGGAGAAAATATATTGCGTTTTCGCGAGAATTCCATACGGTTCGCGCGCTAGTTCCGTTTAGCGTTTCGAGTCCACGAGGACACCCTCGCTCGGCTTCCGATGAATAGGACCGAATTGGTTTCGTGGTCTCGTCATAGCAGTGCGGGTCACGAAGCGAAAAAGTGTCATTTGATTCGGTCGAAAGAATGCTTCCATATTCGAAGCGAAATATCGCCGCATTTGCAATGTGCAAACTATTGCAATCCTCGCAATTTCCGCCTCGACTGTACGAGTCTCTCTGTGGCATTCGAGGTTGCCAAGTCGGTCGCCGTCATGCTCCAGCAAACTTGCGGATGTCGCCGGCCTCTAGAGAAGTTTGCTCAAGTCTTTTCGTTTGGCACACCTGCCGACGACCCTTCTCCCCGCGATCCCCGTCCTCCGCACTGCTTTATCTTACGTTAGTGATGAACCCCCCCTCCAATACGCCTTTTGATAACATCCCTAAGGGTCGAAACTGCCAGCTAGTTAGTCGGTGGCGATCATGAACACAAAAGAGAAAGAAAGCGGGTATAAAATATTCGGTGAGGTGTATTCGTTGTTGCAGAGGGTTATTTCGTTTTGAGTGAGCGTTCAAATTTAAGAGAACTTTTATATACCTATTTCATAGTGAATTTAAATAAAATTTAGCCGCACACGCAAATTAAATATTCTTAATCCAACTTATCCCATTCGCATGCTGAGAAATAATGTCGAATCTGAGAAAATGAAAGGATTGATTGCGATAAGCGTAACACGGAATGCGGGATCGACGGTGGCGCCTCGCCGCGACGATCTTCGGGAGACGGAGAAGTAGTGCGCACGCGCGTGACACCTCCACACCCGCGCGGAACTTAGCCCGCAAATTGCTCCGCTAATTTGATTTCTAAATGAGCTTTCCTAGCACGAGGAACTCGAGCGAAATCAGGCGCCGGTGATTGCTCCGATCCATAGTCCACCCCACTCCCCTAAGGCCCCCCCCCCCCCCTACACCTCCTATAAGGCGCGGCCAATCACAGGGCTCCCTCTATCGGCAGCCCTAAGTTACGGACGTCGGGGATGGAGTTACGAGAATCTTAAGAAGGATCGCCACCCTCAAACTACCTGAGGGCGGAGAAAAAGTGAAAAGAAAAGGAGAGAGGGAGAAGAGAGGAAGTGAGAGAATGAGAGGAAAGGGAGTGGTGAGGGGAGGAGAGAAGACGGGAGGTAGTGAGAGGAAAGAGTGAAAGGAGAGGAGAGAAGGAAACGAGAGGGAGTGAGGGGAGAGAAGGATAGACAGATAACGGGAGAGAGGACGGGAGGGAGTGAGAGGAAAGAGTGAAAGGAGAGAGAGAGAGGATGAACCTGACTTTTCGCTCATCTAGTATCGAGACTAAAATCGCAGTGATCCGCTGAAAACTCACCACAGGCGTTTTGGCAATGTACAGTTTTATTGACAGACATAAAGCGATTCTAAATGAGGGGCGATTATGCGAGAGTCGTTCAGATTTGACCTGGACTTTAATTATTTTTACATCGTAAAAGTAATGCAGCACAATCATAAACTGTACGGAATTTAATCAAAATCGTCACAGCCGTTTCTGAGAAAATCAAACTTGTTAAAATTGCCTAGATAAACTACCCTTAATTATTGTGCAATGTCAACCATTTCTTCATAGCTTCTACTCTGTATGATAAAATGCCTAAGTACGAGATTTCATTCATTTTTGCTCTACCGTTTAGGCTCTAGAGTAGAAGTCTGCACTGGTCGGGCCCGGCCCATGGGCTCGAGCCCGGCCCGGGTAAGACTGAAAAGTTATGGATTCGGGCCGGGCTTGGGCCTTGACGATTTATCGGACGCCTTTCTCGTTCGGGCCAGTTGAGAACCCAGTGGACCCCTCTCATATTTGTGCCACTGTGCAAAGAGTTTCACCTTTACTATTTCTTTTAGGGGAAGTTCTCCATTCTCTCCTTTACAAGCGACACGTCTCCCAGGCCGCCACCAGAGCACCCACGAATTCCTACCATCTCTTAAACAACTACTTATCACCATCAAGAGGGCTCTGTTTGCCTTAGGAGATAGCGGGATCTTTGGGAGTCTTACATCCGAAACTTCATTCTCTACCCCTACACCTTATCCCAATACCCTCCCTTTTATATCCGCTATTGGTCGTCAGTTCGCACTGGGTAGAGATGATATTGGTCTTCCGTACTGATAGAAATTGACATAATATGTATTCTTCGTACATCTGTGGTTTGAAATATATTTTGTGTTATTAAAACTTTGTATAAATCCCTAAAATACCAGAATGTATTTAATCAAGGAATTTAAAAAAAGTGCGTTTACATTCTAAATGCTTTGAAATTTTTAAAACATAAAAAGATACTTTATAAAGGGTATATGTTTACTGAATAATGTACCAAATGTCCACGGTCGGGTCAGTTTAAAATAATTCGGGCGTCGGGCTGGGCCTGGGTGCGAAAATGGGGTGAAGTTTCGGGCCGGACTGGGCTTGGACTCAATTATGAATGGGCCGGGCCGGGCTTGGGCCGAAGGTTTCGGCCCGTGCAGACCTCTACTCTAGAGCCGCGAACAGACAGACAGACGGCGATGCGAAGACCACTTTTTCGGACTCAGGTACACCTAAAACGTATATTTCCATCAAAATCTCGAGATCGAATTTTTTCGCGATTACAATACTTATTCAATATACTTCGTATATTAGAAAGTAAAAAGGGACTATTTTAAACTCAGCACAGAATTAGACGGCAAAGGAAGAGGAGGGTTGGTGAATTTACTACGTGAAAGATTGATTTCGAAGATCGCCCCATTCAATATTTCATTTGAAACGAGATATTTGTGATTTTGAAAGTAAAAAACGTGACAAAAAGAATGACAGCAGTGACTATGTTTTTGAATGAGGAAATTACAGTTGTTTAATTTGAAATAATATATTTGTAACTATGAAAATAAAAAAAATGTGCCCTCGAATGAATTTCGATGATTGCGGAAAATGACGTATAAGCGAAGCTTGAGCGACGCGTCGCGACGTATAAACGAAACGAGGTATCTCGAGGGCTACATGTACGTCATTTGTAAAAGTCTGTGGGCAAGCTCGGTCGCGACGCTCACGGCCAAACAGTGAAGTTAAAATTTATGTTGGCACTGCGTGATTCGCAACGAGAGAGGGTAAGGATGGTGTGGGATATATGTTTTGGAAGTTCGAGCGAATGAGGGGAATCAAGAAATGGCCGTAGAATTGCAGGCTACCGGGGTCGAATGGAGACCGCTTCTCGCCCCGGTGGAAGGGCCTCGAAGGAGAGATCCAAAGACGGGAAAGTGTTTTCCATGCTCATCCTCGAGGACATTCCACGTATGAAACGGTTCACCAAAGGATATTGCTTTCCATTTACGCAGGACGAACACTGGCTGCGTTGCCGTGGTCGCTAGGGACGCGTGCGTTAATACAAAAATTTTTAATTTTAATTTTCGCTTATTTCATGGAATTGAGTTTGTATTTTTAGTTATTTTTTAATGAAAACCGAAAAGATGATTTTCTACGGCAGAAAATTGTAAGTTTTAATAACAATAGATATAGCCGTATCTGTTATTCGAATAAGTATTCCAGTTTACTGGAAGCAAACATTAAATCTACATTGGCACTAGAAATACATAATAGACGAAAATTGCAGTATATTTTGTTGCATTATTAGAATTATGTTTCATTTAATCAAATTTTTACCATTACCAGAGAACTTTGAGAAGTTCTTCTTTTCAACAAATACATTAAATAGAATTCAGTTGTTTTATAAGCATTGCGTTGTTTATCAGTAATAACTACTAAATGTCCTAAATTAGTGCGAGTATTTCGGAAGAATCTATTTATATCTATAATAGCCGACCGTAAGTCCGTCCCACCCTCTATCTCAAAAGCCGTTCGTCGTAGAGATATGCGGTAAACTGCGTTTTGTTTCTACAAGCTAGGAAGGCCCCCAGAAACTCTTCTCATTTTCATAAAGTCTCGGGTTCGAATCCAGGAGACAATTATATTTTCCCATAAGTTTACACGGGATTTTCGATTTTTCAGAGTGCAAGGTTTTTTTATGGACCGACTTTCTTCGTTTTTGCTTTATTCAACGGCTAAAACTCTATACTATCTTATTCTTGCGATGCTTACATGTTACACGGTCGAATAATTCAGAAATACACAATTGTTTTCGAAATTTTACGGATATTTCGTACTCTTTCCGGACGTTGTCAAGGCGACCGTCATTGTTGCCTCCGATTCAATTAATACCAATTAAAACTTCAAATAGGTGAAAGAATAGCGTTATTCGCTTCGCACATTGTTTAAGCATCGAAATTAGTGCTGTAGCAATGTCAACATTTATACATAGCAACATAAATATTTACGGATAAATATTCAGTTAACTGCGTATGGGAAGCGTTTCTAACGATTCAACCAGAGCAGTTGAATCTTCCTATCATCGTTTGAATGCTGGAATCTTATCTCTTTGTAAGTAGAACTATTATATTATACATCCATGATGTTTATTATCACAAATAGGCTGCCTTGCTACTTCGGCGACCGAATGTCCAGCAGCCACCCTCCCCACAATCTCTCCTCTGACCGCAGGCTAAGTCTCAGCAAACGCAGCTCGATCCATTTCCAATGCCCGATGAATGTTAACTGCGAGTGTATAACTACGGGCGAATTGGAAGTGGGAAACGGACCGGAAAAATGCCCGCTTCTGGCTCATTTTGGTAACACTCAGGCTACCAACCTAGTGGCCAAGGCGGCACCACAGGTCCACAGACCATCGGCCCACCGGAATTTTGTCCAGTGTCCCGGTAGCTCAATCCACCCGTTTAAAAACCTACTTGTCAAAGAGGTTAAAAACTGAGCAAAACAGCAGGTCTACTAAATCTTAATACTAAACCAATATAGTAATTTGTTATAATAAAAACGTATTTAAACGTATTAGAAAATTTAATAGCTTCCATTTTCATGAGGCTTCCAACTCCTTCTTTCCACATACAATCGGTGAGTTACACAAATTAAAGTTAAATTGAAGGATTAATATAATTCTTAATTTGACGTTATGCGGCTGGATGCTAAACAAGCCCTTGGTAAATTTCATTAACCTCATTTCCCGTTATCCTCTTCCTTCACTCCCCTTTCCATTCCACACACTCTCGGTATATCGGCGAAAATGGAAAACCACCTCCTTGGTGAACCATATCAGAGACGTGGAATATCTTCCAGGATTTGCGCTGAATCGTAGCCGGGTCTGGCATGAGCATGGAAAAGGCTTTTCCGTCTCTGGGTCTCTATTTCGAGACCTTTCCTCAGGGGCGAGGCGCGGTCTCAATTCCACCCCGGTAGCCTGCAATTCTACGACCATTTCTTGATTCCCCTCATTCGCTCGAACTTCCAAAACATATACCCCACACCACCTTTCCCCTCTCTCGCTGCGAATCACGTAGTGCCAACATAAATTTTAACTTCACTGTTTGGCCGTGAGCGTCGCGACCGAGCTTGCCCACAGACTTTTACAAATGACTGTACAGTCATTTCTCAAGGTACTCTCCTTCTTTCAGAATACATTTGTTCCAGTGTTCTGGTAGTTTTCGTATTCCAGTTTCAAAGAAATACTTCGGTTGATGTCGACACCAGTTGATGACTGCATTTTTCACCTTGTCATTCGAACCGCATTTCTTACCACCTTAGAGCTCTTTCAGCGGCACAAACAGATGAAACTCATACGGCAAAAAATCAGGACTATAAGGAGGATTGGGAATAATAATAGTTCAGCAAGTGTATTCACGGTCAAGTTAGCCTTATGCGGTCGGGCGTTTTCGTAAAGAAAACAAATTCCTTTTCACAGAAGACCTGATCGTTTCTTCCTTAGAGCTGCTTTCAGAGTGTTATTTAGGAGCACTGAATAATAAGCAGCAAAAACATTGTTCTAGGGAATTCAGATGAATAATGCCTTGAGCATCCCAAAACACAGTAACCACTGAATTGTTATTGAAAGATTAAAAATGCAGCCTCTTCCCTCAAAAATCGTTGATTCGGAACTCCTGATATTTGAACTCGCATCGTCTTTTGTTCTTGTGACAACTGTTTGGGCACCCATCAGGAGCGGACTTTACTGAATGTTAAGTTGTTACGAAGTATGGTTTTAACACTACAAAACTATGTTAACTTGCAACGTTAATTCACACACTGATACTCGTCTTTCACTCCGTACGAGCTCATCAACACGCGTAATTGTCACGTCATTGACTGCAATTGCTGGTCTTGCTTTGTGTCTTCCTTCTCCACGCATTTGCGTCCTCTTTGAACAATTTGTACCACCCGAACACAGAAGACCGTGACAGGCAGGATTCTCTATACTATACTTAAAGTCTCCAGTGAATTTCAGTCCCTTTTACACCTTCCATACAGATAAATGTAATAATAATACGTTGTTCCACTGAAGTAGAAACACATTAACAAAATGCCATCGTTGTTAGTTCTGACACGAGTTGCTGTGGCAACAAAATATAATTTTTTGTATTTCCGACATTATAATGATAATGCAAACACCTCATTAACTAATTGTATTAAATATAAGATTAAAAAATAAAGTCCAGATTAAATTTGAACGTTTTTCGTATATAAAAACATTTAAATCACACCCTTATATAACAGCTAAAGTGACACAACAACAGAAAAAATAGCTAGCTACAGAACTAAAATAAATACAATTAAAAACACACTCCCGTGTTTTTTACGTATATTTCTAATTCAGTTTGGATAAAACGACCATTTGCGAAAATCTTTTTGTGAAACAACGAAACTACCGAATGACCATTCTGGGATTGAAGGCTTTATCGCGAAGTTATTTCCGGCGTCAGACCGTGGATCAGGAATGAGAATTAAATTCGCAATTTGCACCGAAGAAATACGACATCCCGTGGATTCACGGGCTATTCTAAAAATCGAAAATTAACGGAAAAAAGAGCGGAGAAAATAGCGGAAAGTAGGCAAGAAAAAGGGCCATCGAGGAGAATGAACGAAGGCGACATCGAGGCGATTGTCGAGTGGAAGCGATGCAAATAGAGAAAAAGAGGAAGAAATAGGGGTACGATCCCGCCTCCACCGCCTCGGATGCCATCACACGCCCTCGATTGCGCTCTTTAAACGCATTCGGTTCGAAGTTCCTCGATTTAGCGCCGCGAATCGAGTTTTACGGATAATTTCGAGAAAGACGCGGGCACCGGAAACGAAACATGGGAAGTCAGGGCCTTCGACGGAACCACGAGATGGACCTCTTTTGGAGGATCAGGGGATCCCAAAAATACAGAGATGGAGAAAAGGGTACACTAGAGAGAAAGGCGGGAAGGGATGACATACACAAACAAGGGTATCAAGAGTACAAAAGTGTAAATAAAACGGAGAAATTACATAATGCTACATGGAGAGCGGAGGATGCGGCGAGAAAGAGTCGGAGGGAGATAATCGAGGGAGGAGGAAGAAAGTGCGAAAGATGGAATGAGATGGGGGGAGGGCGCAAGGGGTGGTGGGGGGAGGGCGCAAGCGGTGGTGGGGAGAGGGCGCAAGGGGTGGTAGGGGGAGGATGAGTCACGGAAAGGACAGGGAGTGGAGAGGATAAGCAGAAGGACAAGGTGATATATTTAGCGATCATTGCCTGGTTCCCCGAAAGAAGGAGCGGCAGGAGGAAGCCAAAAGGATCGGATGAAAGGGGAGGAAGCATCGGAGAGACGCGTAACAAATCGGTCCTACTGAGAGCGGAGAAAACGCAGATCGGGAATCGACGCCGAGTTCAGCAGAAGGTCACAAGCTACGACAGCGGAAAAGTTCTTTTTATTTTAGAGAATATATTAGGCCATTGGGCCGGGTGAATTTTTATTTGACGAATTACGTCCATTGAAGATTAAGCGAGCAAAATATGATAAAAACATCTGAATAATTGAAAAAGGGTTTACGTAGTACGGAATAAAACGATGAGAAACCACTTCCATCCCTTCGGGAGATACTCGTGGCACCACTTTCTGTGACAATCACCAGTCGCACACGAATCGCAAATGCACGTTCGAAAAAGCCCAAATTAGCTTGAGGGTGACCAAGGGTCAGAGAGTGAACGCGGAGAAATCTTCCATCGAAGGCTCTTCCTTTAAACGGATGAGTTTACTAAATCTTGCAAATATGAAATGATTAGAGAAAAGAGTTCGATCGACAATCGGAAACTGATTCTAAATAGGAAAGCCGACGTCGATGTAATATAATCGAAACCGCCACGCTCGAAATATTCTTTTCAAATTTAACAAATTTTTGTGAAAAGTGAGCAAAAACATCGCGAATACATAAAATGATTTTAAGTATGTGACAGAAATCGATACCTCGTGCATAATGCGATTCGGCTCATCACCCAACCATAAATAAAAAATTCTCCGAAGCAAAAAACATGTTTCCGCTAACATTTCGCTTCTGACGAACGTTAATAAAAGGAATCTTCCAAAAACTCGTTCCTATGGAGATGTTTCTAGATTTGTACCGCGGCAGAGGCAAAGGAACGAAGATCCGCGGGGCAAGAAACGGAATAATCTCGCAAGGAAAAGGAATTGGAAAGGGGAGAGAAAAAGGGGAAAAAGCCGAGGGGGAGAGGGGGGGAAAGGAAAGAGGGAGAAATAGGGAGGAGAAGAGCAATACTTTGGGTTAAAATTAAGACTGGACGCGAGACAGGAAAGCGGAGTTTCAGGGGAAGGGCGGATGAAATGTCTTTAAATATAAAGCGGTGGATGAAGTTAGGGGAGGTGGTGGATGAGGATCGGGGAGGTGGTGGATGAAGATAGGGGAGGTGGTGGATGAGGATCGGGGAGGTGGTGGATGAAGATAGGGGAGGTGGTGGATGAAGATAGGGGAGGTGGTGGATGAGGATCGGGGAGGTGGTGGATGAAGATAGGGGAGGTGGTGGATGAGGATCGGGGAGGTGGTGGTGAGGATCGGGGAGGTGGTGGATGAAGTTAGGGGAGGTGGTGGATGAGGATCGGGGAGGTGGTGGATGAAGTTAGGGGAGGTGGTGGATGAGGATCGGGGAGGTGGTGGATGAAGATAGGGGAGGTGGTGGATGAGGATCGGGGAGGTGGTGGATGAAGATAGGGGAGGTGGTAGATGAAGATAGGGGAGGTGGTGGATGAAGATAGGGGAGGTGGTGGATGAGGATCGGGGAGGTGGTGGATGAAGTTAGGGGAGGTGGTGGATGAGGATCGGGGAGGTGGTGGATGAAGATAGGGGAGGTGGTGGATGAAGATAGGGGAGGTGGTGGATGAGGATCGGGGAGGTGGTGGATGAAGATAGGGGAGGTGGCGGTGAGGATCGGGGAGGTGGTGGATGAGGATCGGGGAGGTGGTGGATGAAGATAGGGGAGGTGGTGGATGAGGATCGGGGAGGTGGTGGATGAGGATCGGGGAGGTGGTGGATGAGGATCGGGGAGGTGGTGGATGAAGTTAGGGGAGGTGGTGGATGAGGATCGGGGAGGTGGTGGATGAAGTTAGGGGAGGTGGTGGATGAGGATCGGGGAGGTGGTGGATGAAGATAGGGGAGGTGGTGGATGAGGATCGGGGAGGTGGTGGATGAAGATAGGGGAGGTGGCGGTGAGGATCGGGGAGGTGGTGGATGAAGATAGGGGAGGTGGTGGATGAAGATAGGGGAGGTGGCGGTGAGGATCGGGGAGGTGGTGGATGAAGATAGGGGAGGTGGCGGTGAGGATCGGGGAGGTGGTGGATGAGGATCGGGGAGGTGGTGGATGAAGATAGGGGAGGTGGTGGATGAGGATCGGGGAGGTGGTGGATGAGGATCGGGGAGGTGGTGGATGAGGATCGGGGAGGTGGTGGTGAGGATCGGGGAGGTGGTGGATGAAGTTAGGGGAGGTGGTGGATGAGGATCGGGGAGGTGGTGGATGAAGTTAGGGGAGGTGATGGATGAGGATCGGGGAGGTGGTGGATGAAGATAGGGGAGGTGGTGGATGAGGATCGGGGAGGTGGTGGATGAAGATAGGGGAGGTGGCGGTGAGGATCGGGGAGGTGGTGGATGAAGATAGGGGAGGTGGTGGATGAGGATCGGGGAGGTGGTGGATGAGGATCGGGGAGGTGGTGGATGAGGATCGGGGAGGTGGTGGATGAAGTTAGGGGAGGTGGTGGATGAGGATCGGGGAGGTGGTGGATGAAGATAGGGGAGGTGGTGGATGAGGATCGGGGAGGTGGTGGATGAAGATAGGGGAGGCGGTGGATGAGGATCGGAGAGGTGGTGGATGAAGATAGGGGAGGTGGTGGATGAAGATAGGGGAGGTGGCGGTGAGGATCGGGGAGGTGGTGGATGAGGATCGGGGAGGTGGTGGTGAGGATCGGGGAGGTGGTGGATGAAGTTAGGGGAGGTGGTGGATGAGGATCGGGGAGGTGGTGGATGAAGATAGGGGAGGTGGTGGATGAGGATCGGGGAGGTGGTGGATGAAGATAGGGGAGGTGGTGGATGAGGATCGGGGAGGTGGTGGATGAAGATAGGGGAGGTGGTGGATGAGGATCGGGGAGGTGGTGGATGAAGATAGGGGAGGTGGCGGTGAGGATCGGGGAGGTGGTGGATGAAGATAGGGGAGGTGGTGGATGAGGATCGGGGAGGTGGTGGATGAAGTTAGGGGAGGTGGTGGATGAGGATCGGGGAGGTGGTGGATGAAGATAGGGGAGGTGGTGGATGAAGATAGGGGAGGTGGTGGATGAGGATCGGGGAGGTGGTGGATGAAGATAGGGGAGGTGGCGGTGAGGATCGGGGAGGTGGTGGATGAGGATCGGGGAGGTGGTGGATGAAGATAGGGGAGGTGGTGGATGAGGATCGGGGAGGTGGTGGATGAGGATCGGGGAGGTGGTGGTGAGGATCGGGGAGGTGGTGGATGAAGTTAGGGGAGGTGGTGGATGAGGATCGGGGAGGTGGTGGATGAAGTTAGGGGAGGTGGTGGATGAGGATCGGGGAGGTGGTGGATGAAGATAGGGGAGGTGGTGGATGAGGATCGGGGAGGTGGTGGATGAAGATAGGGGAGGTGGCGGTGAGGATCGGGGAGGTGGTGGATGAAGATAGGGGAGGTGGTGGATGAAGATAGGGGAGGTGGTGGATGAGGATCGGGGAGGTGGTGGATGAAGATAGGGGAGGTGGTGGATGAGGATCGGGGAGGTGGTGGATGAAGATAGGGGAGGTGGTGGATGAGGATCGCGCTATCGCTTCTCGAAAGAAAAGGTCCGGTCCACCTCAGACTCCTCTACGTAAAGCATGTCGCTTTTAACAATAGTTTCTTCTACCTTCCGCCCCCCCCCCCCCCCCTCTCCCCTCCCAATGCTTTTCGAAGGGAGTACTCCCGAGCAGAGGTAGAGTGACTCCGCATTCCGGTTCGTGAGGGAGGGGGGGAAAGAAAGTAAGAGAGAGAGGGAGAGAAGGGGCGTGCCACCCGACAGCAAACTCACCTGCAACTAAACATAAAGGCAACTTCATTCAGGACTCTCCGGCCGTTATTGCCTTCTTAAACCTACTGTTTTAGTTCTGGACTCCAATATTGTCTAAAAAGAGGTTTGAAGTTGTTGACAGGATCTGTCTGATTCGTAAGATACATTGCGAAATGAGGATGAACTACGAAGTGTGAATTATAAAGCGTTTACAAGTATGGTGATAAGGTCTCGCTTAATTAATTTGCTTTTATTAAGCCCTTGAATTTCATCAATTTGTAGTGACGTAAGATTAAGTTAGACAGTAAAACATGACAACACCACAAACGCCTGCTGGTAGGTAGGGGGACCAAACTGAGGCGAAATAAGGAGAAGAAAAGAGGAAGAAGAGACAAACGAGGTAGAGAGAGACAAAAGAGGTATGGGTGGAACGAAAGGGGAATGACACCGATCGAGGTATGCTCGCTTTTATAAAAGGTTAAGATTTGGACTTGAAAATTAACGTGTGAAAGCGTCCTTTTTGCGCATCGGAGATGTGTTGGCCTGGTGTCACATGACACAATGCGTGAAACAAACGCTGTGACAGCGTAAAATTAGCTATATAATTCAATTTTGAAATATTCTAAATTATGATCCCATTAATGATATCTCGAAAATAGAATGATACGGCGCTAATCCGTATGTGTATACACAAAGTAACCTGTCAAGAATGAAAATAAACAAAAATGAAGATCATCAGAAGTGGGATCGAAATTTCGGCTTCAACGTGTGTCCATCGACGCAGCCGTCACCGAAGATTCACTCAATGCTACTTGGATTCGACATATTATGAAAAGATCAATTTCTGGAGAATATTCTTGACAGTTTTATAAATACCGAAACAGAATATCGTACCAATCGTTAAAAATGTATAACGAGTGAATCAACGCTCAAAATTCCAAGCTCTTAAGGAGAATACACCAGGAGTAACGATCGATCTAGAAAACGTTATCTTCGGAAAATGCGGAAGGGAGGGGAAGGCGTAGCGGAGGTGGAGGGAGGGGGGAGGAAGGGAAAACATGGGGAGGATGGTGGAAGGTCGAGATACAAGAGAAGGGATGGAGAGGAAGATACAGGGATGCGAGTCGGCAAACCTCGTCACCGGAATGCAAATCGTGGAGGCTAGTCGATGTATGCTAGCAAAAGAGAGACCAATGTTGAAAGCACCTGGTGAATTCGAATTTTCCTCACGCTTCCCTAACATCATCTCCTAAAATTAGGGTCCTTGACATTCACGACGAATGAATTTAATAAAGCATTTTCAAATCGAAGCGGTTTAAAGAGCTCGATTTCTTCCAAAAATTGCAAAGTATGAGGACGAAGAGGATTTAGAGAAGAGATACGTGTTGCAACAACGGAGAGCAAGTGATCCGAGAACGCTAACATAAAATGGGTGAATTGGAAGTTTCAAAAGCCATCCCCGGGGCTACCTACGAGGTAACAAACAAGCGAAGTCTGGAAAAATATTTGAAATCGGAAAGCGTAAAGAGCGTAAGTCCCTCAACGGTTACTGCCGAGAAAAGGAGGTCGTGAGAGAGGGGGTGGGGGAAAGAGGGGAGTGAGGGAGGGGGGAGGGGAAGATGGAGGTAGCGGGATTAAAAACACCAAGAGAGATGGACCGCGCAGATAGAAATAGGGAGGGATGAAGCGGGAGGGAGGGAACTGCGGTGTGTCGTGAGTGGTATAAACACGGAGTATTGGACGGAGAGCGAAGGAGGGGGAGGCTAAAATAGAAGCGGAGGTGGAGGGGGGAGTAGAGAGAGGGGGGAGGAGAGAGAGGGGGGAGGAGAGAGAGGGGGGAGTAGAGAAAGGGGGGAGGAGAGAGAGGGGCGAGGAGAGAGAGGGGGGAGTAGAGAAAGGGGGGAGGAGAGAGAGGGGGGAAGAGAGAGAGGGGGAGAGAGAGGGGTGAGGAGAGAAAGGGGGAGGAGAGAGAGGGGGGAGGAGAGAGAGGGGGGAGGAGAGAGAGGGGGGAGGAGAGAGAGGGGGGAGTAGAGAGAGGGGGAGGAGAGAGAGGGGTAGCAGGAGGTCGTATCGAAGAGAGGGCGAGAGGAGGGCTATTTCGGGCGAGAGGCCGCTTCGGATGAGCGATGAGAAAGAATCAGCAGTCGTGAAAGAGGTCTGCAGTGAGGGGGAGAGGGAATGAGGGAGAGGCGCACATATTAACCAATCCCTGCCGATTTAGATTCGTATTTATCTCTAAACGTGGGAAGAGATCACAACGGTCGCGAACAAACCACGACTCGGAAGTGGTCGAAATCCGAAATTTTATCCGGGGCTGCAACGAAAACGCACCGGAAGAATGAAGCCGCCACAAATGAAATGAATGCACCGATTAATGGCCCTGAGATTCTTATTATGGTAATATCGAATTGGACTGAAGCAAGTTAGAAAATCACGTAGTAAAATTCAACTAATGACATAACGAGCACTCTTTAAATATATCTTGCAGTATAGTTTTCAAATTTAACCAGCGGCGAGTTTTCGATCACTCACATTTCCGGAGTCGGAACTTTTAAATCCAGGTTGATCTCGAAATCGCTCCTGGTTTAAATGCAGAATTAGAATTAGGAGCCAGATAACCGCTTCCTGGAATGGAATACGCAAGCAAGAATCACAACGCGGACAAAGACAAGTTACGAAAAATCCTTCAAATGGAAAAAGCGACATTCGCCAGTAGGAAAGGAAGGATTCGCCGCTGCCCTTCGAGGATAACGTAGAGAGAATAAGTCAGGGGGAGAGAGAGAGACAATGGCACAAAGAGACATTGGCACTGATCAAGAGATCGTCTCGATGAGGTCCTTTCTGAAGGCAGTGCGAAATGAAAGGGGAGGGGTGATGCGGGGGGCGTATCTCCGCCGAATATAGCTTGGGCAGAGGGAGAGTGCAACGACGTTAAGCGGAAGGACATCTTAAATGCTCAAGGAGGGATCTGCCGCCGCAACCGCCAACGAAAAACAAATGATTAGGGGAAAACAGAGAAAATGGTACGAAACGGAGGAGAAAATAGTTATGTCCAGGTAATAGGGAAGTTTCTCCTGCGCCAAATGGAAGGGATTTACTAAGCTACCTGTTAAGATAGGAACGAGCGGGTAGGAGAGAGGAGGGGAAGGAAGGAGGGGGAGGGGGAAGGAAGGAGGGGGAGGGGGAAGGATGGAGGGGGAGGGGGAAGGATGGAGGGGGGAGGGAGGGGGAGGGAATGCGAGGGTGGGCAGGAAGTCGGAGGAGCTTGGACAGCGTTGCCACGCTTCCTGTTTCGCCACATGCTCCCTTTCCCCCTCCCGTCCCCAGCCCTCCCGACCTCCACCGCGTCACGGAGAGGAATCTCGCGGCAAGGTGGAGGAGTAGAGGCGGGATCGGGGGCGGTGGTCAAGTAAGTATCCCTCAAAAGGAGTGTGGGGGAGCGCGAAATGGGAGGGTGGAAGGGGGCAATAGGAAAGTATTTAGATGAGTGGAGGTCGGAGAAGAGATGGAGAGGGGGTTGGGAGACGAGAGGGTGTGGGGTGAAGAGGGGTTTGGGTTTGTGGGGGTGGGGAGACGAGAGGGGGTGGGGTGAGGAGAGGGGGTGGGGTGAGGAGGGGTTTGGGTTTGAGGGGGTGGGGTGCGGAGAGGGGGTGAGGAGAGGGGGTGGGGTGAGGAGAGGGGGTGGGGTGAGGAGAGCGGGTGGGGTGAGGAGAGGGGGTGGGGAGACGAGAGGGGGTGGGGAGACGAGAGGGGGTGGGGTGAGGAGAGGGGGTGGGGAGACGAGAGGGGGTGGGGTGAGGAGAGGGGGTGGGGTGAGGAGAGGGGGTGGGGTGAGGAGAGGAGATGGGGTGCGGAGAGGGGGTGGGGTGGGGAGACGAGGGGTGGGGTGAGGAGGTGGAGTGGGGAGACGAGAGGGGGTGGGGTGAGGAGAGGGGGTGGGGTGAGGAGAGGGGTGGGGTGAGGAGGGGTTTGGGTTTGAGGGGGTGGGGTGAGGAGAGGGGGTGGGGTGAGGAGGGGTTTGGGTTTGAGGGGGTGGGGAGACGAGAGGGGGTGGGGTGAGGAGAGGAGATGGGGTGCGGAGAGGGGGTGAGGAGAGGGGGTGGGGTGAGGAGAGCGGGTGGGGTGAGGAGAGGGGGTGGGGAGACGAGAGGGGGTGGGGTGAGGAGAGGGGGTGGGGGTGAGGAGAGGGGGTGGGGTGAGGAGAGGGGGTGGGGTGAGGAGAGGAGATGGGGTGCGGAGAGGGGGTGGGGTGGGGAGACGAGGGGTGGGGTGAGGAGGTGGGGTGAGGAGAGGGGGTGGGGTGAGGAGAGGGGGTGGGGTGAGGAGAGGGGGTGGGGTGAGGAGGGGTTTGGGTTTGAGGGGGTGGGGAGACGAGAGGGGGTGGGGTGAGGAGAGGAGATGGGGTGCGGAGAGGGGGTGAGGAGAGGGGGTGGGGTGAGGAGAGGGGGTGGGGTGAGGAGAGCGGGTGGGGTGAGGAGAGGGGGTGGGGAGACGAGAGGGGGTGGGGTGAGGAGAGGGGGTGGGGTGAGGAGAGGGGGGTGGGGTGAGGAGAGGGGGTGGGGAGACGAGAGGGGGTGGGGTGAAGAGGGGTTTGGGTAAAGAGGGTATGGCGAGGGGGCGGAAAGAGGTGAAGAGGTGGGGGCACGAAGAAGAGCAGAAGAGAGTATCCGAATCCTCTGTCTTTGTAACTAAATCGATCACTGGTTTGGTCCTTAAAAACAATTACAAAAAATCTCTTTAGTACAAACTTCAGAGAATTAAAACTTTATGATTTGTTATAAACGAGGTTTGTAAAACGAGTTCTTTATAACTAAGAATATATATTACACTACTGAGTGGCATAGCAAGGTGAAGCCGGGCCCTGGTTAGAGAATTCTTTACGCCCCCCCCCCCCCCCTCCTCCAATATATATTTTTTGGTTATTTTATTTTTTAAGAAGAAAATTTTAATGAAATAAGTTTCATTATGTCGGATTCTTTTCACTGTATTTAGCAGCACCTGCGGTTTAAAATGACACAAAGGGTAAAATTTTGTATATGTCGACCACGAGCCTTCGGGCCCCCCCGAGCTCCGGATCGACCGATCCATCGGATTCATGGTCCCTACGCCACTGACACTACTTACTAATGAGGTTACTGTATTAACAGTCAGAATTATCGAGGTTTTTTAGGCGCGTTTCGCTTCCAGCGTGAGCGCCTATTAACGTCGGTCCGTCCGTCTGTCCGTCCGCATGTTCGTTCTCGGCTTGTACAGAACGGATTTCCATGAAATTTGATATTAAGGACTTACTATAAAATACAATACGAAAATCGCAAAAATGAATCACGTACGCCAATCAGGTGACAAAAAATTAAATTTTCGTCATATCTCGTTAAATATTGCTCATAACAAAATATTTTTCAAATAAAAGTTGTAGAACTTGTAAAGAAGAGTATTTCCTTCCTATAAATTTTTGTCGTAGAAGTAGCCGTTATCGAGAAAATCAAATGAGAATGTCTTAATTCGAGTTGAAATTTTTGCATGGTTACTTCTTCATTGTTGCTAACATAAACAATCTCACAAACTTTTAATTTACATACGTGTGCATGCACTATTTTTAAATAGGAAGAAAATGGATTATTTATGTAGAAGAAAAGAACTTGAAAACGCAATTCCCCTACGTACAGGTATATAATTTCTTTCTAATACTCCATTGCACGAAACGCGCCCATTTGTGATACGTTGTACACTTTCCTAACTTGTTTGTATTCCTGTTTGATTGGCGATAACGGTCTGAGCCTCATACGACTGAGGATGGAAGAACAGTGGCACACACACACACGGGGGGGGGGGGGGGGGCATCTGATCCCGACCCCTACCACCTGGAAATTGTGATTTTTTCTAAATTGTGGAAACACAGTGGAACCCACTTAACAAGAAAACGCTTAAAACGGAATATCGTTTAACACGATTTCAGTATATACTCATTCGCTAACGCGAAACGGTTTACACGAAATACCGCTTAAAACGAAAATATTTTTCGGTCCCACGAAAATATTACAAATACATGCTATATTCTTCGGATAACACGAAATGGCATTCGAGATAAGGTTTCCCCATCATTGTGGTAATATCTTCGGCTGTGCATTACATCCAATTATTGATCTGCATCATGGATTTGCCTAGGAGCCTAATTCGATATTTGAAAAATGAAAATTCTACCATTAAAACTGTTAACATGACATTCGCTTAACTCGAGATTCGGATAACACGAAATGATTGTGACGATCCCCAGCAATTCGTGTTAACCGGTTTTCACTGTACATCGTTATTTTAAGTCTTGGTTCATGTGTGCCGTCATAGAGGAATAGGAGACGGTTTGCCGCCTTTGTTTTTAACTTAAACATACATAATGAATAATGCAATGCAATGATATAATTTGCACACAACTTTCGTGCTTTTCAAATATTTCGGATCCCCGTTGAGTGAATCCCGTGTGCGCTATGTTCACGGTGGAGTTGCAGAGATCGCCGCCTGTCGTCTTCGTCCCGAATGATTAAAACCTCACGGAAATTTGAAATCCACATGTAAATCAATCGATGGCTTCGTCAATAATCAGACGCTTAAAAAATTCCGCGACTATTCTTTTATGCTCGGGGGAAAAAATGATCGGCATTAGTTGACAAAAGAGAAATCGCTAAAAAAATCTAATTTTTCTACGTTCGGAAAAATTCGAGGGTCCACTTTGGGCCTCCCGGGTCCCTGGCATTCGACCATCCGCGCCACCCTAGTGCTACGCCAGGTTGGTAAATAGGCATAAGTGGAGAAAGCGCAGAGATGACGTCGTTGAGGACTCGCAGCCGCTTCAATACAACAACAACAAAACGCAACGATCGGCTGCAGCCACCACAAGCGTTGGCAGAAGGTCTCCGTGATTAGTAGAGATTCGACAACAAGGTCGCGTGTAGTGGAATGGGGAGGCAAGCGGCCCCATTCGAAGAGGAGGAACGAGCGAAAATGGGAAGAGGGGCGAGCCTCACGCGCGCGCGGACGCAACAATGCTATTCACGGTCCAGTGGCGACCTCTGCGCGAAGGTTAGGAAGAGGGAGAGTGACGGGGAAAAGTGAGGGGGAGGAGACGAAACTGCGACACGCATCCTTCGAAGGAACCTACATGAGCGGGGGGGGGGGGCAGGGAGGAGAGGAGAGGGGGTGGGAAGAGGGAGGGGATAGCTGAAACACGAGGGTGGCGTCTTGTGCATAAATGGACGCTTCAGACCGACCAAAATACTGAGTGAGCTTCAGGGAAGCTGATTTTCCAATATTTGGAACAGACGTTAAATCTGCAGTATAGGCTTATGGAATCATTAATTACAGCCTATGAAATATTAAAATGAAGAAAATATGACTTTAATTCAACTCCATTACACCTGTATATAATATTATTTTTTGATTTAATACTATTAATGGGTAAACGTAGAGGACGGGGCGGCAAACCTGACCAAATGGCGGGTCGCTCTGACAGTGGAGAACGCCTAGGCGGGCCACATTGGAAGTTGCGAATGCTCCAGATAAATTCTGTCGAATCATCTGAGCGGAAATCAATTACCTATACAGTATGTATGTATATAAATTTGTTGTTATTCGTGTCTTCAGCACCCTCAGCGGGAGTGTCCACTGGGCTTCCTCCAACACCTTGTTGCCACTCGCCTGTATAATTACCTTTCCTTTTCCTTAAGCAAACACACGCGCGCACACGCACACATACATATATACATGCATACATACATACATATACATATATATACACATACATATATATATATATGTATATATATGTATGTATGTATGTATATATATATATATATATATGTATGTATGTATGTATGTATGTATGTATGTATGTATATATATATATATATATATATATATATATATATATATGAGACAAGACACCAGCCACTTCCTCCAACGCCTTAAACACCTCCCTTCTCCCCTCCCACCCAACACCATTTTGGCTACCATTGACGTCTGCTCCCTCTATATAAATATTCCCCATGATGATGGGCTTTCCGCCTTCAGAAAACCACTTGACACAAGACCCGACAAAAGACTATTTCCTATTGCACTTGGAAGAAATGGTGCTGAAAAAGAACAACTTCTCTTTCGGAGGGCACCATTATCTCCAAATTATGGCGCCCTCTTATGCCAATTGCTAACTAGGGGAATGGGAGACTCATTTCCTCAACGCACCTCTCAAACCACTATTGTGGCTGAGATTCATTGACGACGTCTTTCTCATCTGGACCAATGGACCTGACTCCCTCCAATCTTTTTGTCACGCCTCTCCTCTCACTCCACGCTTTCCTTCACGTACATTAATTCCACCACTAACATCACCTTTCTGGACGTCGAGCTCTCCATCCAAGACGGAAAAATCCGCACCCGCGTCCACATTAAACCCAGCAATAGCCTTCAATACCTTCATTTTGAAAGCTGCCATCCCCTACACACCAAAATCTCGATTCCATAAGCCCTAGCCCACCGAGGATACAGGATTTTCTCAGACAGGAGGTCTCTCCCACTATATTACTCCATCCTCGAAGATGCCTTTCTAAAACGCGGTTACCCACCAGGCCTGATCCGTGACCAGATCCGGAGGGCAATCACACCGGTAACCACAAAACACCACCCTCACACTTCTCCTATTCCTGATTCTACCCCTTCCCTTACCCTTACTACCCTCTTCCACCCCGGGATCCACGAGGTCCTCAAGGAAAGCCTCCATGCTGCCCACCCAATTCTTACTTCCACCTCCTACCAATCCCCCTTCACCAGTTCTCCCATTCTTTCCTTCGGCCGGCCTCCCAATTTCAGAAATATCCTGTGGACGAAAGAACTACCCACTCCCAACCCTCCATCCGCTGCAGGTTCTCCACCCTGAGGCAAACCCCGTTGCCTCACATGCCCCACCCTCATTTTCTTTCACCAGCCCCTCCTCCAACATCACTTACCCCATCACCTCCAGAAGTAATTGCACCACGAGGAATGTCATTTACCTCCTCACCTGCACCCTCTGTCCTGCTTTTTATGTTGGCCTCACCAGTAACCCTCTTAACATCAGAATTCACGGCCACCGGAACAGCGTAAATACCAACCGTCCCGGTGGCTTCTCACTCTAATTCACGCAAGGCATTATATTTAATAAAATCAGTAAAACCGTAAAACAGTAAAACCATAAAAACAGTAAAACTATAAAAACAGTAAAACCATAAAACAGTAAAACCATAAAACGGTAGAAACTATAAAAATAATTGGTAAAAGTTCCACAAGTCAACCATTGATTATCACACAAGGCAACTTTTAATAACTGCTTTAATGTAAGGATTATCCACGCCCTACCGGACGACACGCCCGCCCCCCTACTACGACAGTGGGGGTTAGCCTACATCTTTCTCCTTGACTCTTTCTCTCCCCCCCGGTCTCAACCTCCGATGACCCTATTGACCGTCCCCCCTCCTCCTATCCCCGAACTCCTCTCATGGCCCGGTTAAAAACATATATAAATGAGTATCTTACATCCTATAAGTCCTTTCTGTTTCGTTTAGCAAAGCGTTCTCGGGAGAGAAATGGGTATAAATTTGTCTGGGTTAGAAACGGAAATGTGTATATGAGGAAAGATAACGGTGAGAGAGCAATAAATATATGTACTGAAGATGACATCCCATAAGGATAATATGTTGTGAACCAGTTCTTCTTACTTATATTTTGTATTATTATTATTTTTATTTGTGGTCTAATATGGATAACAAAAACAATAATTTACGCATATAATACCAAAATGTTAGAGGCTTAAGAAGTAAACTCATGATTTTTCCTTAGCAGTTATGGCAACATGTTATGATGTTATTATTATTACTGAAACTTGGCTTAACTCCAGTATTGTAAATGGTGAATTGTTTGAAGGCGGATATACAGTATACAGGAAAGACAGGGATTATGATAGAACTGGTAAAAGACTCTGAGGTGGTGTTCTTATAGCAGTTAGAGCCTCGTATTTATCAGAAAGAGTGACAAACTTAGAAACAATTGATGAAAATATTTGGGTTAAAATTAATACAAGTAGCAATGAAAGTTTGTATATATGTTCAGTTTACTTTCCACCAAATACTCAAGTCGATGTTTACCAAAGATTGCATGATAAAATTCTGTCTAGTAATATTTTGAATGAAAATATTATTATAGTTGGAGATTATAATGCTTCTTGCTGTACAATGGACTCTTATGAAGATGAAATATCAATGGAATTAAATGTGTTCTTGAATTGTGCAGGATTGATACAAAGAAATGATATAGTGAATGAAAATCAAAGAATTCTGGATTTGGTGCTGACGAATTGTAATACTATTTATGTTCATCATGCACAATATAGTAATGTTTTAGTTAAAGAAGATTTGCATCATCCTGCTTTGGAATTAATATTAGATATTGGTCAAGAAACTGAAGAAAATTTAGAGTATATTTCTGAGTCTTATAATTTTAAAAGAGGTAATTATCACTGCTTATATTATGAATTACTATATAAAGACTGGAAATTATTAGAAAGTATCAATGATGTTAATGAAGCTGTGGAGATATTATATAGATATATCTATGAAGCTATGAATATTTCTATACCTAAATGTAAGCAGTTAAAGCATAAGTATCCATTTTGGTTCACTTGTGAAATAATTAAAAAAATAAGAGCCCGACATAGGCATACAAATGCAAAAATTCTTCGTATCATTTGTGGAAATACCATTTGTTGAATCTTGATGTTAAAAACCAAATACAATCATCTTATGATGCATATATGAAGGGTATAGAAAATAGTCTTCAATCAGGAAGTACAGATAGATTTTGGCAATTTCTTAAAAATAAAAAAAGGATAGGTCTACCCCACAGTCAATGAAGCTAAATGATAATGTTTTGAACAAACCACTTGATATTGCAAATGGTTTCCAGGAATATTTTAAATCTGTATATGCACCAAATTTAACTAATGATATGTCATCTTCTGAACAATGTGATATTACATTTCTGGATGATGTTAATGTTGAATACATGACAAAAAAAGATATTTTAGATGCTTTAAAGAAATTGAAACAAAAAAAATCAACTGGCCCAGATGAAATTCCAGCATATATTATTAAGGCATGTACAGATATTTTTTTACATCCATTGTAATATATATTTAACTTATCGCTTCAATCATCAACATACCCTGAAAAATGGAAGTTAGCTAAAGTCTGTCCTATTTATAAAAAAGGTGATAAATGTGATATTAGCAATTACAGACCTATATCATTATTAAGTGTATTTTCTAAAATATTTGAAAGTATTATATATAAGTATATTTATAGACAGGTGGAATCAATTCTTAGTCCCTATCAATATGGTTTTAGATGTGGGAGGTCCACAGTATCTAATTTAGTTAATTTTTCTGATTTTATTTATGGAAATTTAGATAAAGGTGGCCAAGTAGATGTAATTTATACTGACTTCCAGAAGGCTTTTGACAAAGTACAACATAATTTATTGTTACAGAAACTTTAAAAAATGGGATTTAACATTTTGTTATTAAAACTACTAAAGTCATACATTGAAGGCAGAAAACAATATGTAATGTTTAAAGGTAACAAATCTGAATTATATGATAAAACTTCAGCTGTACCCCAAGGTTCCAATCTTGGTCCTTTACTCTCTCTTTTATTTATTAATGATTTACCAAGTTGTATTTCTTATTCTCGCTGTCTCATGTATGCTGATGATGTCAAGTCGTTTAAAAGTATTACTGATACTGAAGATTCTGATTTACTTCAATGTGATTTAAATAATTTGATGGAATGGAGCAAGTTAAATAGCGTTCATTTTCATGTAAAAAATTGTTTTTATGTTATATACACAAGGAAAAGGAAATATTTTGATAACTGCTATTCCATGGGATAAAGAGATAAAAGTGATGGACTTAGGTGTTATTTTTGATAAAAAATTTACTTTTGTATCACATATACTTGATATCATATCTAGAGCCTCAAAAAATTTGGGTTTCGTATATAGAAATAGCAGTGTTTTTTCAAATAGCAGCTTGATATTAATACTGTATTATGCTTATGTTTGAAGTATACTTGAATATGCATCGACTGTTTGGGCCCCCTATTCTAAAAAATATATAGATACAATAGAAATGATTCAAAAGAAATTAATAAGAGTTTTATACTATAGGCAATTTGGATATTATCCCATGTATTATTATTATATATCATATGATAATCTTTTACGTCATTATGGTATTAGTACTTTACAAACACGAAGAGTGCTGTCTGGGTGCTTATTTATGTATGATTTAATAAATAGTGGTACAGATAGTTTGTTATTGGAAAAAATAAATTTTTATATACCTTCATTTAGAAGTAGAAATTGCAAAATATTTTTGTACACCGAGTTAATTACAAATATTGTTTTAATTCTCCCTTAATCAGAAAATCTAGGACGATAAACAAAATATCCTCATTTATTGATTTACATGTCAATAGGAAAAAATTTATTTGTGATATTAACATGTGCTTCTGTTAAATTTATATTGGAGTATTTCTATTTCTTTGTATATAATTTCTATATTGTTTAATTTGACCACATGATGTGAATTTCTCTTTTGTATTGATAAGGTTCTTCCTTTTTAAAGGTAGAACTGTAAACTAAATAAATAAATAAATTACCCTTCCCCCCCCCTCCCTCCCATATCCTCTCCAGTGTGTCACTTCAAACAGTACATGTCTCACCATCGCTGAGGAAGGGCGGCAGCCCGAAAGCTCCATATTTGTGTTGTTTTTGTGTTTTTCCAGTGTCCTCAGGACACCCAGCGGCTCTTCAACCTAGGTAAGTGTCCACTGGGCTTCCTCCAACACCTTGTTGCCACCATTATCATTAGCATTCCTTTAAGCTTTATATATATATATATAAATACTAAGGAAGAGGAAAGGTAAGTAAGGATATTAAGGGCAACTAGGAGTTGAAGGAAACCCAGTGAACACTTACCGGAAGTAGGACCGCTGGGGTGTTGGAGAGACACATTTGTAGAGGTTAGAGCTTTCCGGATGATCCCTTCATCAGCACAAGAGAGACACAACTGGGTTTCCTTCAACACCTAGTTGCCCTAAATATATATATATATATATATATATATATATATATATATATATATATATATATATATATATATATATATATATACACACACACACACACACACAGTTGGTGTCTGGCCTCCTTCATGAGCAGATGTCCTTTCTCTTTGGCTCCCACAGCTGCTGTTACCTGCCTTATCCCATAGTATAGCTGTCTTTAGCTTGCTGTAGCTATAGCTTAAGTACCTTTGGCTTATGTCTACTGAGTGGGACCACATTTAAAAGTGACCGCAAAGCTGACCCCTCGACCGTCATTAACTCGGGTTAGAGGTCCATACCTTGAGACCCATCCTCAAATCCGAGCTCAGGTGTCTTCACCATCTCAGCGGGGGGGCACTAGCCGACCACGTCTTTTGCAATAAAATTTAAACTATTTTATGTTGTTAACTTAGTGCGATTGTGACTCAAGCAACATATTCGGGTTAATGCGCTGATCAAGAGCGTCTTTTTAACGGAATTCTACGATAAATAATAACATATTTACGCTCACATCTAATCTTGACGCCAAGGAATACCAACCTCTTAAGATTTTTCGGACGGGATTGTAATGAAAGCAGACATTCGCGAGACGGTGCGGAGGGTGTAACTCTTGGATGTTATATGGTGTTAGATGGGAGGAAAGGGAAACCGCTCATAACTAAAATAACTCTTGGTTGTTATATGGTGTTAGATCTTTTTTTATCTAGTTAATCGCATTTTTCTATGATCACCAACCAACCAACAAAAAATTGTCTATTATTATAAGTGACTAGCGTAATTTCCCGTGAAATATGACGGGTAGGCGTGAATTGAGTATTACGTTAAAATAAAATAAAAATTAATGACACCAAATTTTATGTACACTAAAACGCAAAAAGAATATAAAATCCACATAATCGAATGTTCCAGAGAGTAATAATAGTCATGGACATATAAAAAACGATTTCATCACGACGAATTGAATAAATTCGTAAAAAATTACGAAAAATATTAATTAAACCTAATTTTTGGCTTTTTTAGAAAGAGATTTGAATTTCTACGATGTGGAAATTTATTTCCATACTTTTTTCGGCATAACTGTGAAAATACCTCGTCGAAATCTCATTTTTAAGATATTTGAAAATGTTAAAGAAAAAAGGCCTCGCTTCGATTCAGCTCCGCCCACGTTATTCAAATGGAGAAAAGATATGCTCCTGAAGTCAAACCCAGAACTACTATGTACACGGCGAGCAGTTTCAAATTGAAAAGTTGAATAGTCAAATGATTCCTGAAAGTTTGATTGAAAAAGGTTGTAAAGCTTTTTAGTTATGAGCGGTTTCCCTTTCCTCCCATCTAACACCATATAACAACCAAGAGTTATTTTAGTTATGAGCGGTTTCCCTTTCCTCCCATCTAACACCATATAACATCCAAGAGTTACACCCTCCGCACCGTCTCGCGAATGTCTGCTTTCATTACAATCCCGTCCGAAAAATCTTAAGAGGTTGGTATTCCTTGGCGTCAAGATTAGATGTGAGCGTAAATATGTTATTATTTATCGTAGAATTCCGTTAAAAAGACGCTCTTGATCAGCGCATTAACCCGAATATGTTGCTTGAGTCACAATCGCACTAAGTTAACAACATAAAATAGTTTAAATTTTATTGCAAAAGACGTGGTCGGCTAGTGCCCCCCCGCTGAGATGGTGAAGATACCTGAGCTCGGATTTGAGGATGGGTCTCGAGGTATGGACCTCTAACCCGAGTTAATGACGGTCGAGGGGTCAGCTTCGCGGTCACTTTTAAATGTGGTCCCACTCAGTGGACATAAGCCGTACCTTTAGTTACATTATAATTTTAGTTTTTATTATTGTTATTTTTTGTTGCATGCCTTGGATTATTCGTCTTAATTGTAATCATTATTCGGAGAATATCCGGGGTCCACGTTTTATTTGTAGTTTATTCTTAGTGTTCCCACTTATAATATCTTACGTTACCAAATCCAAATAGATACTTTTATATTCTTAACTAATATTTAACTAACCTGGTTAATTTAAGGCTAATTTAGTTTCAACTTTGTTGTATATTAGATGTAGTGCTGTTTATTCACTTTCGTGACTTAAGTTTTCGTTTCGTTAATTTAGTTTCAACTTCATTGTTCATTTATTACATGTAGTGCTGTTTATTCACTTTCGTGACAAAGTTCTCGCTTTTCCCTTCTGAATTTTATACGCTATCTTTATTGTTTTATTAGTTCTACTATCCTAAAGTTCTGATAATACCACGTTTCTTCTTTTTCTTTTTAAGTGTTTAGGTGTTAAGTGCTTAAGCTCTACTAACACCTACTTTAGGGATAAGTTATTTTATTTAACATTCACCAGTATTATTTTCGTTCTCGTAGATGTAATACTTAGTTTTAACTAACAGATATCATTCCTGTGCATAAAATTTAGTAAAGCAAAGGTTTTATATTTTTACTTGTGTATTTCGGAAACCTCCATACACTTCCTATTCTTGTAGTCGACCTTGACTCAAGGCTTGCAGGTCGATACTAACGTTGTGTAGTGAATCACCCCCTCCCTTTCACTTTTTACCTGCGTTAACCCTGCATTACAGCGCTTAAGACAGCCAACGAATAAGTTAGCCCAGTATTTTAAGTTATATTTTTAGAACATTTAGCTAGTTCAGAATAGTTTACAGTTTAGGATGGCTACCCCAAGGACTCCCGTTTCCTCCTTTTTGCGCGACGCTGGTTTGGAGGCCATGAGGTCTCGAATCACGGAGCTTGAGAGGGTGGTTGCGGACCTCCTTCGGAGGGTGGAAAGGTCCGAGGCGGCTTTGGTGCGTGTGAAAGCAAACCGCGCCAAATTGGCGGCTCGGGTTAGCCTGGGTGCGGAAGCCGGTAGAGCGATCGGGGTTGTCCGTCACTCCTTATCGCGGGCTGAGGGTGTTCGGGCCGGGAAACCCGATGAGTGGAGAGTGGTATCCACTCGGGGGGATCGTGGGGTGGTGCTGCGGAGGCAGGGAGCTGGGAACACCTCGGTGGACCCTCTTCCTGTTAGTAATAGGTTTGCGGTGTTGTCGGAGGACGACTCCGAAGCCGTTGCGCCCGCACCCACTCTGTCTCCTCGGTGGAGACCGTGCCCAAGGGGAGCTCGGGGGGAAAGAGGGGGCTGTTAGTGTTAGGGAGCTCCAATGTCCGGCGTGTGGTGGCGCCTTTACTGTCACGGGCCCGCCGGGAGGGTGTTCATGAGCGGGTGTTCTCCAGGTGTATACCACGAGGTACGGTGCCCCAGGTGACGAAGGACGTCAGGGCGTCGGTTTTGGGCACGGGTTGCTCCTCGTTGCGGGTGGTGGCCCATGTTGGGACCAATGACGCCTCGAAGCGCGGCTCCGAGGAGGTTTTAAGTTCTTTTAAGAACTTGGCCGCTGAGGTTGCTCGTGTCCGAGAGGAGTCGGGTTCTGATGTGCGGCTTACCATCTGCAGCATTGTCCCTCGGACGGACTGCGGTTCTATGGTTTGGAGCCGTGTGGTGGGCTTGAACCGTACCCTGTGGGACTTCTGTAGGGGCAATGGAGTGGACTTCGTTGACCTGAGGCCGGTGCTGGACTCATGTAGGGTACCCCTAAACGGTTCTGGTGTCCACTACACGGCCGAGGCAGCGGATGCGGTAGCGCGTAGGGTTTCTGAACACGCTAGGGTTTTTTTTAGGTTAGACGAGGATAACACCAATATATCTGTTAGAAAAGAGTCCGCCAACATTAACCCTAGGGAGTCCAAGAATAGAGGTAGATTGAGAAGTAGAAAAATAAAATTGTTAGATCAAGTGGCGAGGAAATCCAGAACGAAAATATCCGTAGAAAACAATAAAAATTATTATTATGAACTGCAGAAGCACTCGAAGGAAACAGGCTGATTTTTGCCACTTAGTTAAAAGCCATCGTGCAGACGTTGTATTGGGAACTGAGAGCTGGCTATCGGGTGACATTAATTCTAACGAGATTTTCCCACCAGATTACGTGGTATATCGCAAAGACAGGAGGGAAAGAGTCGGAGGTGGAGTTTTCATCGCCGGCAGAAAGAGTATATCAAGCCAATTAGAGGAGATTAATGTCAGCGAACACTGCGAAACGATATGGTACTCCCTTCGTACGAGAAATGGTAAGAAATTATTCTTTTGCTCATTTTACCACCCACCTGACTCGGGAGTAGAGAACATTAGAGAACTCAGTGGTACATTGCAGGTGATAGCTAGGAGAAAGAACGATCCAGTAATCATTCTTGGAGGAGACTTTAATCTTCCATGGATCGACTGGAAATCCGTAACCTATGTTAGTGGTGGAAAAAATAGAGAAGCTTGTCGTGAATTAATTGAAGCGTTTACTCTAAACTCTCTAGAGCAAATCATCAACGAGCCGACGCGATATGACAACAATGGTAACGGAAACATATTAGATCTGCTAGCCACTACCCACCCACTATCGACTAGAAACCTACAAATCGACGACGGCATAGGTGATCATAAAATAGTAATTGCCGACTTCAAATACACCCCTTCATCAATATATAAGCCAACGCGATTAGTTTATATCTTCAGTAAAGCAGATCTCCCAGGTTTAAAAAATTACGTTACAAACCCAATAGCGACATTTATCAATTTTGCGAATAGTAACAGCGTAGATGACTCTTGGACGGAAATTCTGCGAATCATTCGAGAAGGGCTAAAAACGTTTGTCCCAACTAAAGCAATTCTTGATAGCAAGGACCCGCGGTGGGTGACACCGAAACTCCGTGCCTTGCTCAAGAAACAAAGACGGCATCACGCGCGCATAAAGCACCTTAAACATGTTGGTAGGGATCACGCGAACGAGTATTTAATATACAGAATTAGTCGTAAAACTGCAAGAGACGAAGCGCGTAGGGAATTTGACGCCTACCGATCCACGACACTCTCGGAATCACTAAAAAACGACTCAAAAGAATTTGGTCGTACGTGCGAGAAATTCGAGGTCAGTCCACAGTACCTCTTCTACGTACAGACAACGGCGAAAGTGTACACGATTCATTTACTAAGACTAGTATGTTAAATCGGTTCTTCGAAAATTGCTTCACAATAGACAGCGGTGATTTCATTGATTTCCCTACTCGTATAGAGTCAAATATGAGCGACATAGAAATATCCGAAAGCGGTATAGTTAAATTACTAAGTCAGGTCCATAAAAGAAAATCGCCAGGGCCTGAAGCCATACCTGCATTGATTATAAACTCGTTAGCAAACGAATTAACTCCGTACCTTAAGATTCTATTCAGAAAATCTTTAGATGAGGTTGTAGTTCCTTTGATATGGAAAACAGCCCACGTTACACCAATACATAAAACGGGAAGTAAATTAAAAGTGGAGAACTACCGCCCTATATCGTTGACGTCAATCTTCTGTAAGGTTTTTGAGCACATTATCGGTAGCTCAATAATGTGATTTCTCGAAAGCAAAGAAGCGCTTAATGGTTTCCGGAGAGGCAGGTCATGCGAGACTCAGTTAGCTCTACCCACACAAGATATTGTGAAGGCAGTGGATAAAGGAATAGGAGTTGATGCAGTATTTTTAGACTTTAGAAAAGCCTTCGACACAGTTTCTCACGGGAAAATAGTGCAAAAATTAAGGGCTTATTCAATTAACGAGAAAATTATAAATTGGATCGCCTCGTTTCTTTCCGATAGAACCCGGAGAGTAGTCCTCGATGGAGTTGCATCAGACGACGTCAAAGTGACTTCTGGCGTGCCTCAGGGAAGTGTAATCGGACCTCTGTTATTCTTGATATATATAAATGATTTAGCGGATAACACAAAGTGTAAAGTTAGACGCTTCGCGGATGACACACTTGTGTATGGAGAAATCAACACAATACACGATCAGGAGAATTTGCAAAAGGACCTTATTACGAAATGGTGTAAAGATTGGCAACTCGACCTGAATATAGAGAAATGCGCCGCAATGAACTTCACGCGCTCCACGAATTTCAACCATTACCCGTACCAAATATCTGAACTAAAGCTAAAATACGAAAACAGCTACAAATAACTAGGAGTAATTCTCAGTAGCAATTTGTCTAGTAGAGAGCATATCAAAACTGCTATAGCATCGGCAAACAGAATTCAAGGGCTTTCCTCTAGAGTCCTGTGGGGATGCCCCTCGAACGTGAAGGATACTGCATACTTTTCCCTAATACGACCCGTCTGGGACACTTTCGAGGAGTGCCTAAGTAGGGAGCTCGAAATGGTTCAGCGTAGAGCGGCTAGATTCGTAAAAGGAGAATATCGGTATGATGCATCAGAGATATTGAGGGATCTGAAATGGCAGACGTTGAAGAGTAGAAGAATTGATTACAAAAGGAAACTATTTGAAAAATTCGAAAGCTCCGAATTCGTTGAAGACGTACGCGGCATAGTCGTCACCGTCGGTGTTAGTGAACGTAATGCTAGATCAGAGTACAGGAGAAAATATCTCGAAACAATCGCTAGAACAGAGAAATACTACAGATCCTTTTTCCCAGACGCTATAAGACAGTCCAACAGAGGAATTAGTTAGAGTTCACTTGGTGTTGTGACATCCCCTGCCAAACGCTTCTACCGGCTTGCAGGGTACTGATGTAAATGTAAATATATTTAGGGCAACTAGGTGTTGAAGTTGTGTCTCTCTTGTGCTGACGAAGGGATCATCCCCAAAGCTCTAAGCTCTACAAATGTGTCTCTCCAACACCCCAGCGGTCCTACTTCCGGTAAGTGTTCACTTGGTTTCCTTCAACAGCTAGTTGCCCTAAATATCCTTACTTACCTTTCCTCTTCCGTAGTATTTATATATATATATATATATATATATCATCAGCCTTTTTCAGTCCACTGACGGATGAAGGCCTCTTACAGTTTTCCCTGTCAACTGCTTCCCTCCATGTTTGCCCCAAGAACTTAACAAACTCTCTGTTCCCTGTCTTTCGGTCTTCTTTTCGGTATCTTGATGTTTCTTAGGATCCATTCGATGACACTGGACGTCCAACGCTGGTCATTTCTTCTAGCAATGTGGCCCGCCCACTGCCATTTTAGCACCTTCATTCTTCTAATCACGTCATAGACTCCCGACTTCCTTCTTACCCAGTCGTTCCTCTTGCGGTCTCTTCGGATGATCCCTAACATGCATCTCTCCATGCCGCTCTGTGTTGTTTGCAGGCGCTGTATCAGTCTGGCATTCATGATCCATGTTTCACAATATATATATATATATATTTATATAACCCTTCCAACTGCCTCAAAGTCGGCGGAAGGGTGTAAACGGAGGCTAAAGGGCGAAGAACAGTGGTGTCCTCGGACACTGGTAGGTTCAACCATGCTGTGAAGTCTTTCTGCAATATCTCCGGCCAAAGTGAAAGAGGTACTCACCAACCCGCTCTGGACCAGCGTGGTGTTTTAAGGCCCACAATCCCCCCATGACATGTACACCCATAAAAAACGGCCCTCATTCTCCGGAGGCTGGATTGCCTCTGACCGTGGCAGTGGTCAGGAAAAAGGCATGAAGGCAGATGTTGCTAATAATCCCCGGGGGTTAAACGCCCACTGCCACTCTTTCTCTTCCTTACCCAATTCCTTTAACCTCAGCTTAACTACCTTTAATTGCCGGACTTTTTCCAGCGAAGATAAACTTCAAGAGCTCCAAGAACAACTGGGGAAGATCAAGTGGGACATTTTAGGGCTTAGTGAGGTGAGAAGAAAAGGTGAGGCCCTATTGGAGTTGAAGAGTGGACATCTTTTTTATTACAAGGGAACTGACACAGGAAGAACAGGAGGAGTTGGATTCATTATCAACAAAAAATTGAAGAATAATATCGTGGAAATGGAAAGTTCATCCGAGCGGGCAGCTAGACTAGTGCTTCAAATAAATAAAAGATATCAACTTCAAATAGTCCAAGTTAATGCGGCAACGTCATCATAATCGGATGAGGAAGTAGAAGACTTCTACTAAGAAGTTAGAGAACTGCACGACAAAGGAATCTGCCATCTAAAAGTGGTCATGGGCAGGGCCACCGAGAGCCAGCGCGGGCCCTGGGAGAAATACCATTGCAGGGCCCCTTTAATCTGTTTTAAGTTAAAAAGGGAGCATGGCTCCCCGGCAGGCCCAGGACCGCCGACTCCCCTCCTACTCTACGGTATTGGCTAGCAGTATTATAAACAGAATTTGTAAAATTCCATCCAATTAAAATTTTTTATCAAAATTACATGTAAAATGTGTTTGTACTATATGTATCACATGATAATTATACTACGTACCAAACTTAATGATCGCTGACATGGCGGCCAAATATGAGGGCGGTCCCTTCGTCAACTAATGAAAGGCATCCGCCGTTGCCGCCTGTTTGGTTTCTGCTCAGGGACCCTTTCTAGTTGCGTAGCAGATTTTGGTTGCGGTGGTTGGGTTTATTGTGTGAGAGATGTTATATACCTCAAAATTAATTATACAACGTGCATGGGCGCTATAATTTATCAGTTTTTACGCTTAACTATCGCCAAGCTGTCCATAAAATACTGTAAACGGTGGCATTACAGTATGGATTGGAAACCTACGAATATGAGAAATTTGTGCGTCGTACGTCGCACCAAGTGCAGTAACAGGACGAATCTCTTAAAGTCATTAACTTAAATCGTAAGAATCGGCACGCGACTTTTAGATAGATTCAGTAGCTGTTCAGAGATTCCGCACGTTCTCGCTCGCCGATTAGCACGAAACATCTCATCCGCGTAATGACATCAGCTCCCCGTTCGATGGCGGCCACAGACCTTCTCCTTGGGGGACTCCTGACCTAAATCCTAGACGAGGGTAACGGGAGTGCACGAAGGATCCTTCTGACGAGGATCCTTTATTTAGTTTTATTCCAGAGAGGATATTTATTACAAATTCAATTACTTAAACACTAAAAACGACAAATATCAATTTAAGGCGAACGAGTAAAATTAAATAAATAAAATATCCAGGCATTTTTAAAGAAAGACAACTAAAATGAACTAAAAACTGTTCTATATAGACCATAACTTAGATTCAACGGATATATCAGTTTCTCCACCAGTCATAAAAGCAAAAGCGCATTTCGTTTACAATGCAGCAATCATCAGTGGTAATTCAACGACATTATATTCTAAAAATAAAGCGTGTCCGAATTTAAAACCTAGATCCAACTTTTATAATTAAGATATCATTTTCAGAGATCAACACAACAGCCAATAGGGCTAAAAAAATTACTTCGGTTATTTTGTATTGCCGCATAAAGGAAGACAGAAAAATTCGAGTGGAAAATATAATAAAGAAGTTGGCCAAAGAGAAATTCAATGGAATAAAAGGGAGAGGGCACAAGAGACGAGATGGAGGGCGAGAGGAATGACGGAATGGGAGGAGACACGATAATCGGAATTCAACGGCATATAAGAATGTGTTTGCTTCGAAGGCAGGAAATCGGCATAAAAATCACGAAAGGTCTCGTATATGCGAATGGGGATGCTTTGCATGTCGCGTTTGTCGTTAGAGGCGCAAGGATGGGTCGATGCGAAATTTCGCACGCAAACGGTATCCCGTGCCTCTGCGAGACGACTCCGTCGCGTCCGGTTGATTGCGTCTATGCGGTTGTTCCATCGAGCACCCAAAAACACTTTCCTCGCATCGCACAAGTGAAGTTCCCTTTAACTCAGCATTCTGCGGTACGCGCCAATACAACTTCTCCTTCGTAATGAAGTTGTGAGTCGTAAAACATAATGACCACTCAGCAAATCACGGCAAAACTCGAAGAATATTTGAGCAGTGCAAGAAGGAAAATAACAATGCAATTGCTGAAAATACGGAGAAATTAAAAAATGTTATGTGTACTTATAAAGCGCCGCCTATAGTCGGGCCGGCGAGAGTTGATCTCTGAGTGTTTCAGTGGAAGGGATGCAGTGTTGCGGCTTTGAACGCCCCTCCACTCCGCCCGACTGACTCGTGGAATAGTAAATTTTCGAGGAATATAAACGAGTCTAGAAATTTATTCTTTGAAAGAAATTTTTTCAAGGACGTTTATCGAACGATTAACTTTTCGAGATTAATGCTTAGTTTTAAAAAATTAATCAGTCATTGCTTTAACTGATTCAACCGCTTAGAAATACTTTAACCTATCACTTGATCATTCTAATGAAACATTAGGTCATAAAGATTAAATTAATGGACAATTATTTTACTGATATTCTATTTATTCATAATTATATGTACAGTGGTTGGCCATATTATTAGACTCCGTCACCAAATTTCGTATTTTATGAATTCAAGCACTCGTACCAAATTATCGGTTCATCTTACAAAAGAAAAATTACCTCAGTATTACATTCTCAAAGAAGAATACCGTTAGATGATTCACAAAATGCATGAGTAAACATACAGCAATCCCTCGCATAACGACGTTAATTCGTTCCATGAAAAAGCGTCCTTATGCGAAACGTCGTTATGCGAAGATTAAAAACCCATATGAACAATGTTATATTGGATTAACTGGTACCTGGCCGAAGGTTAATGGACTGTAAATTCACAAACAAAGAGTAAAATCTACACGGTAAAGTTCCTTCGTTTAATGCTGCGGATGCGTTCCTGAAAAATACCCCGTTACTTAAACACACGACAAATGAAAATGAATTTCCAATAAGATTAGATGAATGATGAATGGCAAAACATTACTGCGCATATAAATTCTAAAACGTGTTTTATGGCTTTAATAAATGAAAATCATCAAATACGCGTTACTATAACGTAGGTACCTTAACTCCCGCGACTGGTCTAAATAATGAAAACGGTTCTAATATGTAACGCGCAATTCGGGGTTCCATTTCTTGTAAAAATATGAAAATTAAAATTAAGAAAGGAATTGAAATAAAAAATAAACATGGAACTGCCCTAATCAAGTTGAGACTTTGGACTTGTAAATCCTGCTGACACAATTTCATTCTCTGCTTGAGACACCAACGGGAGGCCCCAGCGAACTTTTAAAGAATTTGTCTAAGTACAACTGCATTGAAGTGTTTACATTTTTTCCAAACGTGTTTTTCAAGTGTCAATATGTAAGCATCCTTTGTAGCTTTCGAGCATACAAACTCAACTGTGAATGTTATGCGTAAAGGATGTATCGCTATAACAAGGTTGATCTTTAAAAACACCATACACCACGCGTGAACGAATAAAGTTTCAAAGTTATCTATAACGGCGCTGATATCCAGACGACATTTCTACAGGAATGCGTCCGCACCGCCGACATATCGGAGCTTCAAAGACAGAGATGGAAGCGTATACACCCTTCCCTTGCCAGCCACGGGGGTTACATTCCTGAAAAGTACCGCGGTTGGTAAATACTTAAGTATATTGGAAATTGGGGGTTAGGTTCCACGGTTCGTATTACTGTACCATATATTATTGATCACTTACATTACTCGCTTATCTCTCACTTAAATATATTATATAAATATTACGAATACAATAACATGCTGTTCTTTCCTTACGAGCTTTCTGGTTTGACATAGTCGAAACTCCCGTAGATGAAAAATGTGTGACGAAAAACAATCACCGCCGAGAAATAGCTTTCCGCTGTTCGGAACTACATATTCTACCCCAGAATGAATTCTTTTTTTAAGAATTTCTTCAAACGTATCACACTATGCATAAGCCAAACTACTGAGTAAAACAATTACCGACTGAAGGATTACAAACGCACCGTAGGTAACGGAGAAATTACGTGCATACTACGACGCACATCACATCATTTTATACAATTTACTACGGTCTTCTAATCTTACTAGGCGTTTTTTTGCATTTAAACATATTATTACGCACAAATTCAGAAAAATATTAAACGTTTAATTTACTTAGTATGCTGATATGAATAAAACACAACTAAACACGTCGTGTGAACTTGCGGTGCGCGAAAAGCATGCGTATGCTGATGTGAATAATACACAACTGATCGCCTCGTGTGGAATGTAGAGACTTGTGGCGGGCGAAAAGCGTAATCGTACATTACGGCAACAAACTAATAGCAAGCAAGCTAGAACAACAACATAGCCTTTGTGAGTGAGTGCAGATGACAACAAAGTCATACGATGCGCGGGATTATCGTGTTGAACGCAGTGACTTGTGGCGCGCGAAAAGGATACGTAATCGTGTCAGTACGGCAACAACGTAATAGCGAGCAAGTTAAAACGATCACAAAGACTTTGTGAGTGAGTTAAGATGACAACAAAGTCATAAGATGCGCGGTATTTAAAAGTTTTCTTGGTCCGAACCGTGGATACGCAAGGGAAATGTCCGCGGTTGTCAAGGGTGGGACTCAATATGTAGACCGCGTATATTCGAGGGCCGCGGTTAATAAACCCGCGGTTGGAGCGGGAATGGTGTACTATTTTTGGTAGACTGTATGATAGATAAGAAATCAAGATCACTTTTATCGCTTGTACCACGGATTCTGATCCATTCGCTCGTGAACTTGTTAAAAACTTTTATTAGGAAAATCTTTTTCTCACCGACCTATTTCATAAACGTTTTATTGCTTAGACTCGCCAACAACGCAGTTTCATCTTTCGTGATGCAAAGGAATGCAAGACTAAAACTAACACGCCGGTGAAGAAATCGAGATATTTAACGCTATAACGACGACATCGGTGAAATCTCGCGCTTTCAGTGTGACATCACTGGTAGAGGCTTCCAAACCGTGACGTCAGCGAGTAAATACTTCCGTGCAAACAGACACATACTCATTTCTGGACCTATTATCGCTTTACAATCAACCTCAACAGTACAATAAACTCGTCCTCTAAACCGAGAAATTAGCATCGAAGACTCATTCCGTACGAACAGCCAAATTAAAAATTCGTACGGATAAATCAGAACGCATCTGATCTCAAAACATCCTGATCCACTACGAGTCAGGCCCAAAAATATGTAATGGAATCCCACAGCGATCAAGGCAGAAATGGAAGAATTTCCTGGGACAACAAACACTCCCTTACCTACAACAACTCATCGAAAACAAACCAATACATCGATCTCAAGAAGCGATGCGACGGAGTTGACAAGAGCGACATCTCGGAGATAAGATGAGAATGATCCGCCGACAAATCATAATCATAAGGCTACACGAGCGCCTTTTGACGAACGTACGCCGACGGATCGAATGAATGTGGTTTATATAGAGGTGGCTAGACGTGCGGTGTACGTCTGTTACTTCTCCTCAGTCAGACGGATGCAAACGTATCCAGACATTTCCTTCCGTCAATTCGACGGACCTGTAGTGGCTACTCGGGCGTTATTTGACGTACGACGACGAAATTTGGCAGAATGGACATTGACATTGAAATGCTTATAAGCAGAGTTCAAGAAAATGAGTGTCTTTACGACTTGAAGAGTAAAGACTACCATCTACATCTACATGATACCCTGCAAATCACCAGACTGGTGGGTGGCAGAGGGTGCAGCGCATAAAAACCTACCTAATAACGTCCCTCGTGGGAATCACTCTCCTGTTATGATCCCGTATGGTCCTTGGGAAAAACGAGCTCTGATATCGCTCGGTCCTACAGTCGATCTCTCGTATTTTATTCTCGTGATCGTGCCTGCCCATGTACGTAGGTGCCTCTAATATTCCTGAGACCTCCTCTAAGAGAACTTCCGACCTAAATTTCTCCAGAAGCCTTAACCTAGCACTAATTCTGCGATCCTCTAGCGATATCCAATTCAACTCCTTCAAGAGTGATGTGACGCTTAATTTTTGCTCATATTTTTGCTTAACGAATCTGGCTCCTCTGCGTCGGATTCTTTCTAACTCAAGTATCTGTCCCTTTTCCTACGGATCCCATGTGCTGGAAGCGTATTCGACCTGAGATCTGACCAATGATAATTAACACGTTTCTCGTACCTGTTCTGTGCTACTTCTTACTATTCTGCCTACGAAGCCCAATCTCTTATTAGCTGCAAATGTAAGAAGATAAATGCGTGGGAAGATGTAAGTCTTTAAGACCCGAGTGGGATAAATTAAACGGGGAGGAAAAGAATAAATTTGGTAAGTCGTATAATAGAACATACTTCCTATTTGAAAGTGATATTTAAATTTTATTGGGGAAAGGGGAGGGTTGATGCATTCAGTATAATGAAATAATATTTTTCCGAAGTGTATGTAGTATTTTATCAATATTATACATTGTTTGAATACATAACTTGAATACATAAATAATAATACATACAGGAATACATTCCTTTGAATACAACTTTCAGTCGTATTTACGCTGTTATTGAAGGGTAATACAACGAGTTAAATCAATATACTTATAACTTTTTCTGTAGTTTGTAATAGATTTTTGAGTCCTGCCATGGAAATGAGCCTCTTGAAGAAGTGTAATAGCTAGCAAAGTAATTCTAATATCGACAGCTCTTTGCCCACCCCTAGCCCTTGTACACGGTATGCTTTCTAGGTAGCGAAGTTCCTTTCTTTACAAATACTAATGTTCTCAATTTGTGCGGTAAAAAAACGGGCCGATGAACTCTAATTATGTTTCATATGGTTACGATGCCAGTAAGGTTTTAACGTGTTATGTTACTTTTCAAATAAATTATTTCTTATATTTGAAAATCGGAAGTACGTAGATAATCTGCATTCATGCCCTTTTCCTTATCTAATGCTATGCTTTGTAGGACTTCTGGAAATGTGGACGTGGAAAGTGTGGCAGAGGAGGCGGAAACTTCACACAACAATGATGCTAATAAAGAGGTTGGAGAACGGAATATGGGCGAATTACCAGCGCCGGAACCTAAAAGACGCATAGTAGAAAATGGTTTTGAGTCCGAACTTTTAAAAATTTTGAAAGAAAAAGCCAAGCAGCCAAGCCAAGCGCCAGAAAATGACCGACAGGTTGTTTGTCCTATCACTCGTTCCGATGCTGAAAAACCTGCCTCCGGAGGATAGGATTCTTGTAGAAATTGAATTTCTACAAACAATAAGAAAGTACGCAAATACCCCCGCAGTTACCACTCCAGTAGTAATCCCCAATCATATAGGCATAGAGTCAACTTTACATTCAGGCATGCCTACACAAAATTTGTCCCCTTATGCAAACCCAACTCCATCATGTTCTGATGCAGGAGGAATGTATCAACCAAGTCTATCTCAATCATCAAATGTCTCGGATTCCATGACTTTATATTAAAATTAGAAATCATTTGTATGTTATTGAACAATAAAATATTGCCTACCTCAGAGTAACTGCAACTTTTTCTTCTGGTTCGATAGGCCTACGCATGTTTGTTGTCTGCTTCTTTAAATCATAATATACCAATGAAACTAAATCATTAAACGAACTAATAGACATTCTGTAAAATTCGAAAAACTTTTCCGGGAAAACAATGAGAATCCCATGCAACAAATGAAATTTTCTCCTACCCAATCTCTCACTAATGATAGGGTGAATCCAAAATCTTTTTTTCTTTCTGCGGCGTCTAACTAACAAAACAGCTAGAGAAACTGCATCGTAAAAATCCCTTGCTGCACGAACCGAAACTAGTTCGTGCCTTTTCGACGCACGTCTGCAGAAGGAAAAAGTTCGCCCGTCTAGCCGGGCAGGACAATCCGTCACTTTCCATCCGTCGACGTACGTCAAAAAGGCGCTCGCGTAGCCTTAGCTTAACGCGGTCCGTAAGGATAGAAGCGAGTCGAAATTGACGCGAGCACAATAATAGGGGAATGGTGCCTCCCCCTCAACAACTTCCCCTCGCGCTCAGCTGACTCCTCCATGGACGCGAGACGCCCTGCGACCAACAACCATTCCAAGAGAAAGAAGCGAGGAGACAGAGAGGGGGGAGGGAGAGGGCGGGAGAGAGGGAAAAAATGATAAGGTCTTCGACACCAGCGACGGCGGGGGGAAGGGAGAAGGGCGGTCGCGTGGCGGGTCGGAGAAAGCGGCAACGCGGCACGCCGTGACCAGTCGGCAGGGTTTTGCTCCGAGTGTCGGTCACCGCCAAGCACGGAGGGAAGAGGCGTGGGAGGGTAGGAGGAGAGAAGGCGAGAGAAGATGGCGCTTGCACGTAGGGTAGCAGTCGACAGGCGTAGCAGCAGTGGACAAGCAGAGAGAAAGAACCAGGTGTTATGGCTTCCTCCGAAAAAGGAGGAGAGGTGTAGCGAGAAAATAAGGGAGAGGGGCGCGAGGTTGCCACGTTGTGTCACCTATTGATCCTCCTTCTAGCCCTCGGGAAGCGGAGGGGGGATATAAGAGGGGGGGAAGGGTAGAGAGAGATGTCCCGAGGCGCTCAGAGATGGCGGCAAAGTCGGAGTATGGGATCATCGCATTCTGATGAGCGACGTGCTTCGCATAATGGGTGAGATCCATCGATGCCACGTCTTCGCGAGGATCTCTACGCCAACAAACGAGACCTGTTAAATCCGACATCTCGTCGCCGGAAACCCGAGAGGCGGGAATTAAAAAAATAAAAAAGCAAAGAATCTTACGAAGACATGGATGGGAGGGGGAGGAAGGACGGAGGTAAGAACAGAACTCGAGCGAGCTCGGTTAGCGTCGTTTCCGTGTCGTGGAACGGAGTCGGCGAGCCATTTTCCCCATGCAGTGGCTTATGGGTATTCGCGGCCGGCAGCTGTGGGGCGGACGCCCGCGCGACGTTGCCGGATTTGGTAGAGGGCAACATATCGCCCCGGCTATGAACTACCTGTACCGCAATATGGCTATCGGACCACTGGGCAGCCGAAGACGGAGTACTCCTCGAGGGAGTGGATGAAGGGGGAGGCTAAAGGGAAGAAGGGTGGGAGTAGGGGGCGTGAGGGGAAAGAAGGGGAATCGAGGAAAGCGGTCTTACGAATTCAGATGAGAAACGTCTAAATTCTCTATTGAAAAAAGACTCGATAGCCTGCTTTAGGAGAAATTCGAAGATGCGTCGCATTTTTTGCGGAAAGGCAATATGTGAGCTCTTTTCATCGCAAGAAACGCCGGTTAATCGAGAAGTATTTAACAACCGAAATATATTTGATTGGTGAACGCAAAATGCTATCATGACGTTGAAGCAATGGCAGAGAGGGATTTCGACGCATCGATGAAGTTATCGAGAGCGCGACGCGAAATTTCCGCTCCATTTGCCGCACTTTCTACTCCCATTTTCATTAAGGAAACTCTGCCGCATAAACGGAACGTAAGAAAATAATGGAATTAAGTCTCGCTGGATCGGTGTCAGAGCGCTGAACGGAGAATTTCAAATCTTTTCTCGATTTAGCGGATTTCTCGTCGCAGTACGGATCGTAAATACCGGCGCATTCGTCATCTCGAAACTAGTTTTCCTGCGTCATTAATCAGCAAACTAATTTAATTGTCCTAATAATCAATACAAATAATCCGCTTAAAATGCAGAAAATCAGAAGCAAAGAAATCATTTACGAATTCGTCGACATAAACGTATCACATTCAAAGGCCCTCCGAATTTAATCGCTCACGATATTTCACTCACTTAAACGACTCGCCTAAAATTTCTTTTCGCGTCGTTAAACGTCCTACTCACGCACGTCGCGAATTCCTCCGTCCTTTGGCGATCTCCACTACAGCCACGGACTACGTACGGCGGAGAACGTGGATCGTGCCTCCACAATCAATAGTGGATCAGAGATCACCGAGGGGGAGGGTTGGTGCAAAAGGGTGGTAACGCATCCGCCGATTGTTTTCCGAGTTGGTAATGAGCGAAGGGGCGGCGACTGCCTCCCGTCGCACCCTTTGCCATCGGACTGTGTGCTTTTCGAAACGGAAGATCCTCTGTCTCACTCGATGCCTTGACTGACGAAATGCGCAGCCTGGGCTACATTCCCCGTTAAAAGTGTCGTTCCTAAATGACACGGTTTAAGATTTAAGGCTTGAATTAACGGTTTTCAGTTGGAGTCTGTGTGGCAAAAAGTGTAATCTGCCTTGATTTTATATCCATAAATAGGTCTGGAACCGATAGTTCTCCATTTATCGCTTCCAACCAGTGACGGACCCAAAGGGGGAGGGGGCGATCACCCCCCCCTTGTATAATCTTTAGGGGTGCCAAAGGGGAAGGTGAGAGGGTGGTCATGCTGCAGGAGATTTTCCCAAATAGGCTTCACCATCGGTGCAAATGAGCCATACTATCCTATAGTTTTCTAAGGTTTATTAATAAAAAAATAAAAATAATTTTGAGAAGGATTTAGTGTACAAATTTAAATATCCCCCACCCTACGGGAAATAGTCGGTAATCACTCCCTCCCCCCTCTCCTTGGCAAGTTTCTAGATGGATCATCTCTTCATTTTCTGATTACCCAGCGAGCGGTAAGAGGGGAGAAATCTTTGGGCAATGCACAGATACAATCCGATATTAACTTTACGAGTATGTGCAAATAGTTTGTGATAGTTCAATCAATAAAAGTTCTTCGTGTTAGATCGCCTGAGTAAATTTCGAAGAATTGTAAGGGAAGCAATAAAAATATTTCGAAAAGATGAAAGAAGATGGAGGAAGACTGAAATACGCCATATGACCTATTATGGTTCCAATGAAATTCCGCCAGAAAATTTATCGTATTCACAAGGGCTCAAGAATGTGAACGCGAATTATTAAAGACATTTGATTCCATCGAAAGAACGCCATTCGAGACAAATGACACGAATGTGGCCGATTATCCTCTTAATATCTTCGCGGCGGTTTGTTATTCAACGGCAGCCGATAAACCCTTATGCCCTCTGCCCACGCCTATTTATCCGATAAACTTCCGCTTAAGAATTCGCTTCCGATAACTAAATAATAAGCTTAAGCGGACTAATAAAGAGCTCGTTCTTCCAAGAGTTTCAACCAACATTCAATTTAACCCGGCGACAGGCAGCTTACGAGTATTCGCAGATACGCTAAACGTGTTTTGTCCGATTTCCAGAGACAACCGGATTGTCTGCCTCATTTAAAATCACATAGTCATCGGTATTTCTTAAAGCTATCGCACCAAAATGACTCTTTTGAGCACGAAAGAGTTCCACCTGTGATAGACAGTCGTAGATGAATTGCAAAGATAAAAGGAAGAATAAATGGAGAGGGAAAAGGGAAGGAGAGTTGGAAGGGGTGACGAGGAAGGAAGGAAGGGGGGCCATCCATCCATCGGAGGCCCTCCTCGTCGTCAACCTGTTGCCCGTCGCGTAGGTAAGAGCGCTTCATCCTCCGAAAGGGAGTCTTGCAGACGCCGACTTCGTTCCACGGTACATCACTGTACCGCACGGTCCACGCAGGAAGACCGAACTGCGAAAATATCTCGTTCCTATTGACAACTAATGAGAATCGAATCGTGGAACACGCAGATATATCGAAAAACCCACTTCCATAGCAGAAAGTGTGAAAAGTGAATTCCATAAAAATACAAGATATCGCACGTGCGATTTCTATTTATGCCTTGGTGCGACTCAGAACTAAATGTTATATTTCACTTATGAATTAATCCTACCTATGACACGGACAACTCGAGCAGCCGGAAAGTAAACGACCTGTGAGGTACAATGGATTTCCGAGCCTTGAATTTCACAGCACGCGACTAGCACAAGGAACCATCATTTCTAGAACGAGTTTGCACTTGGAAAACATTGCTACCAGAAAACCAGTCTCACGCGAAAACTATCGATTCCCTCAGGAACGATTCTGATTGAATTTATATGCACGACAAACAAAGAGAAATGTTTGATACGTCACAAGCTGAAACAATACACCTATGAATAGCTTCGTTACGATATAACCTATTCATTAAAAAAGTACACAACGTGACGCAGTCCATCATATGCAGTATTCGCGGGCGATCGTATCTCCCCTCCACTGATTTCCGAAGTTTGGGTTGAATGACAAATTTCCAAAGTTTATTCATCAGGTCTCCTAAAACAATTCTGATTTTGGTATGCTTCATCGAAAACAATCGGCCACCTTTCACGCAGTGCGATCGAGGATAATGAAATTATTAAAGGACATTGGTTTAGAAGATGAATATCTGGATTTTGCAAACACAACTGAAAACAATGTTCAAAACGTTTTGTAACCGATCCAGTATTTAGATTCTATGAAAGCTACGAAAACTATAGGAAACTCGACTTCCGGAATGTATTTGGGTTTCAAAATGACAGTCAAACGACGCATTCTCCACACAATACGACAATTTTGTGCGTGAAACGAATTACAGAGCTCAGCTCAAGTCTTGCATAAAATACGAATGCTATTAGGCTTATCTCTATAACTAATAATTTAATTCGACTTACAATAGGGCATACGTTACAACGATTAAAGGCACACGTGAATGCCAAACAATGGCGAAAATCGATCGAATAACATTCTACAAATCGCATGACATGATCACGTGACGAATCACATCAACTTGGAAGACGCTCTTTTTATGCCCGCGGCTAAACAGGGCGTCTTACTAGAACGATGAATCGTGCGCTCGCAAACTTGATTTAAAATTATACGAATCTTCGGATGACTTTTTAACATAAAAGGTTTTGACGAGTAGTCTTTTAGAAATCGGAAGGAGAAACCGCCCATCCCGACTCGTTCCCTTTTCTCCCTCTACCTCTCCACCCACATTTTCTCCCACCGCCCCCTCCACCAAGCGGCTATGACGTAAAGGAGAGCACCCTCTCTCTCTCCCTTTTTGACTTCCACCAGAGAGAGGGGAGTAGGGTCGAGGCGGCCCGGCGACGGCAGAGACACCGACGGCGCGGCGGCAGACTGCAAGCGAGGGCCGGATTGATTTCCCTCTCTCACGCCCCCCTCCCCCCTCCTCGCCCTCTTCCCCTCTCGCTATATCGAGTTTAATAAGGCGGAGAGCGAGGGAGCGAGTCGGGAGAGAGCACATGAGATAAGGGAGCGACGGGGGGAAGGGGGGGGAAGGATAGTGCAAGGGAAAAGGCGTGCGAGTTCGTCTGCTCTCGCCATCAACGTCGACACATTCGGGACTAGAAAGGAGGAAGAGGCACTAGGAAAGTTGCCTAAAAAGGTCGCGTAAATGGGTCGTAACCCTCCAACCACACACTGGGGTCCCATGGACCCCAGTGTTTGGTTCCGGAGTTCGTGGAAGGCTAAATTTGCGTCCGCTGCTTTGGGGACTTTTTAAATTCAGTTGGTATCCCTGTCTACCTTATCACGCGCGCCTGAGCACCAGTGGCAATCTGACCGCCCACAGTAAATTTTCAAAATAGTGTTGGGGTCCATTGGACCCCAGTGTGCCATTCGTGTTACTCATTTCTATAAATACTTTTTTTATCAGCGTACATTTTTTGTTGTATCATATTTCTACTTCTAAAATGTATCAAATTGTGTCTTTGTTTATTGTATTTAGTTTGGTGTTGGTTTATATTAGGTAATTATCAGTAAATGCGTCATCGCGGCTAATTGTTGAAGAACGGATCGAAAGAGCGCTATTAGATTTGGATGATGACCCGGAGGAAGAGTTTTTAAGAGATTATGATATTTGAATATGCTCGGTGCGCACTTTGCTCAAGGGAGGAAGACAAGGAAACCAAACTGTTGTGCAGCAGCTGCTTATATACAAGCAATGTGCTATTAGCACAGGACAATGATTTGTAAGGAGTGCAGCAAGTAAAATTGGGTGATTTGGAAATGAAAATTAGAGACGTCCTACTATTACTATGATTACCAAATTTTTGTCAGCCATTTATATGTTTAAGTGTTAGGTTTTTCTTGTTTTTATATACAAATGTGAATAATGTTTTAATAAAAATTTAATTAAAAAAGTGAATTTTTTAAAAACCTAAATAGCACTACCGTGATAAACCCTATTTCATAAATAAAATTTATAAAATATTAAAAAGCAGTTTACGCTTAACGTATTATATGCAAAAAATACATTAAATGAAAAATGTTAATATATTGATAATAAATATTTATTGTGACAGACACCAGTGTGTCATTCTTGTAACTGTAAATGAAGTGTGTGGTTGGAGGGTTAAGGGTGCGTGGGGCATATCGGTGCATCTTAGCGGGATGGGAGTCGGCATGAGCGTGGGAGGGAGTTGAATAGGAGCAAAAGGGTGCTCTCTCTCCGAACGAGAGCATCGCCACAAAAAGTGTCCGCTTGCATCGAATTTCGGAAAATTTTTGTTGCTACTCGACGCTGCAAATATATTTCCATTCCCTGCACGCCAACGAGATTAAGTATCGATTCGAATTAGGCGCGTGCGATAGTAACGTCGTCTCGCGGTCGAGAAACGAAGGATTTCATTCGGAAAAGGGTCGCGTACCGCATGATCACGGCCTTATTAAATATTCTTTGGATCCGTAACCAAATTGGCTTCGATGCAACAAAAATACATTCGGATTATTCGAGACAACCAAATTCCTGTTTCAGTTTCGATTTTCTTTTTATCTTTAAAACGATAAATTGGATTTTATTTCGAAGCGAAAGATAAGAGGATTCCGCCGTAAGGGGAAAACATAATCGACGAAAAGATGAGCTCCAGAAATGGGAAAACAGGAGTTCTAAAATCCCGCCAAAGAATCCACGAAGAAAGGGCGAATGGAAACGGTTCGAGCGTATAAATGTATAAAATACGTGACAGAAACAAAACGGATCGCATTTATTGCGATAAAAACTTTTCGAAGAAGACAATCAAAATTAGCAATAAGAAGTGGATGAACTGTTTTTACGATGTTTAATCGAACGAGAAAGGCGTAAAGTGTGTATCGCGAACAAAATCGCGATCAAAAAAGTCGCGCCGTACAGCAAGAGACTTCACCGAAGAGATCGATCGCATTACGCAACGTAAGGTGATATCGTTTTGCAGAGAATACGTATGTCGCGGTGACTACAAAAGTGACTCCAGTCGACAGAATCGGGACTCGACGACGAGGATTACTAGAGAAACATATTCCAACCAACCACGTCCACTAAACTGAAAATACCAAATTAATTCGAAGAGAATACTTCTATAAATGAACGGTAGCACATCCATGGTTAACTGCGAATGTAAAGAGAGAGAGAGAGCGCAGGTGGCGAAAATCATATCCGGATTAGAAAAAGAGGAAGGAGCGGCTAGAAAACCACCAAAGGGGAAGGAGGTGAGGATGAGAGAAGGAAGAATGGCCCTGGAAGAAGTGCCCGAGGAGGTGAAGGAAGGGTGGCATGAGTATTCGGGTGGGGGTGCGAATGCGGGAAAAGGGGGGGATGAAGGGGGAGGCAGACAGCCACTACTCGATCACTCGTGGATCCGCAAAATCGATTACGCTGCCCTCTATGCGAGCAAAGTCGACACCAGCGCCTCTGCGCGGCGCGGCCACGGAGTGACTCTGACCCAACAATCAATACACGTGGAACGCTGCCTGGGTTGGTAGGAAACAGGAGAGGGGGCGAGAGAGCGAGGAGAGGATGCGGAGTTTGGCGGGAGAGAAGCGGCAGGGGCAAACAGTGTCGGGACCTTCTGACGCGCCCCAACGGGCGAAGAGACGCGGCCTCCACGCCGCCCCTCCGACGCCACCTCTAAGCGCCCCTTCCGAACGCGGCAACCTCTTCCGCAGAGCCACCGAGTCGCAGCAGTAGCGAGAGCCCCTTTCTCCCCCGCAACCCCCCACGCACCGCCTCCCCGACCCTCATCCCCTAACCTCCCCTCCCAAATTCGCGACCGCTTCAAACCGACGCAAAAAAAGGAAGGCACGAGTATCCCCATATTGCGGAAATCCCACGGCAGCAACCGCTAAACAACGCGAGAGGTCAACGGGAATTCCCATTTTCTCGGAAACTAAAAGAACATTTTCCGACCGAAGAAGTCGACCGTGTATAACTATCAAGAATAATGTCCCGAGGTCTACAAAACACGAAGAAAACGCTTCGATATCCCTCCCGTTAAGGTTGACAATGATTACGATTGACCTCTAGTGAAAAAACTACCGAGTAAACTTGATCCCAAGTGCTATAGCGTTTGTTGAAGCGTTTAATCCCCGATAAAACTCCTGCAAAGTAATAGAAATTATTCTGCGCTTCAAATAAGCAATGATTGCTAATTTTCACGAATACTAACATTATAAAACGAAAACTGCAGGCACGAGATGAAAAAACAACAAATACGTTAAGATGACACTTAAAGTCATTACAGTTCCGTGAAATCGATCATGGAGAAACAAGAACATCTACAAACGATGAAGAAGAATCCCTAAAGATTAATCCCGCATGGATAAATACGTTACTATTCCTCCCCCCTCCCACACGTAATGAATAAGACGACAGGTCAAACAATGCCGGAATAGTGCACCGAGAATCTCCAGCAAGAGGGATAGGGAGGGCAGAGAGGGGAGGGCGAGGGGAGAGAGAGCGATGGAGGGGTAGAGAAAGAGGGAGGGAGAGAGCGGTGAGACGCTCCCGAGGCCGCAGCTCAGTTAAGCGTCCGACGCCTAGCAATTTAGTGGGAGACACGGAAGCGACCCCGCAGCGAAACCCGAATCGATAGAGCAACGTAGGGCAAGAAGAGGAGCGACGGGGAGGGGGGCAACAAACAGGAAGGACGGAGAGCGAAAAAGAGAGGAAGTGAGTCTCTCACTTAGTAAGCACGGGAGAAGTGGAATGGAGAGAGACTGCAGAGAGAGAAACGTATTAAACGGGGGAGTAGGTTAGCTCGAGGTTTAGGACGACGCGCGCTCAGAGACATCTGTCGGCAAAGATTCTCATTGGCGGAGAGGAGAAGGAGAGAGAGAGGGGGGGGGAAGGGAGGGAAAGAGACAGAGGGTGGTCCGAGAGGGGGGGGGGGGGTGAGAGAGTTCCAGGGGCGTTGCTACTGGGTGCGGTGCGGTGGTGAATAATAAGAGTGGGGAAGGAGAGAGGGAGGCGAGGGTGGTGGTAAAAGAGTTTGGTGCAAAGGTATGGATCCGGAGATTTGGGTTGTTATATAGATGAGGAGGAGGAATTGGAGGAACGAATTGGATGAATCTTGGAGAAATGGGCGGAAATGAAGACGCCTCGAGGACATGAGGATAGATGCCCCCGAGGACCAAAATATTCCCACTTTCGGAATATTGCATCTATTTTCCCATAATTCCAAGATGTGCTGCTTCGAGATTCGAACAGACACGTTCGAGAGAGAAAAATAAGATAATTCGTCTAAGTTAAACGATGACTCTATACATATTAAGGGTGCGGAGAGATATGGCGATCAAAACCACGCAACGCCAAGCTTTCTGAGAATGACCCTTAATATTTGCCAAGACTATGTCCAAAGCGAGGGCATTTTTCGGAGACACCTGTTATGACATCGCATGCGCGGCGTATTCGATCGAATGAAATGCTCCGGAGTTTCAAACAATATTTTAATTAAAAATAAATTACCTGATTTTGGAACTGATGATTAACTTCTGTAGCCATTAAATGTTTTACCTCGATCATCAATTGAATTCAAGCCACTAGATAAACTTGAGAATTAATTTCTGAATCGCTTATGATGTACAGTAATTAACAAAACTGATTATGTTAGCAACATTCGATCGCAGGAGATTAATTATTTTATTTATTAACTCGTTCGCTGGAATAATGGGGAGAAAAAAGTCTGCCGGAGTGTTTACCAACTCCAGAAGAAATGTTTGGCATTGTGAGGTCGCTTGCTCGTCGACACGCTCGGCGTTATTCCAGGCGGACAAGAATTTCTGACGGCATTGGGTCGATGTGCGAATCCATCATTCGCTGCAGAGTGCATCGCACGCTCACGACATTCCCGTTGTTGTTCCGTATAAGTTTCGGCCTCCCACAAATATTTTTAAGTTGCAAATATCTACCTAATAGATGTTGGTAGGATAATCCTAAAAAATATTCGAAGAATCACCACACGCGATGGAATTTTTGGGAATGGAGAAAATCCTGGGTGCATGCCTAGTTCAAATACCTGTACGATTTCCCATTAACTCAGGCGTTGAAATCATTAAGAAAGTTACGAAAAAGTTTCTTCCTTACACAGACAGACATACTTCAACAGACAACTGTGAGAGGCCTTTTATAACGCATCTAATGAAAAATCATTATAGGAAGACAACCAAAAGCAACCGTCTCAATGTCATTTACATATGGAATCTTCACAACTAAATAAAATAACCTTAATAATAAACAGGTTCAAAAAAGCTTATTGATTTAGCCTTAGGTGTCGCAGCAGAAATAGTTTCATAAACATTGCTCGAGGGAATCCGTTGCTAAATATCTTTCAAAACGGGTGACTACTAACCGTGCTACCGTCTTAAGTGTTCGCCACGAAATTTAACAACGGCCTCACAACGCATTTTATAAATATTCGAATGTCGCCAATTGGAATCATAAGAGAGGAGTTGAGAGGACGGCGGAGGTACTCACGAGGCAAAAGCGAGGCCACGGCGACACTCGAGTCGATCGAGAACGGCTGTATGACGTCCGGAATCCAAACTCACCTGAGGGAGAAAAGAAAAACATTCGGTAATTAAAGGAAAAATAACCACAATCGCCGAGAGAACATAGATTAAAGAGTTGCGAACATAGCTTATCACTTTCTCATATACGAAGTATATTGAGAAAGTATTGTTATCGCGAAAAAATTCGATCTCGAGATATTAATGGAAATATACGTTTTAGGTATACCTGAGTCCGAAAAAGTGGTTTTCGTAATGCCGTGTCTGTCTGTCGGTTTTATAAATTTTATAGCACCTCGGAAACATGGCAGGATAATATGCTTCATTCAGTAACAGATTCTGTACATTGTTTTTAAAACTCCGCAGCTGATTTGGTAAATGGACTTTCCACTCTCGACCGAATCCGTAGCAAATCTCATATTCTCTTAGATGACTCGCTCCATAAACATTTTTCACGCACGAAAACAGAAGTCTGATAAATAAAAAAATTACGCCGAATTTCCTCTGTATATTGTCTCAGAACCAGAAATGCTAATATATATCAGCCAAGATTTAATTTAAAATGATACGTAAATAAGTAAAAATACTACCTTCATAAAAATATTACTACTACATATATACTTAAAAAGATTCTGCTTTAAAATTCCGAAACAACAAGATCAAATTTTCGTATTTTGCGATTGAACTTCAATTTTCACGGTTTAACGAATTTTTTCCAACCTTATGGTGTTTATACAAAACAATGTTGGTATATAACCAACCAGTGGTGTACCGAAAATGTCTAGGGCTCCAGCGAAAACAAATTTGAAGTCCCGAAAAATATTTTTTAAGGCTCTCACAAAAAGAAATTTGGCTCCCCTTTGACCGTGACCTCCCTCCACCGCGCGGGGGTGTCCGGTACACCGCTCTGTCATCGATCCTATTTGGTTTCGGTCATTTCTTAGCCAGCCCTAACGAGAAAAACTTTTTTAACTTAAAAAAAATCTTGCGTGTGGTTCGGTATGTATGTGTGCCGAAATGTCAATTCCTTTGCCGTTCAAGTTGCTTTTTCGTAACTGGATTTAAAGTAATCAGAAAATGCAAATAAAAATATGGTAGCCTCATTCCCAATGAAATGAATGAAAAGAAACATTCCTGGAATCTAAATAATGTTAATTTACAAGGTGAGCAGCCTTAAATTTAACAAGGTCATCTAGAGTGAGTCTTGATAGTAGGATTGGAAATGTAATTACATTTCTTCACATACTGATACCAATAACATTTAACTCTATACAATAACAAAGAGACATTGGATTTACCCCAAAAATTCAACGCTTTCCAAAAATGGCAATTTAAAGATCCAGATAAACTATGTATCTAGAACACACTAGTGGTTACTTCGGTCATTATTCCTGCCAATGACATCAACAGAGTCGTGTCAGCAAACATTCGTAATTAGAGTAATTAGCGTAGTAATTGATCAAATGATTTTTAACAATAAATGTATATTTTTAAACTATTAAGAACGTTACTGGAGTGTGGTCGGGAGAAGCTACCGCCTAAACACCGACGTGGCCAGCCAGAGTGAACGCACAAATTTTAATTACATTTCAGAATTTTCAGCCTCAGAAAAATTATTTACATATTCGGTTTAAACAACGTTCGATAAAAACCAAAGGGAAAAACATCGACGAATCGAATCAGTTAAACCGGACTTTTAAGTTAATAACCGAATAAGATGGAGAAATTGATGGGAGAATATTTCATGAGATTTCATCGAGAAATTCGTCAGTGAAATTCAGCGAACTTTCATTCCTCTATTTCAACTTAAAAAGCGCTTTCTAGACTCCAGTAAAACGGTACTCGGGAAATCGGTAAAACAATTCGGTTACTTCCAGAAGGAACGCGTTTAAGCACGCTATAGCAACGCGGAGAAAGCGGAGGGAGCCGGAGGAGGAGCGGGAGAAGCAGGTGGCACCAATGTCCAAACAATCCTTTTAAGAGATCGAAAATACGAGGAAGGATTGGGGAAATGCGACGTTCAATCGAGGGCGTCATTTGCGGACGATAAGATCAGGTAAATAGCATGCGACGCCGTCGAAATTCGTGTTTGCCTTTGAAATGACCGATGCATCATATTTGGGGGGAAAGGGGGGGGGGGGTGTGAAGTAGTGGAAATAATGGGCGACGGAGTACATATATATTGACACGGTGGTGAGGGGGCAATGCCAGATTCAGCTGCATACAGAAGAGTAATTTCACGGAAATTGTGACCACGTGGTGTATTCATGAGCGGTGTGATATGGCAATTGCCATAATTTGTTTTGGCTGCTTTAACTGAATGTTTTGGTAAATTAATTCCAATATGAACATTTTCTGCGCTAAAATTCTGAAAAAAAAATAATTAGCCGTAATTGAGCATTTTTATTGAAAACCTTCCGTTAATACATGGAAACTTGAATGGTTCTCGACCATAGGATGACCGAAAAACATACTATCTAGCTTCGATGACTCTGAGAACGAGGAAGGTATTTGTAATGTTCATCTAGTTCGCACAAGTTGTTTATGAAAACCAGAGTGCCTTAGATCAGCGAAAACCATTAAGCGGGGAATTGTAATTGAGAGTATTAGACCTATTGGAGGTTACAATTTTGTTATTTTCTGCAATTTTACTTCTTTATTAATATTTTGTATATTTTGTTCATTTTGAATGCTGCCACTACTTATACAACGCAGTAATAATGGTACTTAACAAATTTCTACGACATATTTTCGAGGTAGGTAGTCAGAATGCCATATACAGTTTTGTAAGTGATACACGAAAAAAGTTGAGAAATCGCTGCCTTAGACCACTTTAAGCGGATTAAAGGAGAAAAATAATTTTTAAACGATTTTGCGAATCGACGTCACGTAGGTAACCATTTAAGACACGAAGCAAAAGTCGAAAACCACGCCACCGCGAAACATTTTATTGCTGCCTCGAGGAAAAAAAGCGTGTTATTCATTCCAGAAGTTGCCCCACCTCCGCGAACTACTAAAACGCGAGGTCCAGCGGTTAATAGAGCACGAGTTTCGGATCAATGAATGAGGTGATGGAGGAGAAAGGGCGGTGGAAGAGACGGACGAGAAGGCAATGATGATCTCCTGCGAAACAATCCCGCCATGGCATCCACACATCCCCTCCCCCCTCTATTCCCCGTTGCCGCCTTTCCCTCAGGGCAACCGCCCGCAGCGCCACAGACTCCAACGCCGGGCGCATTCAAACGCGGCGCAACGGGCGGCCCAGGAAATTGGCGGGAGTAAGAGTCGGTGGAAGCGGCCACCACTCGACGCCCTCTGATTGGTAACTAGCGATGGAGAGCGCTCTTCAAAAGTGCTTCTTTGAACACAGGAGTGTACAGAATGGAAGGAGCGGTGAGGGCTGCCCTCGAGCAGGCGTTGGAACAAGAGAGGGAGGGCAGAGAGAGGGAGGATGGTTTCTAGACGCCGAAATTGCCGTTTACATACGATTCAAATGGGCGATCGTTCGCAAAGAGGATTTCCGAGGTAACAGTTCGCGACTAGAAGATGGAGAATGTTTTTACAGATTTGAGTCGCCTGAAAAATAATTACAAATCTATATTATAATCGGGGTAGGATTCTTGCTTGTTTTCTTGTCTACACACTTTTGCAGCCACTCTCTAGACGCGATTTAAGATTATTTCAGAGTAGGTACGAGTTTCAATTTGGCAGGAATGCGTGAATCACGCATTAAAAGGCAATGACGAAAAAAATCCGTAAAATACACCCGGGCTCGACACCAGAAGATAATTTCTGTTTCCCGTAAGATAACACGTAAAATGCGATCTTTCGACGCGCAGGCTTTCACTCTTTTGCAAATTAAAATTACAAAAAAATGGCATACAATCACCGTACGTGGATTGTTTTAAAGAATATTATACAAGGTTTCTTATTATTATCGTAGATTTCCGCCTTCCGTTCGAAATGACTCACATTTAACGAATATGTGACAAATTGTGACCAACTATCGCGCTTTTATCGATAAGTTTCCTGGAGAACGAATATCATTGTTGAGACTCGAGATTCCTATTATTGCCTCAATCAGGGCCGAACTTTGACCTTCTGAGGCCCTAAGCTATGTAAGATTTATGAGGCCCCAAAATTCTAAAACAGGCAATTTCTGATCCAATACCGCTAGATTTTTTAAAAAATTGTCGTTTTGTTTGAAAACAATTCCACGTTTTCCCGTAAAGCAACACAGTGAAACTTGAAATGCATTTTTTTCGGCCCCTCATATAGTGAGGCCGTAAGCTGTAGCTTACTTAGCTTATTCGTAAGTCCGACCCTGGCCTCAATACTCACATACGTCATACGATATAAATACGAAGCATTTACGTAGATATATCGAGCGAGAGGGAGGGACGGAGGAGGGAGGGGAGGGAGGGAGGGGAGGGAGGAAGGGAGGGAGGGAGCAATATAATTTTCTTTCCTGTCATACTGACGTGCATTTACGCTAAGTATTTATGTAGATATAAAATTTAAAAAAATAATATTCAATAAACTTTCAAGCTTCTCTGTGTTTATTATTAAAAACGCTGGCAACATTTAAACTTTGAAATGCAGGGTTCTTTAGATGAAAATAAAACTAAAAAGTATCCATTCGGTAACGAAATGCGGATATAGAGAATTGATAGGCTATGAAGCATCTAACGTCCTTTACGAAAATAAAAGAGATTAATTTCAAATAATAGCTACGCGCTTATAAATTTTACTTATGTAATATTAAATAATCGTTACTTAAGTTTTCGATCTTTAACTGAAGTACTGAAAAAGAACTTAGCGGATCCGTGCTATATCCGAATTTGGGTAGGGTGTAATATCGACGGAATGAGCAGAAATACCTTTTGAATCAAAACGCGACCATCTAGGCATGCAAACTAAGCGATACAATATACATATGTACAATATCAACCAAATGAAATAATATTCCATGATGGGGTTTTTTATACATGAGAATTATTTAACGAGTCCATCATGGCCCTTTCAAAAATCCTCCGAATAAAAGCGAGACAAACGGAAGACGGGCATCGCCGCCATGCCACAAACGGACAGAAAATGACCACTTCCGATCAGCAAACCTAATGCCACTCGATCCAGCCTGCTCGACACAGTCGCTAGCGGACAGATGTAGAATTACAGTCGGGCCGGTGAGTGTTGACCCGTGAGTAGTGGGCGGAGCTGGAGAGGATGGAGTGGAATTAGCCTATCGTGAGCCTTTACGTAAGGCTCTGTTGCCTGTTTTTAATTCTCACTTTCCCGCCTCCCGCAATTCTAAACGGCAGTCAAGAACCCAGGGGGATTTCCCCCATTCCTCCTCCTACAAAGGATGCTTACATATTGACACTTGAAAAACACGTTTGGAAAAAAATGTAAACACTTCAATGCAGTTGTACTTAGACAAATTCTTTAAAAGTTCGCTGGGGCCTCCCGTTGGTGTCTCAAGCAGAGAATGAAATTGTGTCAGCAGGATTTACAAGTCCAAAGTCTCAACTTGATTAGGGCAGTTCCATGTTTATTTTTTATTTCAATTCCTTTCTTAATTTTAATTTTCATATTCATATTTTTACAAGAAATGGAACCCCGAAGTGCGCTTTACATATTAGAACCGTTTTCATTATTTAGACCAGTCGCGGGAGTTAAGGTACCTACGTTATAGTAACGCGTATTTGATGATTTTCATTTATTAAAGCCATAAAACACATTTTTAAATTTATATGCGCAGTAATGTTTTTCCAGAAACGCATCCTATCATTCATCTAATCTTATCGGAAATTCATTTTCATTTGTCGTGTGTTTAACCCGGCAGCACTCGCTATGCCAGCTGTAACGCCAGCACTCGCGCGTGAGATTTTCTCTCACATTATTTTTAAATGTATTTATAACATTATTTATTTTCTCTTGTGACGTAAATCACTATTTTCCACTGTTAATTTAATAAATTAATCAGAAAACAATAAAATAAAAAACTTTTTTTGTGAAATTAATTTTTACAGTTTAATAGTAAAAAATTGTTTCAAAAATATATACAAAGCAAGAAAAAGACATGCAAGAAAAAGACAAAGCAAGAAGAAACATAAGAAAAAGAGAAAATGAAAATGAATTTGACTCTTTCGCAGCACACGTAGGACATGAATAGGTTGAGTGTTCTGGGCATATTGGCTTATTACAGTTGCCACGCTGCTACGTCGTCATCTATTTTTCTTCCTCGGGCAAAAGGCACAAAATCCTTTGTCACCATATTTACACGTGGATATTTCCTGTTCGTCAATCCCTGCAATTCTTTTCATTGTCCTCCGATCTATCACTGGAAAATTAGTTATCGATGACCGATTTATTAGGTGTGGTCTTATCAGCTCAAGAGCCAAGTTTTTGAGAAAAATTCGACGATCTTGAATTATTTCTGTATTTGATTTGAAGATAATTTGGCTGTTGATGCCGCCAATGTTTAATATTGAAAAAAATATTGTTGGAGGCCACCTGCAACTAACTCTGGAAACAGAATACAACGATTTGAGTTCATCAACAACATTCACACCTCCCTTTGTCAAATTATAAAATGTTACCACTTCTGGTTTTGACAAGTCCCCTGTCTCCTCATCAATTTCACCGATGCTATGAAGTGTAGACAACACAAGTACATTTTTATTTACTTTTGCCTTATATGAAACTAAAACTCCTGTGTCTAAAAATGCAAATGTATTACTCAAAGTCGGTCGGCCTTTTACGTTAACAAAATTCGTTGGGATTTTCTTCTTATTTTTTCTGATTGTACAATCACGGAGAAAAAACTGGGACACCTTAACGTTCTCCTAACGGCGAGTTGGGGAACTTTTTGGAGAGTACAAACTGAATGACAACACTGCTGGAGAGAAGAGGGGATGAGGAGTGGAAAGGGGGGAAGAGAAGAGTGGGTCCAGCCAGTATTCGTCACTCTGCTAAGCAAATCAACCGACCTAAAACTTGTGTGAGGCCGAGTCCCCACTTGAAACGAGTTCGTATTCTAGCATCAAGGCCTGCGCGCGAGCTTCGAATGTCTTGTTGTGATCCAAATGATGCGGTGAAATAAAAACAACTGTGCTAGTGTCCGTAAAATACCCAAAGTGTAATTGATATTTAATAATCGGGCATTGACTCATGATCGCTATTATCACGATCGCATTATTAGCACATAACGTAATTTCGTAACTTTTATTCTCTCTCTTTAAAAACGGTTATAACCACGCTAACATGTCTGTTATTGGGATGATCCACATGCATGGATATGACTTCAAGGGATTACTTTAGCCTACATATTGATCCCTGATTGTGGCAACATAGAAAGATGCTCGGCGGTGCATTGGCGCTGCTACGGAAATTGCGTTATTAATCGGAATCGTGATGCTCAAGTAATTTTTTTCACGGAAAATGAATCGAAAATTGTTATTATATTCACTAAAAATTACTCTAGCAATCAATCAACAATGTGTGAACCAGTATTTTCGAGGTAAGTTACCTGAACGTTGAAATGAAAACTGTGCTAGGGTCCTTAAAATATCCTAAGTGCAATTGATACTTAATAATCGAGCATTGACTCATGATCGCTATTAACCCGACAGCATTTATTTGCACTTACCGCAATTTCGTAAACGCTAATCCCTTTAAAAACGGTAATAACCATGATAACATATCTTTTATTGGGATGATCAACGTGCATGGATACATTCAAAAGATAATTCCGTCTTCCAACTTTTATGTAGACGGCCTACTGTTGCACGCGGTATGTTCATTTGCCGTGCTATCTCCCTTACTTCGGCCTAGGCAACCAGCTTAATGCTTTCATATGGGTAAATTTTTAATGGGAATCAGAGTCTTATATTTCTCCTTTAAAACCTTACTAGCGTAATGCCCATTGAAATATCAACGGGAGTAAAGATTCGATCGTTCAAGCTATTTATGGAGATCAAATTGGCATCAGAAACATTAATTGTATTGAAAGTCATTTCCCTCTCTCACCCTCCCTCTCGTATTACAAGCAATGAAAGCACCTTTACGCCAATAATGATTGTGTAATAGTACCGATTACTTACCTTTGATATTACTCGTGTTGCGCTTCGTTGATTTGCATACGACAAGAAATGTCTTCAGCCTTGATTTTAATATTTAATCCACCCTCCATCGCTCTCTATGACTAATGCCAGCATCCTCGGCATGGAGGAAATTAGTTTATGGCATAAACCTTCCGTAATACCCTCCCAGGCATCCTCTATCGACTCCCAAAGCTGAGTGGCGTTACTTGGTCTTCTTTCGACTTTATTCACCACTCTCGCCATCACCGCCCAGACGTTTTCTATCGGGTTCAAGTCAGGACTTCTAGCCGGCCAATCCAATACTTGAACATTGCTTTCATTGAACCATGCCTTGGACAACCGACAAGTATGCACCCGTGAATTATCCTATGCGAACAAAATTGTAATATTTCATTAAAAGTCAGACCCAAAATGCATCAAACCATGCTGCTAAATTGATAAAAATACAGTAAAACCGTGACATTTTCTGCTAAAAAATTGGCGAAAAAAATTGTTAAAATAATTTCGTATCATACCAGATATGACGAAAAGAAACAGATGAGGAACGAAAGGTTTAAAAGCTACCTAGGTGATTCATTTGTGGGTAAGTGAAACAAGGGAATGAGGAGTTGGAAGTGAGAGCAGCGATCACTATGATACAAAATGGGGAGATGAAAATAAAACGAGAAATATATATGTTTAATAGACAGGTGTCTGGGTAATATGTGAATGTTACCTGCTGGAAAATGACCGTTTTTAAAGAGAGAGAATAAAAGTTACGAAATTACGTTATGTGCTAATAATGCGATCGTGATAATAGCGATCATGAGTCAATGCCCGATTATTAAATATCAATTACACTTTGGGTATTTTACGGACACTAGCACAGTTGTTTTTATTTCACCGCATCATTTGGATCACAACAAGACATTCGAAGCTCGCGCGCAGGCCTTGATGCTAGAATACGAACTCGTTTCAAGTGGGGACTCGGCCTCACACAAGTTTTAGGTCGGTTGATTTGCTTAGCAGAGTGACGAATACTGGCGGGACCCACTCTTCTCTTCCCCCCCTTTCCGCTCCTTATCCCCTCTTCTCTCCAGCAATGTTGTCATTCAGTTTGTACTCTCCAAAAAGTTCCCCAACTCGCCGTTAGGAGAACGTTAAGGTGTCCCAGTTTTTTCTTCCGTGATTGTACCTACAATGGTAGTTTTCATTTTTAACAATTCCAAAGCAAGTGGCACTGATGTAAAAAAAATTGTCCATTGTGACATTTCTCCCTGTGTTCAGAATGGGCTCAATAATACGCTTGACTACTGCACTCGCACTATTATCTACCTTGTACGCGCCATCAGGTTGTCGACCAGCATATATTTCTGGATTGCTTGTGTATAAAGTACGAGAATCTACCAGAGCATATATTTTTATGCCGTACTTGGCAGGTTTGTTCACAATATACTGCCGAAATTTGCAGCGACCTCGAAAGGATTCCAGCATTTCGTCCACTGTCGTATGTTCGCCCACCTGATAGTTTTCTTTACATCTCGAAGTAAATTCTTCGAATACCTGTCTAATAGGAGCCAAATTATCATATACTTCCCGCTCATTCCGGTTACTGATATCGTCGAACCTCAGTGCCCGCAGCAAAAGATAGAACCTCTCTCTGGACATGGTTGCCCTAAAACATTCTGGTGCGGTTCCATCTTGGACCCATAATTCCTTAACATTTAAATGGTGAGCTTTTTTTACGCCCGCCATGTACAAAAGTCCAAATAAAGCACTTAGCTCTACGTAATCCGTATTGCGACAATCTCTTGGACGACTGTAATTCTGGCACAATTTTGAAAGGTAAATATTGGTGCAGTTCACAATGTGGCCATACAACGAATCTGGAAAAAACAGTTTCCAACATTCAGTAGGTGTTTTTGCATGTTTAGCAACATTTTTGACGCCTGGCAGATGAATAACAATGTTATGTTTTAGTCTTCGAACATTCTGTCTAGGACGATTACCGTGCCGACGAGTTGTTTTGTCCCTGCCAATATAACAAGGTGCTGACTGACCAGGAACACTTTTCTCTGAATCACTACACTCCGAATCACTATTATTCAAAGACTGTTCTGAATAAGTTTCATGGTCGCTGTGCTCGCTCTCAGCATCACTTTCTATGCTGTCCTATCTATTTTCACTGTCGGCTAAGTCATCAGGCTGATCTCCCACCGTCCATGAAGGAGTTTCTAAAAACATGAAAATATATGGTAATCCCTTGCTATTGCACTAAAATAAATAAAAAATAATCTTACCTATTAGTAGTTCTTCATATTTTAGTTTGCCCTGTTCAGCAAGCTTTTTATTCCGACTCATCTTAATTGCGCTACAAATGAAAGAAATTATCTCAAACACACAAAACCACAAATAAAAAGAACTAAGTGATCGGAATATACTCACATAAAAAGCGCACCAGCGCTCGCGCGATGAGAAAATATTTCACAAAAAATAACTACCGCCAAAACTCTCGCGATGAGAGAAAGTCTCACACTGCACTTACTGCGCCATGGAAAACCCTCTGTCACGGGCCTGTTTGTACAAATTCTAAATATAAAGCGATTCACCATTAGGCAAACACTCCAAAGTCAGCGAGAAGAGGGGATACCCCCCTCCACTTCCCCTCACCCGGCAAAAAAAGTTTTTCGAAACGTGTGAGAGAAAATCTCATATAGCGAGTGCTCCCAGGTTAAGTAACGGGGTATTTTTCAGGAACGCATCCGCAGCATTAAACGAAGGAACTTTACCGTGTAGATTTTACTCTTTGTTTGTGAATTTACAGTCAATTAACCTTCGGCCAGGTACCAGTTAATCCAATATAACATTGTTCATATGGGTTTTTAATCTTCGCATAACGACGTTTCGCATAAGGACGCTTTTTCATGGAACGAATTAACGTCGTTATGCGAGGGATTGCTGTATGTTTACTCATGCATTTTGTTAATCATCTAACGGTATTCTTCTTTGAGAATGTAATACTGAGGTAATTTTTCTTTTGTAAGATGAACCGATAATTTGGTACGAGTGCTTGAATTCATAAAATACGAAATTTGGTGACCGAGTCTAATAATATGGCCAACCACTGTACATATAATTATGAATAAATAGAATATCAGTAAAATAATTGTCCATTAATTTAATCTTTATGACCTAATGTTTCATTAGAATGATCAAGTGATAGGTTAAAGTATTTCTAAGCGGTTGAATCAGTTAAAGCAATGACTGATTAATTTTTTAAAACTAAGCATTAATCTCGAAAAGTTAATCGTTCGATAAACTCGTCCTTGAAAAAATTTCTTTCAAAGAATAAATCTCTAGACTCGTCTATATTCCTCGAAAATTTACTATTCCATGCTTCGTGATCTACGAGTCAGTCGGGCGGAGAGGAGGGGCGTTCAAAGCGGCAACACTGCATCCCTTCCACTGAAACACTCAGAGATCAACTCTCGCCGGCCCGACTATAGACGCGGGCACGTACTTTTTTTTAACCTTTCCTGCGTCTCTCCGAAGCCGAAGGAAGCTTCGTCGGAGGAAGAAAACCGGCAAAGGCGAGGGTAAATGCTACTCGTACCGAACTGTGGGCATGTCGGCCCTCCATCTTCCAGGAGGGTCTAAGAAGAAAAAACATTCAAGAGAACACAAATCCATTCCAAAGAATGTTAACCGTGCAGGTAGATGGCGATGGAGGGAGGAAGAGAGAACTCACTCGATCGCAGGGTGCTTGTGTTGGGGGAGGGGGGTGGGAGAGGAACACAGACACAACAGAAGCGAGGGGAAGACGCCGTGAACAAGAGAATAAAGGAAAACGAAGATTGTGGACAAGGGAATTTTTCACAGATGGAGATAGAAGTGGCGAGTTTTAACGGAAATGTGACCAGACCAAATACTGCGCGATGATTTCCTCAGATAATGAACAAAAAGAAACGCGACGGGATTCAGCAATGGAGGACCATTCTCGCGACTGCCAAAATCTGATCATCGATATGGATATCGATTCCGCCCCAATGGCGCACGTTAGAGACGAACATCCTCCGCCAGACCGATTTCTACCAAATATGTATGTTTGCGGAATTAAAAAAAACAAAATTTACCTCCATATCCCGGTATACGGAAATGTAAATGCATTCCATGGTAGTGTATGGGTGTAGTCTTACTTTCAGGAGGCGGCTAAAAGATTAAAAGCTGTTATGGCCTAAGCAGGCCAACGCGCTCGACACTACGCCACGGCACCCCATTTCGCATGTTTTGAAATTTCGAAGATACTTTTCTACCCAGAAGCCATCTACCGCACCGTGAGGAATAAAAATACATTCCCAAGAAACCATCTACTGATTACGAGTTATTGTTTTATGAAAAAAAATTCTGAAATCAATAGGGAGCATTATTGAGGTAAAAAAAGACAACAGAAATAAGCTAAAATCTTCGTACAATTAAGCGTTATAACTTCTCTCGCCATATATTGGTCAAAATGACAACTCACCAAACGCGTAGCTTGGAGGCGCAGGCCCACGCAGTGCGTGGAGCCCCCAAGATATTTTGGGCCCCACAAAAATACTTTGAATTTTTCCCGTAATCTGCCGTAAGGTATTCGAAGTAATAATATCCTTATGGGAATGAAAGATTTCATCGCTGGAAATGAAGACGAAAATACCCATCTCAAATGTTTGGAGTTTTTTTCCTATCCATATAATGTTAGAATTATAGAAGTCGCAATCTATTTTTTTAATTAAAACGTAAAAAATATCGATAAAAATGAAAACGGTATAGTAATTTCACAAATACAGGCAACTCCCGATATTCTACGGAGATGCGTTCCTGAAAACGTGGTCGAATCTCGATTGTCGAACGCCGTTTTTCCATAGACTTGCATGTTATAATCGGAGGATACGTTCCCGCATCTCGGCTCGCGCGAGTCGTTTGTTACAAACAACTCGCGCGAGCCGGAGCACATCCGCGTCTGGAGCACATCTCTGCACGCATCTATCTATACATACAACTATATATCACAGCGAAATTAATATAAAAGTTATTAAAAAGCACAAAATAACTTGCAGCCTCGCCAGTTAATTTAAGGTTATGCAAACCTGCACTTCTCTTAAATCTGTCAAACCAGCCATCAAATTACGTGAATTGATCACGTTCTAGAATTTTCTCCTTCTCTTTCACATAAGTGCTAATAGTTGAACGACACTTTTATTTGATTCATTTGCATTATCACTATTACATTTCCTTTTAGATATCATGTCAAGTGATAAATTTATAAATAAATCAAAATATATACCGTATATACTCGCGAATTGTGCGATCCCGCGTAATATACGATCCCTTATTTTTTGCCCTAAAATCTTGTTTTATCCTATGTATCGTGTAATGTGCAAGTTGGAATTTTTTAGTTTAGTTCGTTTTAAAATATAGTGCGTTTTCGTTAGTTCGTTTCCATACGATTTCTATCTTCATGAAAGTTAAGGGAAAGCATTTAAATGTATAACTGTACTTCCAATTGAATAACTACCTTTTAATTACCTATGTTTATGTATTAATGAAGGGAAAATGAGTGAATAACTGTAATTATCACAGTTCGTAGCCCACTTATCTGTTTTCTGTTTACAGTATTACCAGTATAATGTTTTGTTTTGTATGATGTAATATTTTGATTAAACTACAGTATAATAATTTTTCCTTCTTTCCATACCTCCTTCATGATGAAAGTTTCATCAATATATAAAATGGTTAAAAAATGTACACTTGGCAACTCAGTCTAATACTGTAAGCGTTAGAATATGTTGCGCTAACGGCTACCTGATTTTACCGAGGTCTTTGCATGTAAACAAACATTTATTCTTACGTTTATTTTATAAATTTTTGGTAACTTTTTGGATGTTTCTTTTCATAATGGAGGTAGAAAGATTAAATAAGGTTATATGAGAACTTCATTAAATCTACATCCGTAATATTAAGTTATATAAAAATTAGAAGTTAGTGAGACAAGACCTCAGATTGAGATTACGGGTAAGGCTACACTTAGAAATATGTTCAAAACAAGAGATGATTTCACCGTTTCAAAAACATACCTCGTGTAATTTGCGACTCCTAATTTTTGGCAAAAAAATAGGTCTAAAAATATCGCATATTACGCGAGTATATACGGTAAATTTAAATAAAAGATTAACATAAAAAAGAGTGAAATCAGCACAAATTCAAAAAACAACTAGAGCAGAAATAACTATGTCTACACTGAAACTAAACCTCGCGTGGTTGGTCGGGACGAAAATTACTTCGCGTAAACTAGTTCCAAATTCGATCGGCAGTGTAGAAATCTTGAATTTGTCGAATCTCGGGAGTCGCCTGTATTTTTATATAAATGGGGCCCCCAAAAAATTAACTTGCGTGGGGGGCCCAAAACCATAGTTACGACCCTGCAGCTCACGTTGAAATCCGTATTTCCCGCTGTCATTTCTAACGTTGGAGCACAGAATGCTGTGAATATGTAGTACATAGTTCAACTTCTTGCTACTAAAACGCCCCCAGACTCACCAGAATACAGTAGTCCTTATTGCCGTAAATTAGGTATATTTTGAATATGTTTACAGAATTCACCGCTACATGGTGGTGGCGCTGTATACTGGAAATTACGATAAAGCAAAATATCTCCGAAATGGATGGTTCTACGAAAATTTGTTTCAAACAAAACTTGGAAGAAATATTATTCTCTATAACTTTGGTCCTCACGAAGATAACCAATTACGACGTTTTTAAGGAGATATTTGACGGAAACCGAAAAAAACCATTATTTTTATAAATAATTCCTAAACAATAACTGCTATGGAAAATTCTTTCAAATAGAAGCTGTAGGAAGTTACATTCTCTATAACCTTTTTATAGAATTGCATATACAATATTGATGTTTTAACAGAGAAATATCGCAAAAACCGATTCGAGTTCCGAATAAACCTCGACTTCCGGTTAACCGTTATTGTCCAAAAACTAATCAGTTCTTTGTGCTCATGCTAAAGTGTTATATGTGAAGTTTGGTAACGATACGGCAAGTACTTTTTGAGTTAGAGCGCCCACAATCACATACACACCCACGCATACACACACATAGACATCATTCTGAAAATAGTCTCAACGTGTTCTAGGGACCTCAAAACGTGTATTTCCGTTGAAATCTCTAAGTCGATTATTTTAGTGATCACAATACTTTCCCATTACTACGTATGGAGAAAGTAAAAAACTGAGGGCGGACGAGAATAGGAAGCAAGGGTGCGGTTGGCTGGAAATGGATGAGGGGGGAAAGCGGGGTGCAAAGGGACGAAAGAGAGGGAGGTCATCTTTCAAGGTCAGTGATGCTCCAGTCGTGTTCAAGGTATGAGGGAGAGGAGGAAACGTCTGATGAGGGAAAGGTAGGTAGCTGGCTACGCTACCAATACACGGAGAAAAAGCCGATCACGAAAACTAAATATTTTTCAGCACATTTAAGGCATGTGAAATAATAAATAGAAGATGAATAATACGCTGGGTATTTGGCGTCGAAGGACCTAAATATTTTAGGCGACTTGATTTACCTTTTAGAGGTAAGAAATCGACGCAATAACAAACATCCCGATCAGAAACGATAACTTGTGAGGAAAACGCAATTGAATGGACGTGAAAATTTTATTCTCGTTTAGTGCGAGGTAAATGCTTGGCTACATCGAAACTTCCAAATTTCACGTAATTTTACAACTAAAGGTCGGAGAAAGGATGACCTATAGCTGGGGTCGGCAACTTGCGGCTCCTGACAGTAACTCTCCGTGATAAAACTTCCAAAAATGAAATTGGCATCATAAATTATTTTGATAGATACTGCATAAAAATAAAGATGACACATCACGTAGAATAAGCGTTTGCTTTACAGAGAGAAAATGTAAAACAACGGCAAGGTCAAGGAGGGGAGAATCACGCCCCCTCCCCTCGTCAATGATTGCGGCTCTTCTTATGTTGCGTTTTACACATACATAATTTGAGAAAGCGGCTCTTCTTAGAAAAAAGGTTGCCGACCTCTGACCTATAGTAATGAAACGTGTCATCCTTCTCGCATTCTCGGAAATTTTTACCCAACCACTCTCCATTATCCTAAATCAAAAATTTATCTGCTGAGCCCCAGAAGTCCCTTCAAACAAAACGATACAACTTTTCAGTCGACTT